>CM023619.1:16057193-16384693 GCA_013358685.1 Antennarius maculatus
CTAATGGAGTTAACAAATATTTAAGTTGAGAAAAACAACCGTTGCTCTGCTGGAAACTCTTGCCTCTGTAAACACTGGAGTAATACAGATGGGAACCTGGACACTGATTCATAAAATGGTGCCAGTCACAGGCAACACATCAATCAGAGCTATCTACATGAGCTCATGAAAGTTAAAAAAAAAACCCAAAACAAAATAAAACAAAAAAACCCCACAAAATGTATGTCCAGCTCACTTTGAAGTCAGACATCCAAAAGAGTACAGAGCCACAATAACATATTGCAGCGCAGTATTTCTCAGTGCATCTCCTCACTTTGACATCATATCACAGAAAGCACAAAAACATTGTTCCTACCATACAGCAATATACACACCTAGTCTAGATTTACAATGACATAATAACATTCTCTGGGGCGCCACATACTTTATATTGTAAAGTAAAACATGGTTCCAAACAACAGTTGTTACATCCGCATGAAAGACCGTATTTCTGATGCTCTTAGGCTTCATTTAACAGATACATCGTCCATACGTGATGCTGAAGAACACATAAAGACAATACTGTATTACTTAACAAGAAAAACAAAACACAGATGAACAGGGATGACTACATCCTTCAATGTAAATAAAAACCAGGCAAAGATGACTCAAAAACAAGGCCAGAGATTCATGCAGTCACAACATCGTCAGCAAAGAAATAAACACACTGCATCACAATCCAGAAACATGATGCATTCATATGTATTGTAAAAAAAAAAAAAGGAGAAAAATATCCAAGCTTAAAGACATAATGTCAACAGATTCAGTATCATTTGAAAGAAAATTTGTGTTTTATAATTTTTAAGAATAGTAGTAACATGAGATTGGATAGGAAGGACCCTGACAAACACTGACAGACATGTTGTAGTTAAAAGACAATCTCTTCCATAGTACTAAACATTGATTGGTAATAGTGTCTTTGAAATGAACTCTTGTCCATTTTATTGTTCTTACCAGACCTCTCTCTCTCTCTTTCTCCCTCTCTCTTCATTTATATATATATGTATATATATATATATATATATATTTATTTTTTTTTTCATAAATTTTCCTCCTGTTTTAATCTTGTACAGTATTTTTGATAATATGCCCTACAAATTCCAAATGTGCTCATCTGGAAATCATACTACATCTTACTTGCATCATTAAATACTTTAACAATAGCACTTTAATTCACTAATCAGTGATTCACTAATCAGTGATTATTATAGAAAATTTTCTAGGTCAGAGCCGCAGTGCAGGAACATGACTGATGCATCTTTGAACATCACCGTTCCAATATAAAATTGCTTTTCAGATTTCAGGGAAAAACTATTAGACATTTAACAAAATTCTCACTGATAAAGTACAGCAGTTTTTTTAAATAGACTATCTCTATATGACTTTTCAAAAATAAGTGTAATTAATCAAGATGTTTTCATCTTTTTTTCTTTCTTTCTTTTCTCTTTCTAAGAAGGCAAGTTTAACAGGTCCAGTGCACATAACAGTCATGGACCAAATTTTTCTTAAATGTCAAATGTCATGCTTCTGATTGAATCCATTATAACTGAAAAAACAATGAATTCACAGAGGATTTTAACAGCTAACTGCATGAAACTAACAAACAAAATATGAACAAAGACCAGAAAGTCATGAAACAAATCCATAACAGGCACAGACAACACAGCCATGGCGAGGAAACACATATCAAACGTCAATGTGGTGCCACAGAAACATAAATGTTAAAACCATTTAAAAAGTACATCTCAGGGATAAATTAGGGATAAATTAACTGGTGAGATATTTTTGGTCCTACAGCAAATTGAGAGTAGATATAAGGTGAAAAAGATATCAACAACACAATTCTACAGATGTGACCTCAATACATTCTCATTGCATCAACAATGCTGTTCTAATCTATAGTGTAGAGGCAGTTCAATCTTCTGGAAAAATATATATTTCAATTACACTAAGGTCACATCTTTGGAAGTAATCAAGGAGAGTTTCTACCATATGTCACAGTCACTAAACCTTGTTTTCTAATCTCAAAGTTAAATATGAAGAGTTTAAAAAATATCCAAAAAAAAAGTAAAATGGCACCATCACTGTGTTTGAAAAGGGACTTTCATTAATAAGATATTATTTTTATCTGTTTAATTTTACTTTCCTAAATGAATTGCTGTTTTGCATAGATACTATTACGCAAATTCACATTCTCTACATTTAAAAATACAAAAGCAAAACAAGCCTTTAAATATCTATTTCACAACAAGAACTCATTTATCCATGAGGATTTGATTGATAAACCAATCTGGAAAATTATACACTAGTGACAAAGCACAAAGTCACAGATAAAGATTAGCACATAAAATACTTCTACAATAATGCAGCAGTGACAGACTTAGGCCTAAACACCTGGAGTAAAAACTTCTTGACAGTTAGAATGTTGTTTTCTCATTTAAATACTAGTCATCTTTTCGAGAAACTAAAATGTCAAACTATTAAGGCAAAACAAGTATGCACAGTGATTTGAAATTTCATGCACAACCGATGACTGATATTTTTACTATGGTCAAATCAAAATCAGTGCTGTCTAAAAAGAACTTGCTCACATGCTCATTCAAGATTTAAGAAGAGATTGAGGAAAAATTCAACCAGGCCTGATGATGGCTTGTGTGACAAAACACACACAGACTAGAAATAAATTAATATCCTGACAAAATGTGTGACTGAAAACCAAGGGAGGCTAAACTTAATCCAGCTACTCTGTTAACAATGGAGTAATGAGAACACTGAGTGTTAAGGATTTATGTTCTGATTTAGTCAGTCATTGATGGATACTAAGAGATCAAGCTTCATCACATGAATGCAGAAAAAAGACATCTACTATAAATAATGTCATTTGTAAAAAACAAAAACAAACAACTTTTAACATCATTCACCCCACAACTCCATCTATTATAAACCATTAAGGTTCTGAAGGGGAAGGAGGCTGCAGCATTCTTTAACATTTCACGTGTCTCCCTACAATGATAGTTCTTTTAAAAGCTGATTGCAGTTGGTTGGTCAGTTGGTTTGTCAGTCGGTTGGTTGTTTGGTTGCTGTGGAATTGCTCTCTGTTGTTGTGTTACAGATTTACCCCTGCTCCCTTCACCCATGGCGGTTGTGTTCACACACACACACCTGTGTACATGAGCTGGTTAGAGCCGGTCGAGGCGAAAGGCATCCTCTGTGGCCGGGTCAGCAAGGACCACGTCTGGGTCATTGAGCATGTGCAGACCATCAAGTGTCAGTGGGTCGATTTTTAGATCATCCAGTGGGAACTGGGAGTCGATATCAAAGCTGACATCTGTTGACAGGGAGCCAGCAAGGTCTTTGGGCAGGCTGGGGGGAGACTCTCCACTCACTAGGCAGAAGAAAGAGGGAAGGATCGCTGGGTAAAACTAGACATAGACAAGAGACAACATGTTGACAAGCCACAGTTTGATTTGATAATAACTTGCTGTTATAGATTTGATGTCTTGACGTAATAATTATATATCTGAGTACAGAGAGTTAACGTCAACGGATGATTTTCACCAGTAGCTGAAGCGAAAACTCAGTGAGGTGGAAAAAATTCCGTTTCGTAAGGTTTGTTTATATGTATAGAAGAGTTCAAAAAATGAATTATAGAATCTTATTAAAATGCTTTTCTCCTGTTCTTCTGTTTGATTATAAACTGTCAACATGTTCTATGTAGATTTTGGACAACAGCTTTCTTACTTTGATGAAAGCTCATGAAAGCAGCACCGTTTTATAGCCTTTGTGTGGGATATGTCTCACACGATCACTCAATTTGGTTTGCTATAAAATATGCTATTCACCCATTGTGTGGGTGGAATATTAACAACAAAGCCAGTTTATTGGTTGTATTACTACAATATATTGTATTGGAAAAGCCAAGCAATTAATCATTTCTTTGTAAGGTGTACAATGCTCAGCTGTTGTGTGTGTAACAGTAGAAAAGAATAGAAAGCAAATGTGAAAAATTGAAACTATGAAGCCATTACTGCATCACAATTATTTGCAAATGAGTGTGGAGTATTGTGAATCATAGACCTGTCTGTGTTTAATCAGATTTGTAAATGTGTAAAGAAATCTGTAAATAAACACTTAAGTACTCATGTCATCATTCTCAACTCACAGCAGCATTTCTTGGTGTGATGTTTGCTGCAAATACACGTAGATGTCTGTCTCACTAGCTGTATAGCATTCATAACACTAGTCTGTTGAAGCCCATCTTGGACTGGGCTGCTGTTTATCTGAAATAATATAAACTAGTAATAGTATCTTTATATCTTAACTGATTCATGATGTCATGATGAGGGTTATGTAGGAAATCCAACAATGAGGTACATAAAAACACGTAAATCACCACATGCTTTTGTAGGTCTCATATGTGAAAAAAGCAAAATGTTCCCCCGCATTGTGTGCATATGTGGAATTAATATCAATATACCGTATATGTTTACTGATTTATCTACATATTTAGAAATCCCAATTAATAAGGCTTTAGAGTATTTCCTTGTACATTTTACAAATCTCACTACACGGTCACAGATTCTGAAGACATTTCTTCAGATTCCCTATCGAACATACAAATCCCAGTGCACAATAAGTGATTATTTTACATATTTACAAAAATAATTAACCGTGATACAACACACACACATTTGTAAATACTGGTTTAGTAAAGGCCCAATGCATAAGTTAATGTAGCTGGGGATTTTGCAAAGGTATTCAACGAGAACAGGTGTCAAATTACTCTGCAAGCCTCTCGTTGCTAAGAATTAAATGAGCAAAATGGGATGTAGAAGCAGCACCTGTGAGAATGATGTTGGGGATGTTGCCATGGCTACTGCAGCCCAGTTGCTGTGGGTCCTGCAGGTTGCAGTGGCCACCAGTCAAACCCATCATAAGTGCCTGGGAGTAGTTGAGGGTGGAGGTCTGGCTATACAGACTGTCGGAGCTGATGGGGTTTTCAATCATGTTGAATTGCTCCAACTGGAAATCATATCAGAGAAAAACATCACAATTTCTGCTCTTATATCAAATATACTCTCTATAAAGCAAGAGGAGGTCTGGAGAGAGTAGAATATGGACCTATGTGCTTCTATCTGACCTGTTGTGAGAGCGCGGTGGCTTGGATGGATGGGAGCTGCTGGTCGTAAAAGTCTGCAAAAACACTGCCCAGTATGGAGTTGTGCTGCAACAACAAATAATGATAAAAAAAAAACAACTATCGATGCTGAAAACATTCTTCATGCATTGTGCAGAAATTATGCATTTATCATAAAATATGAATTATTAAATGGAGACAAGACTGGAACATCAATGACTGATATCGCCGAACAACATCACTGCATTTGTAATGTCTCCAGTAATCTTTATGTACTGTACATAATACAATATGTGTACACAAGACACAGAGAAAGAGATTAATGCGCTCTAACTCAAGACATTTGCAAATCTAAATACAGCACTGACAGCAGAATGGGTGACACGCACAGGAAGAAGCAGTAAATATCATGTCATAAATGAAATACGTAAAAACAGAAGCAGCTTCTGTGTTTTCATCCACCATGGGAGCATTTTCTTATCCAGAGACCAATCAAACTTTTTTTGGAGAAGGCATTGAAAAATAGAAATAAAATTAATAACACGTTGTAAAAAAAATAAGGATTAAGATAAATAGCATGAATAAGAACCATAATATATTATAAGAACCATAATATACAGTATTTTCCACGCACCGGACTATAAGGCGCACCTTCAACGAATGGCCTATTTTAAAACTTTTTTCATATATAAGCGCACTGGATTATAAGGCGCACTATCGGTTTTTGGGAAAATCAAAGGCTTCTAGGTGTGCCTTATAGTGCGGAAAATGCTGTATATGAAATTATTTGAAATGCCGCAGTGAATACCGATAGACAGAAACCATACTAATATTAAAAATCTGTTAGCCTGCAGTAAAACGATGGGATGCTTTTCCTTCCTTCAGTATAAACCTTCTCTTAAGCTTTGTGACCTTCGTGTCTTACTTACTGTCAACCAAGTATACTGAACATCACATCAAATAAAGGGAATCATTGAAAATACAATAGAATTCCCTTTGCGACTTGATTCTCCCTCCACTGGCTCGCTGTGAGCTGATTCTTTTGAAGCTCCTCAGTCAAACGTACTCACTGAACCAGCATCAGAAAATCTCCTATTTCATTGTGGCCTCTTAATGTATAAGTAATTGGATCATATTCTCAGCCCGTGCTCTTCCTTGTTC
Organism: Antennarius maculatus; assembly: GCA_013358685.1. Lineage (NCBI taxonomy): Eukaryota > Metazoa > Chordata > Actinopteri > Lophiiformes > Antennariidae > Antennarius > Antennarius maculatus. The sequence continues at coordinate 16,063,531 of CM023619.1, forward strand.
AAAACCAATCTGTGTGTGCTGCAGAGGTCCCCACAGGGCAGCTGGATAATGTAGCACACGGCTTGCCAGTTGTGGTTTAGCCCCTGGATAACCTCTAGACAACAATTAAGCCATATTAGCTGATGAGAACAAGGACTTGGGTTCAGCAAACACAATAATAAACACACACACACACACACACACACACACACACACACACACACACACACACACACACACACACACACACATCACTCACCACATTGGCTTTTTTAAGCATTGTAAATACACAAAGTCACAATGCAGTAGGAACAAAAGTTTAGTGTCTAAAATTGCTATAATTATTTGGTTTAATTTTAATTCAATATAAAACATGCTTCAAGAGATAGGCTGTCTTTCAAAACACTTTGAAAGGTTAAGCAATGACAGATTTATAGACCCACTTCTCTGCCATGAATTCAAACAGCATATCCTCATGCGCATAACAGATTAACAGCCCTGATCCATGTTTACCTTGGGTGTATTTCAATTATCTTAAAGCACCATCCTGCTTTTAAGGTTTAGTTTGTTGAGATTCAATCATGGCAGCAATGGCGGCTTCTCCTTGAAACACCTCAAGCTGCCTCAAATCTCCGTGCTGGTGCAAAACTACAATATTAATAAGGATCTAATGATCACTAAGAAAAGATCATACTAGGAGGGAAAACAGTGGAGATGCAACGGAAGTATGACAGAAGCAGCAGAGAAGGAAGGTCCGGAACCATACATCAGAGCAACATACGACAGAGTTTCAGAAGACTGGTTGAGATCTGGGCAAAACTGGAGCTACGCATACTTCACAACAAATTAAACAATATTATTTAACTATATAATAACATTTTTAAAATTCTACATTTTTCTTGACTTAACAGCATTTACTATTTCATGTAATAAAATTAAAACCACAACATAATTAAAAAATAAGAATTATTTTGCTGGTAAAAGTACAATAACACAAAATACCTGAATTTCCTGCTGTGACATAAAGATCAGCCGTGAATACGTGTGTTGCATACTGATATCATTTGAACATACTTCATTATATGTTCAGTATATATTTACAGAAGCAAAGTAACTAAACTATTTAACTTACACTAATGAAAAAACTCAGATAAAGTGGCATATTTTTTCTTGCCCAGATCTGCTAATGTTAACACAACACAAGCAGCTGTAGGGGGAAGCCACAGAGCTTTACTTGGCAATGATAACCACAGTACTGCAATGCAGGGGACGGTTTATACAGAATGAGCCAGAATCTCACGTATTCACACGCCCTTACTTGAGGTGAACCTCCAGGTGAGAAGCCTTGATTGGAGACGGGAGAGGTTGGAGACTGATTGGCAGAGGATCCGACCCTACTGCGGTACTGTTGGAGGGAGGAGGCCTGATACGAGAGGATATGTTTTACCTGTTATTTGTATAGCAGATGCCATTTATTGGTATCTGTGTGTGGAAATGATCTCATACTGAACATGGGGCGTGTATTTTTTTTTTTCTCTGGTGCTTGACTTACATTACATGATCAGGTTTACCTTTAGCCAGCGGGTTCACTGACTGAAAATATGAAATGTGTGATCTGTTGGGTGGGATAGGGGGATCATCCCCCCCTTCTGGGTTTTTACATCTCTACCTCTGCTGAATGAATTTTATCCTTGTGGGGTGGAGAGGCTCAACCAAGCTTTAAGCCGCTGAGGTATTCCACCATACTTCCATTCAGCTCCTACAGCAGGACAACCCCATCAATAATTATAAAAATATGAAATAACACAAAGTTTGTCCACAATTGTGGACAAGCACACTGTGGACAAATGTCCACACTGATCAGTCATTGTTTTGTTGACCAAACATTTGTTAGTTCCCTGCCCAGAAATTCGCAGAGTTGTGGTGAACGTGTGCGTCATATTACTGCTTGCTTTTTCATTAATGTAACAGAATAACGTGTAGAGGCAGAGAGTGGACGGGCGTAAAATGTTTTCTTCTGTCTGGGCAGAAATCAATTGAGAAGTACTGCATTAACCTAAAAAAGAATTAGGCCCATTGATTGCTTATTTTTTTTAAATGAAAAAATATTCCATTTTTAAAAAAAACATCCCACCCCAACCCTGTTTTTTTTTTTTTTTGACAAATCGCACCCAGGTTATATGATACTGACACCTAATGCCGAAACAGTCGTTCCTGTGAACTGATCACAGAGGTGACTGTCATTTGCTTGGAGTCACATGGATGCATTCTTGATGCTGAAAAGGTTGTGATAAAAAAAAAGAAAACTAAAGGGGATTAAAAAGAAGGTGAAAAATATTGCCAAGCCAGGTCAATAAATATTGCACAACTGGAGGATCACAGAGACTGTGCTCCCTATATTCTGTTCCGCTATATAGCTCTTTCCAATCTACTCACCTAGCAACATTAACAAATAATACATGAACAGACTGTGGAGAAAAATATATCAAAACAACATATTCAACAATTCAGATTTGGAGGTTTATAAAACAAGACTAGAATCCCTTCCTAGCAATCAAAAGTCAACAGGAGCATCAACATTCAGACTGCTAATCTGTTGCTCAATAAGCAATCAAAACGAATAAAGGTAGCATGAGATTGAGAAGTGATTAATCCATTCACGGCTTATAGATATAAAACAATGGAACAATACTGGACACTGGAACAGACATGTTCAATGTTTTAAGAAACAGAAAGACTGAAAGAAGTTCTTTCCCATCCTTAATGTAATTACAGGTATATTCATTTCAGATTTTAATTTATTGATTACAAATAGAGATGACAAGACTACTAATGCAATCTACAATTCAGCATCACAGCATCAACGAGTAAGACTCCTCACACACATCATCATCATCATCAAGACCGACATCCTGATAACAAATTATTAGGAAAGGAAACGAGAATTAGCCCAAAGAACCAGCTGTGGTTCGACTGCAGCCATAACCTGATGCAGGCAGACACTGATGTAATGCAGACAGATCTGTTTGTTACTCACCGTGTTCATGTCTATGGTCATGTTGGTTTGTGAAGATGTCTGGTCGTCTGATGTAGAGCAGGACTTCATGGAGGATGATAGCTGGGCCAGAGCTGTGTGCTGAAAAGTAAAGAGTTACATCATAAATATAGACAGACACCATGTAGTCATCCATTAACATTTTAAAGTTGAAATAAAGGCTCATTAAGGATACATCTCCAGCCATCAGTGTTGCTGGAGTGTTTCCCGTCTCTCAAAAAAAACTTTCCCACAAATTTTTGGAGTGAGTTGCCACCTCTTGTGCTTCTCTTTCTTGTGGGGAACCACAGGGGTTTATATTGTGTGCCCAATCATTCATAACTTACAAGTTACTCTGTGGGGAATGGTGTGTAGACACAGTAGAGAAAGTTACTTTTTTGCAGATGACGCCCAAGTCTATGTACCTTTAAGCCTAGCACCACTCATGTTTCTTGCCTAGAATCCTTTCCTATCACTCAAAAGTCAACAAGAGCATAAACCTCCAGATTGCTAATCTGTTGATAGATAAGCAATCAAAACGAATAAAGGTAGCATGAGATTGAGAGGTGATTAATCCATTCACAGCTTATAGATATAAAATATCGCTCTGATATAAGACTGGACACTGGAACAGACATGTTCAATGTTTTAAGAAACAGAAAGACAGAAAGACGTGAACTATATTCACTTCAGATTTTAAATGTATTGATTACGAATGATGACCAGACTATTAATGCAATCTACAATTTAGCATCACAGCATCAAGCCTGAATCCTCACACATCAACATCATCATCAAAGTGATGCTTAACAACATTCAGTGGAAGACAGCTGTTGAAACTTTGGACAGAGTGACGGAGGAGAAACTAACTTGCAGACTCTGGGATGACGGCTGGTGGTTGAAGAAGGCATACTGGGACAGCTGCTGCTCAAGGTTCATGGCGTTGATGGCCGCCTGCGGTGAACACAGCAACATAATAGATACAAGGTTCCAATGTTCTATGGGAAAACATTTCCACACACAGCTCAGTCGCATGACTTCATAGACAGAATTTGATAAGAAGGTTTTCAAATGCAAGGAATTTCCCTTTGCATTTTATTGACAAAAGCCAGTGGAAGAAAATTTTTAAAAAGTCAAGAAACATAAATATATGATGATATACATATACACTATAATCAGATTAAAAAAATATGTAAATGAATTCTGTGTTTAATATTTAAATTAGTGTTGTACAATGTTTCAAGAATGAAATATAAAATGTACCGAACAAGGAATGTACACAAATATGTGAAATGCCCAAAACATTTTGCTAATGTAATTGACCTCTATGACCCATTAAACAACAATAGTTATTAAAATCAATTATTATACCTACATAATGCAAGGTACTGTAGTTCAGTCTGGGTATTTTCAGCAATCTAATCAGAAACGCATAACCTTCATATAAAACTGCACCAAACCTTCAGTAATAAATCAAAATTGCATGTGATTTTTCTAACAGCCAGGGCAGGGCTGTACCTGAGAGAGACTGAGAGGAGGAGATGTTGGGGACAACTGCAGGTTCTGGTGTTGGCGGGAGTCTCCTGCAGTCAGGATTAGAGGAACCATGTTGTCCTGTGTTGCCTGCATTTCCATGGTTTCTGTGGCCTGAGATGAATTCCCTCCTACCCAGGACACCGGAACAACATGACAAGTGAGTTTTTGAAAGAGAACGTGCAAAATCTTAAATTAAAATTCATTAGTATCCTGCACAAAAACGTTCCTAAACTAAACATGGGCAGGCCGTTGTCAGTAGGGTTACCTTGCGTAATGGTCATCATCTGTGAGTTGCTTGACGAGCCGAAAAAGGCGGCTGTTGCATCATCTGAGTCGAGCGGGGTGGGCAGCGGAGGAGGAAACTGGACGTTAGTCAGGTCAGGAAGGGAGCCGCTTGTGTTGTGGGCTGCTGGTTTTAATGAAGTGGTTGACTGCTGGCCTGGAGATGGGAATATGCTACAGGATACAGAAGCACACAGTGAAATTTCTTATAGTGTAAAAAATGAGATGATGAAGATGAAGGAACAGAAATATAAACAACGGATGTCTCATGCAAATTATTGGCCAACATTCAATAGTGTTTCTCACTACAAAAACTCCATTATTTGTACTCGGTGCGTTCGGTCACTGCTACTTTTTGTTTTGCCTCTATTGTCTTATATTTTTGATCGATAAGATATAAATCTAAATCATTCTAGTCAGGATAATTTGGGAGGTTTCAGTTTAAAGCTATGTTTAATTCATACTTGTGAAAATATACACATAAACTGAAGAGCTTCCATGTCCTAAATAGCAGTTGCACTTAACTATTATACATTATACATGCATTACACATTATAAAGAACTGCCAGGAAAAACTGCTTTATTTTCATCATCATTTTTTATTTCAGTCAGATTTTAAGACAGTTTTTTCTCAGATGGGTTCAACATAGAAAAAACTAAACTAAAATACTCACTGGATTCCTGGAACTGCGCAGGGATCAGACGAAATGTCCTAAAGGGCAAAATATGATTTGTAGCTAAAATATGGATGCATTGAACAATCAGTGAAGGTTAACATACGTAATTCTTAGTGTAAAGGTTTCACCTCTTTGCACTCCCAGTTTTGTTCTTGTCCAGCTTCATCAACCTCTTTTTTAATTTCTTCAGCACCTGGTACGGAGATCTGGAGAACTGGAGAGAGCCACACAAAAGATAATGATCTTGGGTTTTAGCAGTAAAGTTCTTTGGACATTTGGATGGACTGAGTCTCCTCATTTTCCACCTCTGCCATTAAAAGCACATCTAAAACTCTTTTATCAACACTGGAAGACAAGGAAAACACAGCAACAAATAAACAGACTTACAAAAAAACATGACACCTTACTGTAGATAATGAGTTCTTAACAAGATTTGAAGGAAAAAAAACCACACGGTTAGGAAGTGACTTATTCTGATTAAAAGTCTATTTTTATATATTAACTAGGTTTCTTTTTATCCTTAACTCATATCTCAACACACTGATCAATGTTCAACAAATGGAATGTCTTTGTGCATGCTCTTCAGGCAAATTCAAAACGAAATGTTAATCAACAAATGCAAAACAAAAATGCATTGAGATAATGTTTACCGCGTTTTGGTTGCAACTCCTGTAACTCTCCGACAAAAGAGGTTTGTTGTGCAGGATTTAATGTGCTCTGATGCAACGCAGAGTCGGAGTTTGTCCTGCAGTGAAACAATTTAAAATACACCGTGTCAGTGCATTTCGTAGTAAAACATCACCGATAAAAAGCAATACAAATTCAAGCCTAAACCACATTTATCAAATCATTCAGTCATTATGGCTCATCTTTTAGCTGAGTTAAATCCGGTATGGAATTCTTTAGATGAACGCTCATCAACCACAACCCTCTGCATTTACCTGGGCTTGGGACCAGCCCACAGTTGACATTGGATGGTGCCCCCTTAGGGCTGCACTGACTCCCCCCACATCTGATTTATCTTATATGCAGCATGCTAAGTACAGCGTACAAAACAGTATCAACTATGTTCAATTTAGAATAGTCAGAATGTGATTCTGTGTGATTATATAGAGAATTAAAACTGACATTCATATTCATAAGGATTTGTAAATACTGCGCTACAACCTGTATTGCTTTGACCGGGCAACCTCATAAATAATGGAAGGAACATAGTATGAGTCAGAATAATTAAGGAAGGCAGTGTGGAGGTTTAATCAGTACTATTACTATAAAAAAGGGTAACCACTAGATAGACAATCATGCAAACACAGAGGAGGCTGACTTACCTCCTCCAGCTGGTATCGGGCGGTGGTGACAGATACACTGAAGCATATGGACAGCTGTCAATGTGAGATTACAGGTTAAGAAAATGCAGCTGGAGAAAGTCTTGGCGGTTTCATTGCAATCTCACTACCATGAATACTTTAAACCTAAGGCGATAAAATAAAGAGCACAGTGCTGACAAGATCTAAAATGAACCATCATGTGATAAAAGTGAGCAGTAATGATTTGTGAGCTTCACATCACAATCTTCTATCAGTGGAGACAGTATTATCACACGCACTGCATATAATAAACGCTCCTACCAAACATAATAAGATTCAGATTTAATCACAATCTTCAGTCATGGAAACATTTGCAAATTACATTTAGGCACATGCGTAGCCTCAGGAAATAAATGTATTATTTAATTTATTTCAGTATCTGCATATACAGTGCAATAAAAAGACCTGCAGGCATTAAAAGATATCTGGCGCCCATGTTTGTCAATAGACAGAGGTTTATGGTGGGGTGATGTGATTCGGTTCCGGTCCCGGTAAACTCTGTCCACCAACCCGTGGTGTCGTGTAGATCTGTTTGCATCCAGCCCTGAATTCTGACAAACATAGAAAAAAATGCAAAACTACCCATCAAATTGTGAGAATTTATTTTATTCATGAAAGAGAATGAACAAAACTTGGATTTTTGACTTTTTAAAAATATATCTTACAACAGACAGTTAATATAGTTTGATATATGTACTCTGCCTTGTTCTGTTCATTCAAAAAAAGTGGTTGTTTGCATTAACACCAGCTATGTCACTACTGGGAAAAGGACCTTGTGGTGTTCATGAAGTCAATGTAAACAGACTGAATCAATGCTGCAAGATGTGATTTTTTTAAAAATCTTAAACAGATGTAGATGCGTACTGCAAAACAAATCCTGGTGTATATTAAGTGTTTATGATTGCCTCACCTGAAAAGGCACATCAACAGTGGCGTTTCCAATTTGATTGACATTTGGCAAAGAGCCTCCGTAGTATTGTCCACGGTTTGGTCCCAGCTGCAAATACTGAATTTTCTGCAGTTGTAACTGAAAGCAGATGAAGACAAACGAGACGATTAGTTTTTCTTTGTTATGGTAAATTCATGCTTCAGTAACAGCAACACAAACTGCTTAAAAACAGACCACAAGCCAACAACAATGTAATATGGAAGATATCACAATGTGTATCTTTAATCCCATTCATCATGTTCTATAGACGGGACTCCAAAAGGCACCGTGCTGATTGACATTTCGGTCATCGGACACTTGTTTAAGGTGCCGCAATCAAGATTTTGTTTATTTCAAAACAGAATGAAAACACTTTTATTCAAACAAAAGAAACCTGAGATATCTTACAGCAACATTTGAACAGATGCAAAGAAACTTTAGGGGGGAAGGCAAGCACTCAGTTCAATATTGAACAAACACAGCACCGCAAACCATTTATCTGGAAAACAAATTCCAGCTCCATTTCCCATTAGAGCCCAAAAACTGGTCCATTACATTTTCTCACGCAAGCCCACTCCTCACTGTTAACAGAGTATAAAATTGAATAACAATTATAACAATTATTCTGCCTGTACCGTTGATGTATTTTGATAAGCTTCTCAATTACAAGACGGATGTGAATTATATGAAGCTTTGTTATCGCTCTATATTTGCTGTATAGCTAATGTCTGTCTGACCGTTGCTACGGCTGAAGCAACATAATCATGAGTGTGAATGGCGTGACGGAGGTGGGGAACCCCACCAGACAAACCAAGGTAATTTATGCTCACAATTCACAAATCTGGGTTTTTTATCATTTAATTTAATTTTATTAACTCTATTAATTCCCGAAGGGAAATTAAGAATCCACTCTACACACAGGTTACTAGGTACATGCATATATATAGTGTGTACAGGCCCGTAAAACACGGGAATCGAACCGCCGATCTTGGAACATTGAACGACCCGCTCTACCACTGAGCCACGGCCGCCATTTTTCCACATTATTTAGCAAGAGGGACGATGACAGACCCCCTGTATGTAAATATAGCATCAATGTTAGAAACTAGAAACAGATTCACACCAGCTAACACTATAGCAGCAGAAATCACAGGACCCCATTGTAGGCCCCTGCATGCAGCAATAATAAGATTGTGTCAGAGCAACACTGAATGTGACGTCCTTACATTACTGCTTTAAGAAAATGAACATTGATGTCCTACTTCTGTACCAACTTCAACTAAACCTTAGAAGCTGTAAAGAATCAGCCAGCTCCAGTTCCAGTCCATGAGGAGGATAACTGGCTGATCAATGCCCACGAGGGACACAATCATTACTGATTTTGTAAATGTTTTGTAATCCAGTTGTCTCCTGAGAAATTTATGGCGGCTATGTTTTTACATCCCGCTTCAAAGTGGTGATGTATTGTAATTGTCAACGTTTGTGTGTTCGTCCGTTAGTCCACCAAGTATCTTTGCTATCGTTGCAGATAGAAAGATAAAACAAAAAGCACATTACTCTGGCAGCAAAGGGGATAAAAATGAGATGATGACCTTGACCTTGAGAAAACTAGGTCAAGGTCAGATTTTAACTTTTGTACACTCAGGAACCGGATAAAGATACAAAGACAAGGGAGAAGACCAGTGTGAGTAAGACCATAGGTCAAAGCTAATGCTTTGATCAGTGACAGTATGTCAGAGCACTAGCTTTGATCTTTGACCTGTGCAAGAAGGTCAGGGTAAAATTTCAAATTCAGGGCTGTCATGGAATGTTGCGGTCTCTGACTGCATATGTTTTTGTTATTGGTTCTCTTCTGTGTTTTTGTTGGAAATTTAAGGAAAATTACAACAATCAATAACAGCGACTAGGAAATAAAGTACTGATTGATATTTTCATGCAACTCAAGTCAACATGCAGATGAACACAGTGATGTGTTTTTAAATCCGTGTGTTTCAGAGGCCTGTATTGAGTGTGGATTAAATTCCTTATAATCTGCTGGCCATCATCTTCCATTTAAATGTCAACACCGTTGCGCAGCTCACAGGCCTGATGACCTGTCAAACAAGTTCACAAAAGCCACGGAGCAAACAACGCACTGCCACAAAAACTGCACTTCACACCTGGTGAATTATTCAGCATTGGAAAAATGTTGATGTGATTCTGCTGCTGTTGACAGCCTCGTTTTTGGATGCGCATTTGGATGCGCGCTGTCAATAACGCGCTCACGCCCCTTTGCTTTCCACTTGCGTGGGACAAAAAAAAAAAAAAATGCAGTAACTTTTTAGGACGAGGTTCGTGGACATCTTATCCCAGCATCGGAGGACTGTCACCTACTGTCATCCCTGCTGAGAGTCATCCGTGGGAGAAGAATGTTCCTGCTGCAGGAAGCGTCGTTTGTTATTGTTTACCTCCTCTACCGTGGATGCGTGCATACATGACAGCTCGCTGAAGAAGATGTGGAGGGAAACAACAGCCTTTACCTTCGCTGCCCGGGTAATGTTGAGGTCCTTCATCACTTCCTCAAACGCCGCTGTCTCCTCCGCCTGCTTCTGGTTATGTAAAGCGATTTTCTCGCTGAATTTCCGCGGATTGTTCGGAGTCGCCATGATTCGCTCGTCTGCACCGTTTTCCTTACAAACGGCCACCGTCAAGTTTTGAGGAATGAAGAAACGCAGCTTCCTGTTCGAGGCGTTGGCGACGTGACATAAAACACTGAGGAGTGTTTAGAGTTAGTATTAATGAAAGGGTGTTGAATAAAAGGTCTGTTAGAACGTCTTATACATCATTTAAAGTTGTTACAAATAAAGTCTGGGTTGTTATAATGCAGGTATTACTGGGCGAGCGCCCCAATAGTGATGCTACGTTCAAGGACCAATTTAGAAATCTTGTTAATTTCAAGACTTGAAAATGATCAACACGCAAAACTTGAATGCAAAGCAAGCAGCTCGAGCAGTCAGGTGTAGTGGTATTAATAAATTAATTGATTGACAATGTTTGACAATTCAATGTTTGATAATGTACGACACAATGTGTAATATTCTTGTCATGAATATTTTGTCAGGTATATTCAGCCTTCAGGTGGTCGAACAGGTGCGCACATCAGCAATCCAGGTGTAAGAAAGAACTGAACAAAGAAGTAAAATACTGTATAGACACTGCTTGGCTTTTAGAAATATATGTTTCTCTCTTAAATCTAAGGAAAACATTTGATCCGGCAGCTCTTATTCAGTTTTCAGTCATATAGCCTCTCCCACTAAAGGCAACAATCAATTAAGTTGTCCTTTCTTAAACATGCAGTGGTAGAAAATAATACAGAAAATTGGTTGGCGGTTGGAACAATATTTTGATTCAAAACGTAATTTATCACATAAAATCACACAATCTAAATCCATACAATAGGGAAATCGTGAGAAAATAGCCAGGTGTTCACAGGTTTTCATGACGTGATGCTTCGTCTTTTTAGCGAGGTGACATGCTTTTATTTTGAAGGTAGAATTGACCCGTTTCCTGCACCCAACGCGGTTATTTCACTTTGGCTTGATGTCGCTTAATTGTTGTGATTTTGCGTTCACGCGTCGCCACGCGGGGGTGTAGCGGAGGCGGACTGCACATCTGGATTGCAGTGAACACACTGTGTAGCATACTATTACTATTACTATTACTATTATAATTAAAATTACTATTACTACTACTATTACTATTGCTATTTACTGTTCCGTAATGTAATATACCGCCGAGGGTTCAGGTGATCCTGGCCATATCAAGCTGGTTAAGTTCATCATCAGCTCATGATGAGCTGACCCTCATCCCCTCTACAGGCATTAGATGGCACAAAAAGCAACTGGAGTGAAGGTCGAGGCAACATCTACTCTGTTATCAGCCGTCCATCCGTTTGGACCACGATCGTCTCGCCCCCAGCCAGGTCACGGGGGTTGCTGGAGCCTATCCCAGTTGACTACGTGCGAGAGGCAAGGTGCCCTCCGGACTTGTCACTGGTGTATCGCAGAGCCACACAAAAGACAAACAACCACTCACGTGCACACTCACACCTCAGGACAATTTGACATGATCAGTCCACCTAAATTGCATGTTTTTGGAGGAAGCCAGAGAAAACTCACCCAAGCTGCACAGAACCCATACCAACTCCACACAGAAAGGAATCAAATGCAGAATCTTCTTGCCGTGAAGCGACAGTGCTACCCACCGCGCCACCATGCCAGCTTGAAATTGAACATACAGCAGTACTTTTGTGGAGAATTCCTGTGCACTTTATTCAGATAATGAAATACGCATCTGAAATGCACCAACAGCAGTACTTGAGTGCTGAGACAAGTACTGGGAAAGTTTAATTTCACTTTATCAAATACACCTAAATGACAGCAGACTAATTTTGTTCTCTATTTTTGCACAAATCCGGAATTTTTGAACACTTTGCCTTTGCAAGATATTATTTGGGGTATGCAATGGCTGGTGAATCAGCAATAGATGTGTGTTAACTATACAAGCATTTAAACCTCAGTCAATAACTTCAGAAATACATTTGACACCTGGGATCATAATACACGCGAACTTGATTAAGATGAGTCAGAAAGCACAGATAATAATTAAATAAGTCTGGAGAGAAATGCAAAAGAATTAATTTGTCTGAGAAGGACAAGCATTCCTTTTCATTACAACTTTATGACTGCCCCCACGACCTTTGGGATGATATAAAACAGTGACATTTTATTCCTTTATCCTAGATCGTCTTCAAGATCAGGCATTCCCTCCTGTAACAAATTTACTTGTATTCCCCCAAGTTTTACAAAATTTTAAGAAGTAAATTTCCTGCAAACTGACAAAAAAAAGCAAACAAGCAAAAGCGTCCAAAGATCACAAACCTCCATCACAGCTGAATTTTACCTGCAGAGGATATTTTCTATATAAATGTAGCCGCAAGAGGGCACAAGCCAGTGTCTTATTGTGCCGGTCCCAAGCCCGGATAAATACAGAGGGTTGCGTCAGGAAGGGCATCCGGCGTGAAACTTTTGCCAAATCAAAGATGCGAATCAAACATATGACTTCCATACCGGATCGGTCGAGGCCCGGGTTAACAACGACCGCCATCGGCGCTGTTGACCTACAGGGCGCCGGTGGAAATTGGATTACTGTTGGTCGAAGAAGGAGAGGAGGAAAGTGCGTTCGCACGAAGAAAGAGAAGAGGAACGCCAAGAGTATAGGACTAAGAGTAGGGACGTTGAATGTTGGAACTATGACAGGAAAAGGTAGAGAGTTGGTCGACATGATGCAGAGGAGGAAGGTAGACATACTGTGTGTCCAGGAGACCAGGTGGAAAGGTAGCAAGGCTAGAAGTTTAGGAGCAGGGTTCAAGTTGTTCTATCATGGTGTAGATAGAAAGAGAAATGGAGTAGGAGTTATCTTGAAGGAGGAGTTTGTTAGGAATGTCCTGGAGGTAAAAAGAGTGTCGGATAGAGTGATGAGTCTGAAGCTAGAAATAGAAGGTGTGATGTTCAATGTTGTTAGTGGGTATGCCCCACAGGTAGGATGTGAGCTGGAGGAGAAGGAGAAATTCTGGTTGGACTTTGATGAAGTGATGCAGAGCATACCTAGAAGTGAGAGAGTTGTCATCGGTGCAGACTTCAATGGACATGTTGGTGCAGGTAACAGAGGTGATGAGGAAGTGATGGGCAGGTTTGGTATCCAGGAGAGGAACGCAGAAGGACAGATGGTAGTTGACTTTGCAAAAAGGATGGAAATGGCTGTAGTGAATACTTTCTTCCAGAAGAGGCAGGAACATAGGATGACCTATAAGAGTGGTGGTAGGAGCACACAGGTAGACTACATCTTGTGTAGACGATGTAACCTGAAGGAGATCAGTGACTGCAAAGTAGTGGTAGGCGAGAGTGTAGCCAAACAGCATAGGATGGTGGTGTGTAGGATGACTCTGGTGGTGAGGAAGATGAAGAGGGCAAAGACAGAGCAGAAGACGAAATGGTGGAAGCTAAAAAAGGAAGAGTGTTGCATGACCTTTAGGAAGGAGTTAAGACAGGCTCTGGGTGGTCAGGAGGTGCTTCCAGATGACTGGACAACTACAGCTAATGTGATCAGGGAGACAGGTAGGAGAGTATTTGGTGTGTCATCTGGAAGGAAAGTAGATAAGGAGACTTGGTGGTGGAATGAGGAGGTACAGGAGTGTATCCAGAGAAAGAGGTTAGCTAAGAAGAAGTGGGACACTGAGAGGACTGAGGAGAGTAGACAGGAGTACAGGGAGATACAGCGTAAGGTGAAGGTAGAGGTAGCAAAGGCCAAACAAGAAGCTTATGATGACTTGTATGCTAGGTTGGACAGTAAGGAGGGAGAGACTGATCTATACAGGCTGGCAAGACAGAGAGATAGAGATGGGAAGGACGTGCAGCAGGTTAGGGTGATTAAGGATAGGGATGGAAGTCTATTGACAGCTGCCAGCAGTGTGATGGGAAGATGGAAAGAGTACTTTGAGGAGTTGATGAACGTGGAAAATGAGAGAGAACAAAGACTAGAAGAGGTGACTGTTGTGGACCAGGATGTAGCAAAGATTAGCCAGGATGAAGTGAGGAGAGCACTGAAGAGGATGAAGAGTGGAAAGGCAGTCGGTCCTGATGATATACCTGTAGAGGTTTGGAAGTGTCTAGGAGAGGTGGCAGTAGAGTTTCTGACTGGGTTGTTCAACAGGATCTTAGATAGTGAGAAGATGCCTGAGGAGTGGAGGAGAAGTGTGCTGGTGCCCATTTTTAAGAACAAGGGAGATGTGCAGAGTTGTGGCAACTACAGAGGAATAAAGCTGATGAGCCATACAATGAAGTTATGGGAAAGAGTAGTGGAAGCTAGACTAAGGGCAGAAGTGAGCATTTGTGAGCAGCAGTATGGTTTCATGCCAAATAAGAGTACTACAGATGCAGTATTTGCTTTGAGGATGTTGATAGAGAAGTACAGAGAAGGCCAGACGGAGCTGCATTGTGTTTTTGTAGATCTGGAGAAAGCTTATGACAGGGTGCCCAGAGAGGAACTGTGGTATTGTATGAGGAAGTCTGGAGTGGCAGAGAAGTATGTTAGAGTGGTGCAGGACATGTATGAGGACTGTAAGACAGTGGTGAGGTGTGCTGTAGGTGTGACAGAGGAGTTCAAGGTGGAGGTGGGACAGCATCAGGGATCAGCTCTGAGCCCCTTCTTGTTCGCTATGGTGATGGACAGGCTGACAGACGAGGTTAGACAGGAATCTCCATGGACTATGATGTTTGCAGATGACATTGTGATCTGCAGTGAGAGTAGGGAAGAGGTGGAGGAGAAGCTAGAGAGGTGGAGGTTTGTCCTGGAAAGGAGAGGGATGAAGGTTAGCCGCAGTAAGACAGAGTGCATGTGTGTGAATGAGAGGGACCAAAGTGGAAGAGTGAGGTTACAGGGAGAAGAGATCAAGAAGGTGGAGGATTAGGGTCAACAGTCCAGAGCAATGGAGATTGCGGAAAAGAGGTGAAGAAACGTGTACAGGCAGGATGGAACGGGTGGAGGAAAGTGTCAGGTGTGATGTGTGATAGAAGAGTTTCAGCTAAAATGAAAGGAAAGGTGTACAAAACTGTGGTGAGACCAGCGATGTTGTTTGGTCTAGAGACAGTGTCACTGAGGAAAAGACAGGAGGCAGAGCTGGAGGTAGCAGAGATGAAGATGCTGAGGTTCTCTCTGGGAGTGACCAGGAAGGATAGGATCAGGAGTGAGTACATCAGAGGGACAGCACATGTTAGATGTTTTGGAGATAAAGTCAGAGAGGCCAGACTGAGATGGTTTGGACATGTCCAGAGGAGAGATAGTGAATATATTGGTAGAAGGATGCTGAGTTTTGAATTGCCAGGCAGGAGGCCTAGAGAAAGACCAAAGAGGAGGTTTATGGATGTAGTGAAAGAGGACATGAAGGTAGTTGGTGTGAGAGAAGAGGATGCAAAGGACAGGGTTAGATGGAGGCGGTTGATTCGCTGTGGCGACCCCTGAAGGGAAAAGCCAAAAGGAAAAGAAGAAGAAGGATATTTTCTATATAGAAGTTACATTCCTGTTTATATGCAACACCTGGAATTATATTCTCTTACCAGGAAAACTAGCACATTAAAATTGGATCCATTTATAATTTTAGCACAGGAAAGTCAAAGTCAAATAAATAGAGGGCCAAAAAACAAATTTGCTTCAAGCAGAGATAGATAGATAGATAGATAGATAGATAGATAGATAGATAGATAGATAGATAGATAGATAGATAGATAGATAGATAGATAGATAGATAGATAGATAGATAGATAGATAGATAGATAGATAGATAGATAGATAGATAGATAGATAGAGAGAGAGAGAGAGAGAGAGAGAGAGAGAGAGAGAGAGAGAGAGAGAGAGAGAGAGACAGACAGACAGACAGACAGACAGACAGACAGACAGATAGATAGATTCTTTATTAATCCCGGAGGAAATTGAACACACTGCTTAGGCATTACATAACAAATAAATACTGTATAAACACCAAGAGAAAAAGAAACACTGACATCGCAGGATATACCACAAGACATACACTACACTAACAGACACAAGCAGCATTAACAGGTCATATACTAAACTATAACTAAAATATAAACAGTATAAAATTAAATTAAATCCATTCAACCGAGTGCAGACCTCACCACCTCTTCCCCGCTCCTCCTGAGAGAGTCATTGTACCCCCTGATGGCACGGGGCACGATGGAGGACCTCAGCCTCTCTGTGGAGGCGCTGTGTGACACCAGTCTGCCGCTGAAGGTGCTTCTCTGCTGGGAGAAGGTGGTGTGGAGGGGCTGGCTGGTGTTGTTCATGCTGGCCTTAACTTTAGACATGGTCCTGCTCTGCAGAAGTGTCTCCACAGAGTCCAGGCTCAGCTCGACCACTGAGCCCGCTCTGCAGATGAGTCTGTTAAGACTGTCCATATTTCTTTTCCTGGCCCCGCAATAGTGTATGACAGCACACTGGAAACTACGGACTGATAAAACATGAGAAAAAGCTTAGAACAGATGTTGAAGGAGGCCAGCCTCCTCAGGAAGTACATCCTGCTCTGCCCCTTCTTGTACACACAGTCCGAGTTGAGTGACCAGTCCAGTCTGCTGTGTAGCTGCAGTCCCAGGTACTTATAGTTTCCTACCACCTCCACCTCACTGCCCTCAATGATCACTGGCTGTGGAGAGGGGGGTGCCCGCCAGAAATACAGCACCATCTCCTTCGTCTTGGACATGTTGAGCTGGAGCTGGTTCTGTTGGCACCACTCCACGAAATCAGCCACCAATGCCCTGTACCCCCCCTCATCACCCTCCCGGATACATGCCACAATCACAGTGTCATCGGAGTACTTCTGTATGTGGCATGTAGCCGAGTTGTGCTTGAAGTCCGATGTGTAGAGGGTGAAGAGAATGGGGGAGAGCACGGTCCCCTGTGGCGCCCCTGTGCTGCTGGTCACCATAGAAGACAAACAGTCCCCCATACGGACGTACTGGGGTCTGTCCGTTAGGTAGTCCGTGATCCAGCTCATGAGGTAGGGGTCCACAACCACGGAGGTCAGTTTATCCTGCAGGAGACGGGGCTGGATGTAGTTGAAGGCACTTGAAAAGTCAAAGAAGAGCACCCTGACGGCACAGCCCCCGACGTCCAGGTAGGAGAGCACGCTGGAGAGAGAGAGGGCTGGACTGATTCATTGTTTATTAAAACATATTGAAATGATTGCATATAGCATGTTAAACCAAGAGTGTATATTATTAAATGATTGAATAAATAAAGCAATATTCATGACTGCTGGTGAACAATGAAGCCGAGGCCCGCTTGCTGCAGTGACTTTGCGGGCTACCGTTGCATTGTGGGGAATGTATTGTGGGTGTGTGAAAAGCACCAGTGGGCAGCTGTGGCCTGCGGGCCGGTTCTAATAATAATTAAATATCATCCAGGGGGCCATAGTTAATTCATTCGCGGGCCGGATCTGGCCCCGGGCCTTGACTTTGACACATGTGCTTTAGCTGTATGAAAAATCGCTGTCCAGAACAGCAGTGGTCCTTCCTGAAGGTCCTTTGTAAGACTCACCCACCTGTTCCCATTCTTATCAGCGAAATAGGTTTCATACAAATTTGAACTTTTTGAGTTAAATAGTTGATCTCTGGGTTCTTACAACGTTGAAGAAAAAAAAAAAAGAATCATGGATCAATGTTTTAATCCATGTTTCAATGTAAATTACATTGTTACACAATGAGGACTCTTCCACTCAGCACCACCATAATGAAAGGTCACAGATGGACACTAGAGGACACCTTCCTGTTAATCAAACCACATTATTTCCAGTAAGAGGTGGGAGATGCTGTATCCACAGAATCTAAAAAGGACTCATCAGCTGATATATATATATATATATGTGTGTGTGTGTGTGTGTGTGTGTGTGTGTATATGTATATATATATATATATATATATATATATACATATATATATATATATATATATATATATATATATATATATATATACATATATATATACATACACACACACACACACACACACATATATATATATATATATATATATATACTGTATATATATATACTGTATATGTGTAAGTTTTGTTTAACTATGTGTGCAGCCTGGTGCATGTGGGCAGTGAAAGTAACAGCAGGGGGAAGTAAAGGTCCAGCTGAACTCTGCTTGCTGTATGTCTGTGTGAACATGATGGTGGCAGTTTCCTATCATCTCATATCATTTATTAATGCAGCTCGATCGGCATGCAGAGCAGAGATGACAGGCGTTTAACTTGTGTGATTGATATCCAACTCTCTCTTTTAAACACACTTTCATTTAGAACTGTGATGAGAGAAAACAATAGATGCCATTATTTTTAATTTTTCACATTCAATACTGTATTTGAATTCTCAAGGATGTCCAGGCAATCAATCTGACATGTCAGCTCATCCTGTGCAGTTAGGCAAGCTATTGAAGGAAAGAGATTTTACAGGAAGTGTTCAACTTATTCAATGTTCACATCCATGGTTTCAGTAAAAAGGGAACTTCACAGTTGCAAGTGTCATGCGTTATTAAAGACCTGCTACATGACATAATACCACCATTTGTATTTCTGACCTGAACCCACAAAGGCTTGTTTGGTGAGATTATTGTCTTATTGACCTTTAATTTAAGAGGAAACTTTAATTTAGCACGCACTGTTTTTCAATAGAATTTCATAGAATGATTTGTGAATTTTAATAATTAGCTAATTTAATTTTTTTAATAAAATCTCCTCTATTTTTAAGATAATGAGAATTATAATAAATAAATGTATTGTTTAAGAAGTGAATCATATATATTTATATTTTTAGAGGATTTTTGAATATAAAAAACTTTACAAGTTCCTGAAATCTTAGTAAATTTGTACTTTCCATGCTTGTAGATCATGATCCTCAATAGCACCTGTGTCCCTGGAAATGAGACCTCCGTATGTTCGGGCTCGGCCGCCTCTGTAGGACTCGCTGCAGGGCTGACTGTCTTCTTTCTACTGCTTGTGATGATAGCGGGTGTAATTTTGTACAAATATCGTAGTTCAATTAGGGTTATGTCCCATCTGGGACATAGAAGAAGCCAGAAGAAGAAGGGCTGTGTGGAGACACCAGCGGCTGATTCACATCAGTATACTGTTATGAGCAGACAGCAGTCAAGAGGACAAACTCCTATTTATGAAAATCTGACAACTCGGACTAAAAACAACAGCTGCACAATGAATCAGGGCAGGTAAGCTGTACATGACATTTTAACTGACTGGATGAGTTTCACCTTTTTTTGTCCAATATTGAGGAAATGTGCAGTTAAAACGTTACCTCTGAAAGTAAAGAAATCTAAGAACAGATGAAAACGGAAACAGATGAAATAACGCTGCATTCGGAGTTTCCCCATTTTGCACAATCTTGCTCCAGACTGTGTACACAGTTTGGCCTGTATCTGGAGGAGGTCCCCTTCTCCTTTTGTTTCCTCTAATTTAAAATCATTTAATCAAACATGGTGACTGGTGACTCAGTTCTGGAGTTTTTCTGAACAAGAATGGAAACCGGGAAAAGAAAGTCTACACAGTTTACATAATATTTGTCTTATGTCACATTGGTATTAGAAACATGAAGAAACATTACCCACCACGCTTCCTTTTACTCCACAGGTTATTGGGTGACCCTGAAGAGGATTTGTATTTGCAATGTGATTTACCAGATGATGCAATATACAGCAATGATCCGACATGCAACCTGTCCATCCTCTCAGACTCCCAAGAAGATAATCTGTACATCGTACCAGATTCATGATGGGGAGCATCTTTCATTTGCTCCAAGTGTGTGTGGTATAAATTTACAGTTTTATAAGGCTGTTACTTTATAATCCAACCTGCAACCATAAAACCACTCTGTAATGAGTTCACATTCAGTTCCAGTACAACTGCTGGCTCAGATACTGTATAGCTATAGTACAGTTTGCATATATTATTGTACAGTAGATCATCGGTTAAATTAAGGATTAAACTATATATAAACACAGTGTTGTAATTAATGAGTCCAGTGTATTTAGGAGTTTCCACACTTCAATCTCAACTCTTTTTGACAAGTTAATTTGAGATTGTACTCTGTGCACTACAGATTACCACATGTTGGCAATAATTCAAAATAATTTATTACTTAAGAAGAACCGACTACTTTTACATATGTAATATCTCTGATATATATTATATGTATTATCTTTTGAAATATCAAGAAATATCACAAATAATATATAAATTTTTGATTTTGACTTTCAGAGAAGACAAATTTAACATGCAGGTTTTTGTATTATTCCTTTTGCAATTATCACTCCAGTAGATTCAGCAAGATTCTAGCAGAACAGACTATTAATGTTAAAGACTAAGTGTTTTCTCACCATTTAATAAACAACCTTAAAATAAAGTACGAAAGAAAATGGGGTGAATGTGAAAAAATGCTCCACATTTATGTTTGCATGGATAGAAAAAAGTCTTATTGTTTAATGAAGTTGTAGGTCTAATAGATAAAACCCGATCTTGATGGGATTATCTGCCGCTGACAAAGATTGTATATTTATATTAATGTAGTTCAAGTTGTTGTATCAAGTGCTATTTGCAATCCACATAGAAAATTTGAAGATAAAATAATTTTGCTTGTTTAGAATTAAATAAGATTGTCACGTTTCAGCTTCAGGCTTTCAGCCAATAACTTCCTATTTGTGTACATTATTAGATGTTACATAAAATGATATTATAAAATCCAGCGTTATCAAAACTTGCAAGAAAAATACTAAGGTCAGCATTACAATTGAGGATACGAAAACTTTGTAACTGCGTGGCCTATGAGATAAAGAGAGAAAATGTGTGAAAACGAAAGACAGAGCGAGAGAAAGAGCAAGAATTGTGCTTCTGACAATAATACTCCTTCAGTAAAGCTGTGTTTGGATTCAAACCAGGCCAAATGCCAGAGGTTAATGAGTTCATGCTGTCTATCTTGTCCACACAGAGGGCCTGATAAACACTGTCCCCAATTCTTTTATACTTGTATACTTTGGGTGGTACCTGAAACTCGAGTCCTTTCAGAATTCAAGATTGAAGGCCTTTCCATTCACCCATGGTTGTGAAATAGCAGAAGATGCTGACCTTGAAACAAAGAGCGAAATAGGTAGAAATCAGGAAGTGAATGAGTAGTTACCAGGCACAGGTTTGGATTTACACCAAAGTGTGACAGTCAGCATTTGTGTCTGAAATGTTGATTAACAGCTTATTTATTGGTCTGCCTGTTTATTCAGTAGTTCATGGTCAGCCAACATGTTCCACCCTTTAATATAACTACTTTATTAATTGTTAAAGAAGTTATGGTCATATTTACCATATCTGACCTACATCTAATCAAAGTTGAAATGATCAATCTCTTATTGGGGTTGTGATGTCTAATTGAACTAAAAACATTTGAGTGCTTTCTGCTGATTTCAGTTCACACTTATCAAATTGCTCTGCTGTACTTACGTGTGTTTTTAATCCCCTTAATGAGATTGTTTCTCTTTTCTCTCATCTTTGCGATTATATTTGTATTCATTGGATATCTTTTATCATTTCTACTCCTAATAAATTATCTACACTTCAAAGCACAAAAGCAAAATACGCATATATAATATACAACTAGACTGGGAAAAAAAGGTTATTTCTTATTATTACTCTTTACTATGTCATCACACTGATATGTAGTTTGAGCAAGGAGTTTACTCCTTTTTATTTATATTTACCTTGTCGACTTAATGTAATTTTGTTACTTAACTCTGTGGTCAAGGCTAGAGTGAGAACCGTTCAAGGCTATCAGAGATATGTTATCTCTTCATGCTGATTTTTCTGGTTCACCCTGACCCTGCTATTCTCGTGTGGCTTCTATTGATAAATGACAAATATTAGTAAAGATAATGCTCATTTTATTTATTATGCTGACATGTTCAAAAACTCAAGTGCTGTATGAAAAAAACATGATGTTTAATTTAAAAAAAAAAAATCTATTACAAGAAATAAAATAGCTGAACAATACAGTACTTTGAATAACAATGACAATAATTACATAGTAAGTACTTTTAAAATATGCCGTAACATAAAATAACAACGATAAACAAAATACACAAGTAAGCATTAGATTAAGACTATAAATACAACTTAAAATAAAACTTAAATAGAATAAAACAATTTTATGAAGTTGCATGAGGAATGAGCAGATCTACAACCTGATCCACAAAACAGTAAACAACATATTTTCTTCATTTTCAAAAAAATAAGAGGATTTTTGAGATTTTAATTTAAATTCAAGTTTGAATATGTAGCTGTTATATAAGGGAAATTTCAGTACATGTCAAGTTTTTTCAAGATGTAACATATTTTCTCTTAAAGAAGTTAGAGTTAAAAAAATTAATAAAATTAAAAAGAAAAAAAAAACTTGTCTTTCCTCATGCACAATGACATTCACTCACAATAAAGTTTTCAAAAGTTGTCAGTTTCACTTTCCCCTGACTGTCATAATGCATGAGGACCATGGGCTCATAGGCTGCCGGCACACAACAGGGACGAGGGGTCCGTCCTTTGGTGATCTGGTGAAGCCGAGACTTCACCTGTGTGTGCATGCTTGCAGGCTTGTAATTGTGGGGGCAGGCGCCGTCACAGTAATGCATGGTATATTCAGATGGAGCCACTATCCAGTCCCTCCAGCCGATGTCTCTGAAGGACACGGTGACGGACTTGCGGCAGCACAATCCTTGTTCGTGGCAGGTGTCTCCCTCATCAGAACGGGGCAATCTCCTCCTCGCTCTGAGTTCTAACTCCAAAGAAATCACTGGTTTTGCCCCAGTTGCATCTTCTCCACTCACTGCTGTCCCCACATCCACCCAGAGAGCCTGATTGTCACCAGTCTTCATCCACCTTTTCACCTCAGTGCTGATGTCTAGGATGACTTCAGTATCTGACACGTTGGCGGCAGGCAGTGAATCAGCGTGTGTCCGTGCAGCAGAGTTCAGGGGCTTCATGCTGTTGACTCTAACTTTAACCTCTCGTCTTAGTTCAGGCTGAACTGAAGTGGGTCGACCCAAAACCTGCCTGGAAACCTTCAGCTCCGCCCGAGCGAGTGACAATTCAGTCCGGATACTGGGGTTCTTATGGAAAACAGCTCTGTACCACTGCCGGCGTTGATGCGAATGAATCCGTCCTCTGTTGTGCAATTTTATTGACTCCACTAAAAGCAAACACAGAGACAACATTGATAAGAAACAAAATTGACAACATTATCTGTTGATTTCTGAAATATTGCATGAAACTTTACTCTTACTGTTGATACATTTGTGACATGATATTCCTAAAAACACATTCTGTTTGAAACCACCTAGGATTTGTGTCCATTCTGCTGTCCTGGTGGCTCTCTTCCATTCACACGTTTAAACTCCACAGTTAAACTTGTGGGTGTAGTTTAACCTGCTGCCTAGTGTATAGAAAACTTATTCAAAGTGCCACCACACTTTGTCTGCACATGTAAACTCACACTGCAAGATTCTTTGAGCTTGTTACGAAATAAACCTTCCTACTCCCACACAAACTTTTCGGGTTGGCTTTTCAGTTCAGTCACTGAACTGTGACACTGACCCGATGAGGCATAGCTGCCTTTATGACGTCTCCCTCTAACAAATATCTCACCTGTAGATGGAAAGAGCACGGAAAACATGGCGTGTTGTGAAGTTTCCCTCATCATCTGGCTGGAATTGCTTCTTATCTCAAGCAGTTTTTCCTCATAGAGTTGAAACATCATCCTCAGCTCTTCCTCTGACGCCTTTGTATTTGTCGTCGGCTCTTTGCCCATACCCAAGGATGTGAGGATCCCTGTTTTCACTGCCTCCAGAAGCAGGGCTCTTTGGTTGCCTCTGCTGTCCACATCCAGTCTGCCATCATGGTCCATGTGAGGCCAACTCTCCCCTGAGCTGGAGATGACCACGAGTAAAAGAGTGCAGGAAACAAGTGGGTGAAAGGTGAGCGGTCTGAACATGGCGCGTCTGTCAGGATAGATGAGAGCGCAACACCTCAACAGATGGAGGCTGGCCATGTTATGAATGACATTCCTGACATGCTTTATTTATAGTGACTCTATTGCCACACCCCTGGTTAGTCAGGTTAGTTGATTTTACTTTTTTACAATTTTATTACTTTGTGGTGAGAAATGAAAGCAGGGATGGGAGGAGTTTGGTTTGCATCATAACTACATGGTTTTATCTCAATGTGCTATGCCAGCAGGTTCCTTAGGCGTCACCTACTTTAAGAAAAGTTCATACGTCTTACCATGACCAATTCAAGCAGTTCTGTTAGTGCTGAGTTTTATTGATCCCTACAAAGTTGAGTCTCTCTGCTTCCTGGCTTTTCTGATAAAATGTGGCCAGTCAGGATCACATGTATTTAATGTCCTTGCATTTATGTAAAGATATCATCTACCAGAGACAGGGCTGCCAGAAACTGCAATACATTTCCTGAACAATTCAGCGCAGTAATGGTTTTCATAAAAACATCTATTACCAACATATAACAAGCAGATAAAGGAAAAAAAAACAAACACTTTTTGTGTCAGTTCATTTAAGGAAGTCAACCAACATATGGAGGAAATATTTCAAGATTTATAAAAAGAGATGACGAAGAAGTAATTTCATCAAGAGCTGCCTTGTGACAGTCTGTCACATCATCACACTGCTGATTTAAGGAGTTCATGCACTCGATGAAAGATTTCTTCTTTTATATGACTGAAATGGACTGTAGTAGTATCTGCTCTGCTCTCCTTTACAGCTGGGTGACAGTTCTTCTCTGGGGTAGTGCGGTGGAGAACCCCAGCGGTTACTAGACCAGTAGATTACACGAGAATTTTCTCCTCTATCAGTCGACTGCTTGGTTACACGGGAAATTCCCACCCTAACACGTGGCTGTCTGTGTCATTGAACTGATATATTGCATTCCCAACTGCAGCAGCTGTTGGTGATAAGTGTCCATAAAGGTGCATTTACAACCATATGTGCCACATAATGAAGTTTGTGGCACATATGGTTGTGTGATTTAGTAAATAAATCTTCCTTCTCAGAACAGGGTTGATAATTAGATACTCTATGTTTTGTAAAAAAAAACCACAATAGAATAATATCACTGTATTGCACTTTTGACAAATAGGATATGATGTTATAAGCGGATGCAAACTGTACAGATGGGTTCAGCATCAGTATGTGGACATAAAGACCTCTTCTACTTCGTTTTCCTTCTCTCTTTAGGATTGATAATACATAAATAAAATAAGAAGAGCTGATAAAGGATCATCATGGCTGGAGGAAGGCAATGTTTATTCCACAACCAAAACATCTGGGAATTAATGATCTTATATCATATCAGATCATGAATATTTTGCTAAATCAGAAACCTCATCTATATTTCAACTTGGCAAGATGTTTCTGTCCAATTATGAAGGAGAAGCAGAGATGTGTCTTTTTCAGCAGAGAGGAGTGTGTGAACCTCT
Organism: Antennarius maculatus; assembly: GCA_013358685.1. Lineage (NCBI taxonomy): Eukaryota > Metazoa > Chordata > Actinopteri > Lophiiformes > Antennariidae > Antennarius > Antennarius maculatus. Next base: position 16,089,485 of record CM023619.1, read on the forward strand.
GAGCACTGAGTCACCAAAGATGATGAAACTATCATGTGCTCTGCCAGGTGAGACTGCTTCAAGTGAAACTGTGTGAAAGGTGTGAAATGACTCATCCTCAGTGGCACTGTATGTGAAGTCAGACCCTTCCTCCTAGAGATAGACAGATAGATAGATAGATAGATAGATAGATAGATAGATAGATAGATAGATAGATAGATAGATAGATAGATAGATAGATAGATAGATAGATAGATAGATAGATAGATAGATAGATAGATAGATAGATAGATAGATAGATGTTTGTGTGTGCGCGTGCGTGAGTGCGTGTGTTTGTGTGTGTGTGTGTGTGTGTACACTCACATATGGTAAGCATGTAAGCGTGCAAGAGATAGTGAGAGGTAGAGCAGCTACATCATGTTGCACAATGAGCAAGACAGTTAGATAGGTAGACAGACAGACAGACAGACAGACTGACAGACAGACCTGGACCTAGAGGGGGTGAAAGTACCTGGACAGTGGTTCAGTCTACACGCCGTGCAGCTCCATCGCCCCCTCTTGTGGTCTTAAAGCTACATCACACTTTTTTTAATCGGTGCCTCATGTGTGCAGCTCCATGTTATGAGGGGCCGTCAGGGACATAATTCAGAACAGTAACGTGGCGGATGAATTACGGACTTCATCATAATCAGATTTACAAACATATGAACCTACAGTGTAGCTTAGTCACCATTCAATAAGCAGCAGCGAGTGGGTTATTTTTAAAGTCTCACAACAGAATTATTAGACATACAAACTGTAACATATAAATAAGCACATTTGATTAAAAAAAAGTTATTACGTTGTTACCTACATGTTTGTTTATATGTTATGCTTATTTATAAAAGTCCATGCGCAGCTCCTTCAGAACAAAAGCATCAAAAAAAATTTGAGTTGAGATATGGAATCCTCCATTTTTATAGTGAGGCAAAGATTGTAGCTTGCTGTCACCTTTTCTGCGGCCGTGGAGTTCCAAGGAGAATCCGTGGGGTAACCAGCGCCCCCTACCATGAGGAAGGAGAACTGCGTGCCTCACTGAGTGCCTCTTCCCAGCCGTTTTAGGACCGCTCAACTCAAGAAAGACTTTATACACATACAGTTGACAAAAAAACCCACTGTACATTATATACATCAGCTAAACTAACAAACATGTTTGAACATTTCAATTGCGACATATTGATGGATCGCTGAAAACTGATTACTGTACTAATGTGAACCTCTAATGAAGCTGAGAGGAAAAGGAGTCCAAGCAGTACTGAAGAGAAAATCCATTGACCTCATTTTTGAATGTGCAACTAATGTGGACATTTCATTCTAAGAATACTGAAAACAAGAACTGTTTCTCATTGTGGAAAAACAAAACTATCAGAATGCAATACTGAAATTTGATATTATTGGTTGTTTTTTATTGCTCACCACAATTTCAGTAGAAATAAAAAATATTTGGTATCTAATTAAAATATTTATAAAAAGAGCACCTGTAACCACATTTATGGTGATCTAAAACGGTCAAGGTATAATTAGGATGCATTTTTTTATAGATTAAATAGATGCTGTAGAAAAGGTAATGTAGCCGCAAGAGGGCACAAGCCAGTGTCTTATTGTGCCGGTCCCAAGCCCGGATAAATACAGAGGGTTGCGTCAGGAAGGGCATCCGGCGTAAAACTTTTGCCAAATCAAAGATGCGAATCAAACATATGACTTCCATACCGGATCGGTCGAGGCCCGGGTTAACAACGACCGCCATCGGCGCTGTTGACCTACAGGGCGCCGGTGGAAATTGGATTACTGTTGGTCGAAGAAGGAGAGGAGGAAAGTGCGTTCGCACGAAGAAAGAGAAGAGGAGCACCAAGAGTATAGGACTAAGAGTAGGGACGTTGAATGTTGGAACTATGACAGGAAAAGGTAGAGAGTTGGTCGACATGATGCAGAGGAGGAAGGTAGACATACTGTGTGTCCAGGAGACCAGGTGGAAAGGTAGCAAGGCTAGAAGTTTAGGAGCAGGGTTCAAGTTGTTCTATCATGGTGTAGATGGGAAGAGAAATGGAGTAGGAGTTATCTTGAAGGAGGAGTTTGTTAGGAATGTCCTGGAGGTAAAAAGAGTGTCGGATAGAGTGATGAGTCTGAAGCTAGAAATAGAAGGTGTGATGTTCAATGTTGTTAGTGGGTATGCCCCACAGGTAGGATGTGAGCTGGAGGAGAAGGAGAAATTCTGGTTGGACTTTGATGAAGTGATGCAGAGCATACCTAGAAGTGAGAGAGTTGTCATCGGTGCAGACTTCAATGGACATGTTGGTGCAGGTAACAGAGGTGATGAGGAAGTGATGGGCAGGTTTGGTATCCAGGAGAGGAACGCAGAAGGACAGATGGTAGTTGACTTTGCAAAAAGGATGGAAATGGCTGTAGTGAATACTTTCTTCCAGAAGAGGCAGGAACATAGGGTGACCTATAAGAGTGGTGGTAGGAGCACACAGGTAGACTACATCTTGTGTAGACGATGTAACCTGAAGGAGATCAGTGACTGCAAAGTAGTGGTAGGCGAGAGTGTAGCCAAACAGCATAGAATGGTGGTGTGTAGGATGACTCTGGTGGTGAGGAAGATGAAGAGGACAAAGACAGAGCAGAAGACGAAATGGTGGAAGCTAAAAAAGGAAGAGTGTTGCATGACCTTTAGGAAGGAGTTAAGACAGGCTCTGGGTGGTCAGGAGGTGCTTCCAGATGACTGGACAACTACAGCTAATGTGATCAGGGAGACAGGTAGGAGAGTATTTGGTGTGTCATCTGGAAGGAAAGTAGATAAGGAGACTTGGTGGTGGAATGAGGAGGTACAGGAGTGTATACAAAGAAAGAGGTTAGCTAAGAAGAAGTGGGACACTGAGAGGACTGAGGAGAGTAGACAGGAGTACAGGGAGATACAGCGTAAGGTGAAGGTAGAGGTAGCAAAGGCCAAACAAGAAGCTTATGATGACTTGTATGCTAGGTTGGACAGTAAGGAGGGAGAGACTGATCTATACAGGCTGGTAAGACAGAGAGATAGAGATGGGAAGGATGTGCAGCAGGTTAGGGTGATTAAGGATAGGGATGGAGGTCTATTGACAGGTGCCAGCAGTGTGATGGGAAGATGGAAAGAGTACTTTGAGGAGTTGATGAACGTGGAAAATGAGAGAGAACAAAGACTAGAAGAGGTGACTGTTGTGGACCAGGATGTAGCAAAGATTAGCCAGGATGAAGTGAGGAGAGCACTGAAGAGGATGAAGAGTAGAAAGGCAGTCGGTCCTGATGATATACCTGTAGAGGTTTGGAAGTGTCTAGGAGAGGTGGCAGTAGAGTTTCTGACTGGGTTGTTCAACAGGATCTTAGATAGTGAGAAGATGCCTGAGGAGTGGAGGAGAAGTGTGCTGGTGCCCATTTTTAAGAACAAGGGAGATGTGCAGAGTTGTGGCAACTACAGAGGAATAAAGCTGATGAGCCATACAATGAAGTTATGGGAAAGAGTAGTGGAAGCTAGACTAAGGGCAGAAGTGAGCATTTGTGAGCAGCAGTATGGTTTCATGCCAAAAAAGAGTACTACAGATGCAGTATTTGCTTTGAGGATGTTGATAGAGAAGTACAGAGAAGGCCAGATGGAGCTGCATTGTGTTTTTGTAGATCTGGAGAAAGCTTATGACAGGGTGCCCAGAGAGGAACTGTGGTATTGTATGAGGAAGTCTGGAGTGTCAGAGAAGTATGTTAGAGCGGTGCAGGACATGTATGAGGACTGTAAGACAGTAGTGAGGTGTGCTGTAGGTGTGACAGAGGAGTTCAAGGTGGAGGTGGGACTGCATCAGGGATCAGCTCTGAGCCCCTTCTTGTTCGCTATGGTGATTGACAGGCTGACAGACGAGGTCAGACAGGAATCTCCATGGACTATGATGTTTGCAGATGACATTGTGATCTGCAGTGAGAGTAGGGACGAGGTGGAGGAGAAGCTAGAGAGGTGGAGGTTTGTCCTGGAAAGGAGAGGGATGAAGGTTAGCCGCAGTAAGACAGAGTACATGTGTGTGAATGAGAGGGACCCAAGTGGAAGAGTGAGGTTACAGGGAGAAGAGATCAAGAAGGTGGAGGATTTTAAGTACTTAGGGTCAACAGTCCAGAGCAATGGAGAGTGGGGAAAAGAGGTGAAGAAGCGTGTCCAGGCAGGATGGAATGGGTGGAGAAAAGTGTCAGGTGTGATGTGTGATAGAAGAGTTTCAGCTAAAATGAAAGGAAAGGTGTACAAAACTGTGGTGAGACCAGCGATGTTGTTTGGTCTAGAGACAGTGTCACTGAGGAAAAGACAGGAGGCAGAGCTGGAGGTAGCAGAGATGAAGATGCTGAGGTTCTCTCTGGGAGTGACCAGGAAGGATAGGATCAGGAATGAGTACATCAGAGGGACAGCACATGTTAGAGGTTTTGGAGATAAAGTCAGAGAGGCCAGACTGAGATGGTTTGGACATGTCCAGAGGAGAGATAGTGAATATATTGGTAGAAGGATGCTGAGTTTTGAACTGCCAGGCAGGAGGCCTAGAGGAAGACCAAAGAGGAGGTTTATGGATGTAGTGAAAGAGGACATGAAGGTAGTTGGTGTGAGAGAAGAGGATGCAAAGGACAGGGTTAGATGGAGGCGGTTGATTCGCTGTGGCGACCCCTGAAGGGAAAAGCCAAAAGGAAAAGAAGAAGAAGAAGATGCTGTAGAAAAGGTAAATCTTCTCAGCATTAATGATTAAGCTTCAAAAATCTAGTTTACGTACAAGAAAGCAAAACATTTAAATAAATGTCATTCAAATTTGCATTATGCCGAACTTTTCAAGTTTGTAAATCAAGATTTCAAACATACTGTTCACATTCAGAATACATTTTACTCAAAATAAAACTTTGTTTGTACAGCTGGTGGCACATATCTTACCACAAATAAAGATGAAAATATTGGATTTGTGGTCTAATTCAATTCATCCATTCAGGTTTAAGTGATCTGACCAACCCAAAACCAGCTAATATCAAGCAAATCAACGCAAGAAGAAATGACAGAAATGGTTTTGTTTTTTTTTAAATGTAGGAGGAATCCTGCAAACCAACAAAAAGGAAATCAGTGAAAACACCTTTTATTCATAGTTATATACTGAATACCACAAGATATATATGGTCACTGACACACTTAATATTACGATTACCAGCTTTCTTTATTAGACGTACAGTATTCAACTCCATAGAAGCTTTAACACAACAATGAAGGCTTCACATTCCTCTGGTTTACATAAACTGACATGTGACAACACTGAACAAGAAAGCTAACCATTGTTATCAATGAAAAAACACTCCATGATGCCATTAGGTGACGGACACAGATTAATCACAGCCTGACTTCTGTGCACAGCGGTTCCGGAGGCTCTTTGGCAGCTGTTTGACTCCACCAGACACACACTAGTTTTTACATCCCGCTTCAAAGCAGTGATGTATTCTGATTGTCAGTGTTTGTGTGTTCGTCCGCTAGTCCACCGAAAATCTTCGCAACCATTGCCGATAGAAAGATTAAACTAAATGCACATTACTCAGACGGCAAAGGGGATGAAAATGAGATGATGACCTTGACCTTGAGAAAACTAGGTCAAGGTCAAATTTCAACTTTTGTACATTTAGGAACTGGATCTATGGTCTTACTCACAACTGGCCTTCTCCCTCGTCTTTCTATCTTATTCAGTTCCAGGGTGTACAAAAGTTGAACTTTGACCTTGACCTAATTTTCTCAAGGTCAAGGTCATCATCTCATTTTCATTCCCTTTGCTGTCCAAGTACTGTGCTTTTCATTTCATCTTTCGATCTGCAACGGTTGCGAAGATATTTGGTGGACTAATCAATGGAAGAACGGACGAAAGGACGGATGGACAGACAGACGGACGGACGGATGGATGAACGTACGGACAAACACACAAACACTGACAATTACAATACATCACCGCTTTGAAGCGGGATGTACAGTAACTACTGTAGATTGCACACGGCACAAAAAGTGAACTCTGCTGATTTGAAAAATGCACCTGTAGCATGATGGACCTTGAAGCTGACAGCTTCACACTGGTGCTACTCCAATGAGACACCATTGCACTGATGTGTACCCCATTAGAGGAGAACTAAGGTCATAGATATGAAAAGTTTCACAGTGGTGAAACCCTAAACCCTACTGAAAACCTTCATGACTGTAGAGGACTGAAGATTCTTCACAGACTCAGCAGCAAACCAGTGGAGTTCCCACTCATCTTGAGGACGCTCCAATCCATGAGGAGGAGGATTACTATAATGGTAATGGGGACGTGCCAATGACTGATTGTGTAAAATGTACACAGACTATATACTCACAAGTCTGTGTTATTGATTTTACTGACATAATCAATATAAATTGATTCATTTTCAATTGATTATCTATCTAACTGATGTTTTTTCATTGGACAAATGGTCAAAAATTGCAAATACAGACAGCGATGCGTTTTGGAACCCATTGAATATTTTTAAATAAGGGTGGGGGTCACCACCCCCCCCCCCCCCACACACACACACACACACTCCCCCGCCCTCCGTGCAGCTCTTCCTCGGGAGGAGGAAGAAGAGGAGGAGGAGGGAGGAGGAGCTGGTGGGAACAGCGGCAGCAGAAGCCAGGCAGGAGGACTCATCCGCGGCCCCGTGGAGCGGACGGAGCGCGTTACGCGCCGAGCGGCCGACCGGTGGTCCGGTTCGGGATTCGACCGCTTTTAGTTATGGACGAGCCGAACATCCTGAGACGCCGCGGGCTGCAGGTAAAAGAAGACACGACAACAGTCGCTTGTTGCTGTTTCCAGGCAAATAGAAATAAGATGATGGTGATGATGATGATGATGATGATGATGATGATGATGATGATGATGATGATGATGATGAACCATCAGCAGCTATTAGTGGACTGAAGTAGTTGACACGTTTTCCATGTAAATGACTTTTGTCTTTGTTCTTCCTGGTGATTCCTTGACATCACTGGAGCTTTAAACATTTTTTTATTACAGCTACTGATTATTTTTCCTAGTGTCAGGTTCCTTTTTTATCCAAAGCAAATTATGGACCATCAGAAGCTTATCATTTATAGTCATTGATGAATCTGAACAGAAAAAAATTCTGATTTCTCTGCTTTGGGTGTTTATTTTGGAGCTCTCTATTGGTGGATCTGGTTGCCTTGGTGATAGGGACAGAAAACCCAAGGGTTACTGGATGACTGGCAGAAACATCCCTTTAATCTATTCCTGGGTGCCACATTTATTAAAGAGAGATGTACAATATTGAATCGGTTTATTTATTCTCGCTCAGTTCATTCATGTGTATATTTTTTTCAAAAAGGAGGTCGTTGAGGAGGTGGCAGATTTGTGGTAAATGACTCCAGACTGGGTCCTCCTGTTCCTTTGTTTTTTTCTTCTCCAACACACATTGATCAGTTAATTTAAAGCCCTGTCTATCCAATAATGAACATTATTATTATTAGAAAAGCGACTCAACATATCAAGAAGCTTTCAATCAGAGTCTTTATGTGTGTGATTTTCATGTTCTGCCTGTTACCTGGGTGGAATCCCCCGCAAAAACATGCAACATGGGTGAATTAGAAACACTAAACTGTCAGCCGGTGTGTGAATATGAATGGCTGTGTCTCAGCTCTGTGATGTCTGGCGGGGTTTATTCCTCTGCTCAGCCCAGCAAAGGATAAGCTATTGAAGGAAATGGATGAAAACATGTTGGCATTATACTGATCTGTGTAGTGACATGCTCCGATGAGAGAGAAAAGACAGAATTTACAACTGTAATAGACATTTTGCTCTTGGCAGAAATGTCAATGTTCAGGTTTTTCCTACTTTGTGTCTAAATATGAGTTCAGGTTAATCATCCAGATTCTGAACAAACAAAGCAAAACAAAAAACAATACACAAAAACCAAGAAAAAAGCCAAAGAGAAAGCATGGAAATACTAATCAAGTAATGAAAATTTAAAATAAGTGAAAAGTTACAATTCTGGGTGAAGCATAAATGTACTTTTCCCCCTGGTATTTCTGTTCTGGGTTATTCTTTGAATGGTGCAAGATAGGCATAAACGAGCCTTTAGCTTCAACATATTCCTTTTTAAGTTATTTACTACCATAAAATCCATGAAAAATAATGTGTTCTTCTTAAGATATATGTATTTACCAGAAACAGAATACTTCATCATCATCATCATCTTTAAAAAAAACTATCTGTGTCAGTTCCTCAAAATGATTTTGTGCTGATTTTTCTCGCCCTGAGCACTACAGCTCTGTATTCCTGAACTCTGATTGGCAACTAGGATCCACTGAGGATTTACACGCTCACTACTTAATAACCAGTGACGGTATTACCAAATAATTATTTCAGGGTGCAATTTGTTGGGGTTGAGATGGGGGGGGGGGTCATCCCCAGCTTCAATTTTAACTTATCTACCTTTGCTCAATCACATCTTTTCTGATGAACGCAACAGAATGAATTTGTCCACATTTGTCCCTGTTATTGGGCCAGATGTGTGTTGATTCTCTACTCAGATGTTTCCAGAGATGTGGATAAAAGAAGGATGAAACTCTGCAGATGATGCATTGCTTATTTTTTTCATGATTTAACCCCCCCCCCCCGGTTCTTTGACTGGATATAATCATCACATCACCATCTTTCCATGTATCATCTATAAGAGCTATCATCTGATACCAAACAGTTTGTTTGTGGAAAAAAAAAGCCTTATTCATCCACTTAGCTATAGTTAAAATATGTATTTCAAATAAATGTCATCAGTACAACATGGAAATTTTTATTTTATTGATTGGTTATTCGAAATTCCTAACATCTCTTTTTTTTGAAAAATATTCTTTTTAGAAAGAACTGAGTCTTCCTCGAAGGGGAAATGTGTAAGTATCATCACTTGATATATTCTGTGTTCTTTGTTGACCTCTTTCTCCTTCTCAAACCAGATCAGCCAGTTGCCTCTCATTTGTCAGCTTCATTGTGCATGTGAGCCACATTTGACAACAGTTACTTGACCCTCTTTTGAAAGGCAAGGCTATCAGAAGTCTGAGAGAATGAGTAGTGTCACTAATCAAACAGGTTTTATGTAAACTTTGGAAGGGATGGGAGTGATGGAGATCATGTGCACAAACTTGAGGAAGAGTTCTGTATTCTTTGTGTGCAAGAAACAAGTTCCTTTTCTCTGATACTTTTTTGGAAAATTAATTCGATTTAACAATGTGCACATTTATTTAGTGCCACTCTGTGAGATTTTTAAGTAAGCCCATGTCTAAATTGGTTATTTGTCTCACGATAATGAGATATAATACAATATTGTGCCATACATGAATGATTTCTGAGTCGTTTTGACCCTGGAAACACCGTTTTAGAGAAATAACCATGATACCTTCATCCAACTAATCCCAGATATGCACTCATTAAACTTACTGCAACCCTAGAAAAAGGATCAAGGATCATATAATAAGATCTGTATGAATACTGCGTCAGTGTGTGAGGGTGAGAGCACAGAACATACTAGGGATGTTTTCATATGACACAAACTATGAAGGCTAATTTGCAAGTAAACACAGTGGATCGTCAGTTGCTCTTTTAGGTGTAAATTAAACGTCTAAATCACTTTTCCTCTATTTTTCAGCAGAGGGAATTCTCTGGTTTTTCGCTATTGTGTGTTAAGACCTTAGCAAACGAGTTGAGCCAGTCCCAACAGGTGACCACTTGGTGATATTTGCTTTATCGATGAATCTTTTCCCATCCACAATCACCCTGATGATTAATAGAAATTTAAACAGTAGTAAGACTTTGTGTCAGGTTGTATGTAGTTGTATCAATAATGACACATGACGACTTTACTTTGCCTTTAGGGATGAGCCAGGTTACTTCTGCTGTCCGTGACACAGAAGAAATGTTAGAACCGCTGGAGAAACTATGAGCACATGATGGATGCAGGATTTAAAGATTTGAAAGCACTTAAACTCTTTTTACAGTTCACATTTGGCTATTTCCTGGTATTAAAGTTGTTTGGTGAAAAGAGATTTTATAGGTGAAACATGATCAGTATGTATATGGATTGGTTTAATGGGTCACATCCCGTACACCTAGGCTATCTAAGTATACAGTTCATGTTAAACAGCAACTTCGTTATGGTCATCATGGTGGTGTTCTAACTAACATTGACCTGTGTTAAAGTGTTTTACAAAACTGTAAAACTGTAGGGAATTTGTTGAAAAGGCGGATTATAGCCCAAGGAACAATCTGTTAGACGTTAATGGTTTTTGACCACATCATTGGATAAAACTAGTGCATGGATGATTGTGATTTTACTACAAACATTGGTTTGACTTTTAAAGATTAGAACACTGTACTGTACAGTCCTCCAAACATACCAGTCACATGTGCAAATCAATATTCCCTCAGGAGGGATAGGTGCGAAGATCCTGTGATGCTGAGGTATTGTTTAGATGTTGTTTATTATTATACTTTCATTATTTTAGTAATGCATCGATAAGCAGTTTTTTGTGTTTGGTTGTGACTGAAAATACAGGATTGCTGTGTTATAGCTAAATTGCGCAGAATTGTTGGGGTTTGTTCGAAAGTTCCAGTATTTCGGATTGTCTTAAAGGCATCATAAATGGTCCCGCCCTCCGCGCGGCTGCGCATGCGCGTTCAGCAGTCACCGTGGAAAGTTTGTATCACATTATTTTGGCTAAGATACTTGTCGACAATGTCGCGCGCCGTGGGATAGGGAGTGTTACGGATGTTTTGCTAGTATCGGAGTGTGGAGAGTGGACATGGCCGTTGCAGTGGAGAGTCACTACCGAGCCACCGTGACGTGGTTCTGGGGTCAGTTTGTACCGATGCAGAGTGGAGTTTCTTTTGGACATCGCGTTCTGGCCTAACTACCAGCAGTAGCAACAGCTCCACGGGAGACAATGCTCCCACTTTAGCCGGAGTGGGCTTCTCACACCTGGATTGGATTTATCGGCCACCACCGTCACCATGTCTGACCAAAACTACTACTGGACGGTTCTGCCGAGCTACAAAACTAGTTTCGTGACTGGAGCCATGATGAAAAGATCGAAAGGGTAACGCCAATATTATTAGTGATTATTTCACAAACTACAGCAGAACATCGAGCTAATTAATCCCTCAGTTGTTTCCACCTCCGCCGAGCTTTTTGCTCAACGTGTTGTTATATTAGATTCACAGCACGTGAACGCATCGTTCAATGTTTCTCGATGTGCAACAGCAGTGTGTGTTTGTTTTTTTTAAACGCCACATGAGGGTCCTGAAAGACGACAGCACAGAATATTGTTCGGTTACATCCGCCCTGGTTTCTGTTTCCCCACAGAGAAACGTGGCCATCCATTGTGATGGTTTGTGGATGTGAGCATACTGCATTGTCTGCTAGCAGATGTCGCATACAGCCACACTGATCGATACCCTGATGTGATAATTGGGACTGCAGCGTTATGGATATGAAGCTCTTATCTCTCAGATGTGTTTAATCAAAGCAGAGCAGTAAAAAGCTCTACCTGTACTGAACGAGCAGAGGGTTCATTGTGACTCCTTGGTAGAAAACCTATGCGGTCACCTCTCCTATTAATGAATTACAGTCCTTCCATTAATAGCTAACGACAATTTGTGGAGTTCTTATGCTTATAACATCAATAACAAAGATTTTCTCCAAGAGAAGCTAAAGACAACATAAAAATGACAAAAGGTTCACGTAAATAACAACAAGTGATTAACAGGTACACCTAAAAGCCTTTAGTTTTCTAAAAAATCGACAGTTCGCCTTACAATCCAATGCGCCTTATATGTGAAAAGTTTTATAATAGGCCATTCATTGAAGGTGGGTCTTATAGTCCAGTGCGCCTTATAGTGCAGAAAATACTGTAATAATATGAATTAAAGTAAGCTACAGATCAAGCACAAAATAGTTATTAGAGTCCATTACAAAAGCAAAGAAACAAGTAAGGCACATTTTAAAAGTAGGTCAGAAGTCTTATTCAAAAATCAATGTCTCATTTGTGTGACGAGAAGATAATGACTGCTTAAATGCTTGTGAAGAATGTGTGTCTGTGTTCCTTGGGTTCATGTGTCATTTAATCCATTCAACACAGTCTGACTGAATGGATCTGTAGCTCATCATCAAACAACACGAGGACCATGCAGATCCACGTTAATCATGATACGTGTCTGAGTACAAGTGTCCTACCTCTGTTAACTGCAGATGAGAAGCCTTATCACTGCTGACTCAAGATAAAGATGACATACTCATGATGGGATGGAGTTATCCTTTCAAGCCATTTTTATCCAGGCTAAACAGTTTTAAAAGGGTGTCTGTTTGATTATTTACTGATAAGAGCAAGATGGTGCCTGTTTACAGTCTGCTCTTCTGTGGTTGGTTTGTTTTTAAGTCAAGGATTTATTGGTTCTCTCTTGTCTCTGTTGCTGTGATCTTGGAACCATATTCTATGTGAATTTGCCTCGGCGATGACCTAGAAACGTCGGGCTCCGTTGTTGTCTCAGCCTTTAGTTGTCAGGTCATAGCCAGACAGAAAGGGCAATTGCATCAACATAATCCACCATAAAACAGGGTTTCATCATCTGGATAAAACAGGGGTGTGTTGTAATAATTTTTTTTAGGAAATAAAAGCAAACTATTATCAGAATGAAGACTAGAACACAATCAGAGTGAACACTGGGTCTATGAAGGCCTGCAGGGGCCACATGTGTAAAAATATCTGAGTGAATGTATTTGTTTGAGGAGACCAAATCACATTTTCCTTTCACCGATCATCAAATCATTGATCTCCTCAGCCATAGATCATTCAATGTGTTCTATGTGTTGGTGAGAATTGTGTTAATCGACACTGATATGGATGGAACATGGCCTGCAAACTTCCATCATGGGAGCTGTTGGGTTTAAATTTTTCTCTGCGTTGTTGTATAACAAGGAAAAGCTGTTTCACAAGGCCATGTGCTCCCAGGTTTCTGAGCGCTGTTTCATAAAGATGAGTGTCACGCTCACATGAAAACAACTTCAGACATTACAGGCCATCTCGACACAGTGTCTGCATTACAGGATAGTCCACACCCACCATTGTTTGTTTGATATGCATTTGTTTTAAATATTTGCATCTTTTTTTTACATCAGGAGTCACATGGATTTTTAAACTAAATTTGAGTTATGCTAAATGTTGACTTTTCAATTGTAAGCACACAGTACATTATAATGTATGTTTGTAATTTACATACAGACATGTTTGTAGCTACAGCAGTGTGTTGATGTGTAAACACGATTGCCTGCTGTGTTTTCCTGGGGTTCATAGGTTGCCTGTGCTTATCATCTGTGATGGCTAACTGCCCTCATAAAAGACGCACCAGTCCCGTTTCTTATTTATCTTATTTATGTCTTTGTTTTCTTAAAGCTCCCGAAACAACAAGAGGAGGAGTTTGGCTGTTGGGACCCCATCGCCAACGCTTTCACGACCCCTCTCACCTCTCCCACTGTCCACAGGTACTGTATTATTTATTTATTTTTTTTTTGGCAAACTTGTATTTTTTAAGCTTACACTGGACACTCATTAGACTTAAAGTATGTAAAACGTTTTAAAATAGGGCATTCATTAAAGATGAGTTCTCAGCTCTCAGCTCTAACCTGAACCTCCACGCTGTTGCCTGTCTGGTCAACAGCCCAAACAGAATGCACAAGTCTAAGCTGCGCTTCCTCCCCCCCACAGTTACCTGCTGTTTCAAGTGTCAACCACATTTGCAAATCAATTGTAGCATGCCAGACACCTTTGGGTAGCAGTGACTTGGCTCTTGAAATTTCAGAAAAGGCTACAGAGTCATGAATGCAATCCCTTTAGAGCAGCTCAATCTAGTGGATGCATAACGCAGCCACAGCCACTACACTAGTTTCTATTCTATGCGCCTCATAATGTACTGCCCCCTATTCTGGTAACAATAGCTTTAAAATAGGCCATTCATTGAAGGTGCGCCTTATAATCAGATGCCCCTTATAGTGGAGAAAATACTGTACTTCATGTAGACATAAAGACATTTAAAACAGTAGTGGGTGAAGAGCTAAAGACCTTCGGCGATGGGAGGACCACTCCATTTTTTTTGTGTTATGAGCCTTTAGCCTTGATTTTGATTCTGAATGTCACAAGACTGACTGATTTCCCTCTGGTGCCTTCATAGTGGTCTCATTGCAGTTCCATTATGATGCACCCATTAGACTGTAATTTTGCTTCTCATGATGAAATTTTTCCGGCAGCTTCCTCTAGGCTCCTCATTCCTTGATCTAAATGCCTGATTTTATGTCTGGAGTTTCGCTCATTCTCTTGATCCATTTTATTAAGTGTTTCAGGGTGTGGTTACTTCCCAAGGCTGACATGAAAAGAGCTAAACCGCCGCTCACGCTGCAGGAGAGTTAGCCCGATTTTACCCTGATTTCCTCCTTCTGACAATCAGGGGAGAAAAAACGTCTGGGACTTTGATCAATGCAGTTGTTTACCTAATCTCGCAGTAGAAGGTGTTTACTCACTATCTGCTTGTGGATAATCCGAGTTTGCTTAGTAAATCTGGCTGATTGGCTATAGGGATTTCTCTCAGGCAATAATGCTACCACAATGAGAGACACATCCCGTTATGGACTGGTTGACACAGCAGCTGCCTACTCGGCTAATATGAACTGACACGCTGCTGTCGACAGATATTAAACTGATAGCTTCTTGGAAACCTCTAGTTCTTAACTGAAGGGTAGATGGCCAACATCTCCCATAACATTTACTTTTCCACACTCATTCCTTCTCTTACATACCACTGCTTCACAAGAAGTGGTGAATTCAAGGTTCTTTCTACTGCAGGAATCTTAGAGAATTGCTGCCGCTTGTGATTTCCCAATATTTTTTTTAAATTTGCAGTGTGTGCATGTGTGAGATTAAAGAGAAAAAGCTTGGTTGTCCTTCCCTTTATGGATGTGATAAAACCCAATTTCACAGCTTGATAGGATTTTAAAGCTCCTGTAGTGTGAGCGCAGCCTCAGGGACCCCTTCCAAAAAATACAGTATGCAATTTCTGGGCAGGAGTGTCTAATCCAAGATACTTTGATTAGATGGGGAAGAGTTAACATCTGTGTGAATGTGACTGTAATTAAATATATGATTAATTGAGGCTGAACTGAGAAGATAAACTAGTTATAAACTCATCAAACTAGAAAACAGCCAGTTGAATGTTATAACATCTATGTAGTCATTTACAGTATTTTCCGCACTATAAGGCGCACTGGATTATAAGGCGCACCTTCAATGAATGGCCTATTTCAAAAGAATTTCATATATAGCACTGGATTATAAGGTGCTCTTTCGGTTTTTGAGAAAAATAAAGAATTTTAGGTACGCCTGTAGGTGCAGAAAATACTGTATACACACACACACACACACACACACACACACACACACACACACAAACACACACACACACACACACACACACACACACACACACACACACACACAATTATTTGCACATAATTGACCTCCACATCAAAGATCTTTATACTTGGTTTAAAATTTATATCCAAATCTAGATTTATGTCACCTATCTTTTAAGCATCAGACCACCCAGTTGGGTTCCTTATCGGATTAAATCTACTCGTCAACAAAACATTGTTGTCCTGATTCTGATAAAGTTTGCTTCAGCATGTTCACATTTAAAAGTTGCTGACCTTTAGTTGTTTCTTTAGCCGGCAGCAGCCCTTCAGAAAGTCCCAGAAATGTATCTGCCAGCACATCTGCCAACTTCCAGTTTGCCCGAAGGTAAGCAGAGGCTATTTGATATTGATTTGTTCCATATTTAATACAAAACACAGAAATATGGTGTGACTGTTAAAACACAGAACAGATGTCTCTGAACAACACAGGATTAGACACATATTTTAACATTAGAATAGATTCAATTTTGTCCTGGCAAATATGTGAACTCCCGAAACTGCCTGAAGACAAAACAATCTTACTTGTTATGCTTGAAAGCATGAGGAGCAATAATTCTTTCAATAGCATAAGTGTGATCGAGAGATTGCCACTTCATTAGTGTCTCTTCCCTGTCAAATGTGAGCCAATGACTAACCTGAGCTTTTATTATTTTTGCCAAAACTCCTAACAATATGTTAGAATAAATGGAGAAACTTGTTTTTAGAGCAAACTGAGTTACCGTCTTGTTTGCTGTTGTCTTTGAAATGGAAATGAGGTGACAGGTCCAACCTGCTGAACAGATGCAGGGCTTTCTGGTCATGGGTCTTCCCATTAGACAAACCAGTTTAGTCTAGCAGCAACAAGAGCCAAAAACATTCTCTGATAATGAAGGGTCTTTGACTTCCAGACCTAGGATTTGAGAGGGAATGTCTCTTACGTGCCTCTGCCCTGCAGAACTCTTCTGAATTTATTATTGAGCCTGGGTGGTTTAGACGGATCCCATTAAGCCCCGTTTGAGAGGTCCACTGGGTTCATTTGGCATCGACACACCCTGTGTGTCTCTGATATGCGTATGATTGTTTTGTCATGTGAGCACTAGTAGGAGAACTTAAATATAAATATAATATGACACAGCGTTATCTCAAGGATGACTTACTATAATTTAGATGCAGTTCTTCTACCAAGATGTTTTTATCCACAATATATTACTTTAAAACTCAAGGCATTCCAGTCCTAACATTTATTCAAAGCATTCTTTATCATCCATCATCAGAATACTGTGAGTAATAGATATTTGGTAACACTCAGCAGATGGTGCACATGTCAGATATGATCCTGAGGAGAAAACACACACATATCTAATGAACCAGACTAATCCTGGGATCTCAGAGCCAAACTATTCAGCCTCGTGTCTCCAAGAGCTGCTTTTTGTGCTAGAAAACATTTGATCATCACGGATTGAATCAGTGAAGGAAACTGGGCCACATCCTATAAGTGCCACATTAGATGGAAAGGTAGAGGGAATATGGAGATAGACGAATCTGACATTTCAGGGTTAAATATCTCTGGTTGTGGGACTGAGTGTGTGTGTGTGAGTGTTATTGCTGTTTTAGTGTACAGTATTCTGCTGCTGTGTTTCTTGTGTGAATAATGAGTAATGATAAGCTGGTGAGTCAGACTGCCGCAGGCTAGGAGCTGTGACACACACACATATCTGTGACATCCAGTCATACTGTCACTATTATTAATCTGTTTTTTGTTTTGTATTTTGTCACCTGTTGTTTCCTCCTTCCTCTCTTCTTCTCCACCGCTCCTCTTCTGTTTATTTCCTCCTTGTGAACCTGCATAGTCAACTGGCCCGATCTGAAAAGTAAGGAACAATTTTTATTTCTTTTTTTTTTGCCTCTCATTACTGTTGCATGAGAGATTTGCGAATGTGTGGAGGTGAAGCTGTGAGAATTGGTGCAAGTCAACAGGATGTGTGGTTTTCATTGGAGCTGTCACTGAGGTGTTTGTTGTCATCTTATTTCCTGCAGGGCGGACGGGAGAAGGTGGTCCGTGGCATCGGTTCCCTCTTCTGGGTACTGCACCAATGCCCCCAGTTCGTCAGTCTCTGTAAGCATTCTTTGAATCAGTTAGCTGCTATGTTTTGTGAAGTTATGTTGCTAACTGACTGACCTGCATATTCCATCGGATTACACTGTTTGCAATATATCCATCTATAAATGGTTGTTCATTTACAGTGCGTTAATCTGAATTCACCCCCATCTGCTCTCAGATGTACTTTAGGCCGGCATGTGTTTCTTTTACTTTTATTGATGCATTTTGCACCACAAAAACATCTTTGTTGGAATCAGTTGTGTCTGAATCCAAGCCTCTGTCCTGGGCGAGGAAGGGAAAACTACTAAACTGACAAACATTATCCAACTTTACAGGAGGTGCAACCTTCAATATGTTAAACAGCTGAAATGATCAGTTTTACTGCTTAAAAACAGCGATTTCCTTCTCACGTGGGTCACATTGCTGCCAGAAGTCTGGTCAAACATCTTCTCTGCAGCCAGTCGACCAAATATCTGACTGGAGCTGAATGCTGTTTCCTTTAATGACTCAGTCATAACAGGATATCTGTGATGATGATACATCTCTCCATCGTTAGCTGGTCGTGGCTGTCTTTCCGCTTTAAACCGCAAGTAGGGATTTAATCTAAAAAATTCCCCACATTTCCTGGAGGGATTTGTACGTAGATATAATTTATAAAAACACAATAGTTAACACACACAGCATTTTTATCCATCCATTTTAACTGACCTCATTCCAAAAATGTTTTTAGATTTTGAGCCCCTTTGAATTGAGGGTAAAGGACAATCAGAAATCTTATCACTGAAATAACATGACTTTGAATGTGTGTTTTTTGTCCCGGATGACATCACAGACGAACAGGGACAGCAAAGCCTCTCACATTTCCTCGGGTCAGTTTTTCCTCTTGGGAATAGCTACACCCACCAGCTACGTGTTGATGGGTTCTGTGCTGATTTTCAGGAGGTTTTGTCTTGATAGTCATGACTGAATCTACAGCTGGCTGTAAAACAAAAACAAAAAACAAACCCTGTCTCTTCTGTCGCTGCTGTAATTTTGTAAGGCCAACCACATGGCTTGGAGACGATGAGGTCAGCCTTCTCACACAATGGCCCTTTCACGCTCGCTGTCAGTGAGGGCTTTATATTCTCGCCTGCCTCCGACTCGTCTCTAGTTTCCTTCTCAGGATATCTTTATGCCCCTCCTTCTGTCACTTTTCCTTCTTTGTTTGTCTTTGATTCCCTCTCACTTCATCCTTCTAGTCGACTTTTTGCTCCAGTTAGATAAACAAACTCTTCCCTTGGCTGTTCCTTCCATGAAACACAATATTCAAACCAGATGGGAGGTCTCTTATGTTTCATTCTAGTGTTACAGATTTTTGCCGCAGGTCTGGAAGAGCAGCCAATTCCGCCTGCCTCAAGGTCCGATGCATCAGGAAAGGAAAAAACACAACCGTCATAGAGCAGAACAGTAGAGCTCAATGAGCCTCTCTTAATAATATTTACTTTCCTGCACCCTTTCTCAGGATGTCCTTGTTGTGTATTTATTTTATTTAGTTATAAAGTGGAACATGAAATCCTTTAAGATCCTGAGAATTCATAGCATAAAGAGTGAGGATCATTTCTGAATTGAAGAAACACGTTATCTCTTCAAACTTGATACCGACACAAATGAAACCAAACTAGCAAATAAGTTTGAACCGTTAATTGTTTACAGTACTTTTACCTAAAAGCCTTTAATTTTCTCAAAAACCAACAGTGTGCCTTACAATCCAATGCGCCTTATATGTGAAAACTGTTTTGAAATGGGTCATCCATCGAAGGTGTGCCTTATAATCAGATGTGCCTTATAATCCAGTGCGTCTTATAGTACAGAAAATACTGTAATGACATATTATGATGAATTTTTTCAAGCGGACACTACATACTGTTTTCACTTTGTTATTTTTTTTAAAAGTCTGACATGGTCCTTGTCTTCTTCTCTTCTGCACCTCTCTATCGCAGTCCTCTTCTTCCCATGAGTTATTGCACCAGTTGCCCTTCCAACCCACACAAGATGATCTCCACTTCCTCTTCAAACACTTCCGGAGCACGGAGAGTGTCGCCGATGAAGAGGCTCACCCTACTCCTCCCACCAGGGTCCGATCGCGCAGTCTCAGGTAGGTTTGGCTTAAGTTTGTAATTATTGAAGTTATATTTCAGTGTCACCTGTTAAACGTCGAAGCTAAAGGAGAGAAAGACATTTTTGATCAATATTTTTCTTCATTGATCCAAAGTGTTTCAGTATCATGAGGATTTTCTTTGTAGTTCCTTTCATTAGTTCTCCCCTGCTTTTGTTTTGTGGCCTGCCGTGGAGCTAATATAGTATTCTATAGCTTTTGTCACTGTGTCTGCACCCTATGTCACACAGCTGTATATGGAAGCATGGATTTAAAATAATTTGCAAGAAACCTAGCACACAGACATCATGCGATTAGAATTAGCATACTACTTAGTCACAGTGTCAGAATCAGAAATAGAAACAAACCCTCTCACATTTGCTGAGATTGCTGCTCAGCTTCCAACAAGCAGAAGTAGATCTAATGTTGGTGGGATAATTATTTTACATTTCTGGAAACAAGCGTCTGATCTTCTGGTTTAGACAGCTGCTCTCATCAAATACTAGCACAGTCCTCCAAATAGCTCATGCACTTCGGAGTTTTCGTTCCCTGGAGACTTTTACAATGGGCTTTGGAGGATGTTGAAATTTTTATATGGTTAGTTTTTCTGATAAATTGCTGCCTGTGAAAAAACATCTGGATACTGATGAGAAATGTCTGAACTTCCAGATATCAATGGGGAAAAAAGTCCAGGGATGCAGCTTTTATTTAGTGTGGAACATATTATCTATACATACAGTATCAGTGAAGCCTTCTCACTAAATACGTTTTAAAAAAAAGGTTAATAGACATCTCTTAACTTTAGCCTTGTTATTGTTGTTCTACATCGAAGTAAGAGGACCCGTTGAAGACGTATGTAAACAAAGTTTTATCACTTATTCATTTGTTTTACATCAATATAAATAAGAACTGTCCAATATTTAGTCAGATATTGCAATAATAAACACTTTAACATGTTTTTTTTACATATAAATCCATTTTTGATTTGCTTTCTATCCAGTCATTTCTTCATTAGACCACTGATCAGTTGTCTGCAAGTGAA
This sequence comes from Antennarius maculatus, assembly GCA_013358685.1. NCBI lineage: Eukaryota > Metazoa > Chordata > Actinopteri > Lophiiformes > Antennariidae > Antennarius > Antennarius maculatus. The sequence continues at coordinate 16,110,317 of CM023619.1, forward strand.
ACCACAAACCCTTGTATAATTAATCCAGAGAGAAATCTCCATTCAGGCATTCAGCTGCCTGATGTCACGTTATTAAAAAGACATATATATTGTTGGCTGCACTGGCTGTGGGTTTAGCTCACTGACAAGTGTTTATTTAGATCTGAAATAGCTGCCAAGGGTGTGTAAAGTGTGTCCCAGTGCTCTCAAATAGTTCCCAAGGGTTTAACTGTGGCTTTAACTCAAATAAAACTACTGCTATGCATCTGCATCTGTTGTGGTTCTCCTGAAATAGTAACCTGTCACGTCACATGCTGATATTGGTATTTGTACCCTCTGATGGGGAACCCCAGATGACTATTTTTAACACTTGCTATGACAGTATATTGATTTGTGTTATGTCTGTGTGGTGTTTTAAAGTGTACTGTTGTAACTGGAGCCCTGTGGTCTCAACAGATGCGGTCATGGATACTAGAGATGAGAACCTGATCTGAATCACATTAGTCATTTTCAAACCGGGGTGAGGGGAGGTGTTAACAGGCCATCATTTGTTATTTGCTTGTAAATAACGTGGCTCAGCAATGTGCCGGCGACGTGCCTGAGGTGTACCCCACTCTCGCCCTTAGCCAGCTGGGATAGGCTCCAGTGCAACCTGTGCAAGGTGGATAAGCGGCTGAAGATAAATGGTTATGGTCATCTTGTCTACAAGAAAATGGACAGATTTTGAGTTTATCTGTGGTTTTGGTGTGTTTACTGTTTGTGTGTTGTCTGTAATATATTAAACATGTTTTGTACGCCTCTTCCATCCACCTTTCTTCCTTTATTTGTTGTCAAACTTAGCTGTTTTATCTTAATAAATATTACCTTTATTTTTATATCATATTATATATTATATAATATTACTGATCTCAATCATTGCATAGTCATAGAAAAGATCTATTTTCTCTTTTTCCTGCTTTTCAAACAGCCCCGGAAGGACCTGTGGAACATTTGACAATGAAATTGTCATGATGAATCACGTCTACAAGGAACGATTCCCTAAGGTATAGAAGTAGGGTTTTTTTGGCCCCTCTTCGTTTTCAGTTTGCCTTTTTTCTCCTGCTGAACTGTATTTGTAAAGCTTTTGTCACAGTGTTTGATATCTATATGTGATCTGTAAATGTATGCTTGGGCTTTTTGCAGTTGAAAAGTAGACACACTCGAACGCTCTCTAAAGAAATGGACCTGTCATCATGTTTTAAATGAAAACTTCCACATTGTGTGTCCCAGGCGACAGCCCAGATGGAAGGTCAGCTGCTCCACATCATTGCTGAGTGCTCCCCAGATAACGCTTTGCCCTTGGCTGACGGTGTCCTGGGATTCATTCAACACCAACTGGTGGAGCTTGCCAGAGACTGCCTAGACAAGTCTCAGAAAGGTCTGGTCACCTCCAGGTACTTTGTGGAGCTGCAGGAGAAACTGGAGAAGCTGCTGCACGAGGCAAGTGCTTCTTATCTTTATTTATTTTGGGGTACGCTTGTTCCTTTGTTCCCTGAAGAGACATCTTCAGTGGGTTTACGATTACCAGCAGCTCCGAGTGCCCTCTGGGACATTGGGTGCTAAACTGTAGCCTCACTGGGTACATTGATTTGAAATTGTCCATTTGATTGGCCAGTAAAGGTCTCATCATTTTGTGTAATTGCAGAGATACTGGCAGCAGTCAAGCTTTTGATTATAAAATGTTTTTTACATAACACTTCTATAATTTTTCAGCAGCAGATGCTATCTTCGAGTCGTACAACCTGTGCTGCAGGCGTAGTCATCGAGTTCTTTGCTGTCTTTACTCAGAACATTTAGCAATTTAAAATCATTTCTGCTTTAATAGTATTGTTGTTCCAGTTATTGCATTGGTTTTCTTTATTTCAATTTTTTTAGTAGCTTACTTTATCTTTCAGTGTGACGAAAGATAAAAACTGCAACATCATTATTTTTATTGTTATTTGCTCTATTCAGAAAAAGATTTTCCAACTTGGAGTTTGTTTTAAGCGACTGGTTCATACTTTGACATGTTAAAATATTTGAATCTGCCCCTGTTTTTTTTGGGTTTTTTTTGGTAAATTTAAGTTCCTTTCTTACTGCTGTTTGTCTGTCCTCATAAATTATTTAAAATAAAAAATCTTGTAACAGATTGGTTGCTGAGTAACCTGACCTCTGTCAGATCTCACTGTTTCACCACTTCTGAAAAACAGACTCTGAACCTGGTGTTTGACCAGGGCGAGACACTACTAGACTAAGATAAGGAGACAATGAATTATCATAAAATTGCATTCAAATGTAAACAGAGAACGGGGCAACAGAAGTCAATACTGTTGCAAGATGTTGAATTACCATCCATCATTCTCTAAATCAGCACCAGATAATCTAAGATACACATGGAATGGAGGTTAAAATAATACAAGCTGGTGCAAAGTTTAGTCAACCTCCTTGAATCAGACTGGATTAAATTGAATTAACCATGATCCCATGGTCCTTTTCCTTACCAGGCTTATGAGCGTTCAGAGAGTGAGGAGGTGACCATCATCACCAAACTAGTCAAGAAGATTCTCATTATCATCTCCCGGCCAGCCAGGCTCTTGGAGTGTCTGGTAAGGTTCACCAGCAAACGCTGGTCACCATAATAACAGGACAGATGTAATATCAACATGATGTGTAACGTTTAACAAAATCTGTCCCCTCTAATGCAGAGGTCCCAGATGAGTCATACACCATGATGATATGTTGTAATGACTAATTATGTTTTTGCTGTAATAATACAGTCACTGAGCAACAGCAAGTTCACCTGTCAGCAGGGGGTTGTAGTCCTTTATTGGCTATTAAAAACTACAGATTTTTTGGGGGGGGTATTTATCCACTTGTTACCAAATCCTGAAATTAGCTCAGATAATCATCACATTTATCCTGGAAGCCACAGAGAGATGAGTTTCAATCAGCTTTTACATTTTGCTTTCTTGCCAATGCCTATCGTTGAATTTCTTTAGGACTCTATTTCTTGTGCTTTCCTGGTGTTTTTTTGTTTTTGGAGTCCAGATAAATGCAATGAGACCATGAGATGTAATTTTCTTCCCCAGGAGTTTGACCCAGAGGAATTTTATCAACGTTTGGAGGCGGCAGAGGGTCAGGCCAAGGTGGGCCAGGGCATCAAGACTGACATCCCCAGATACATCATCAACCAGCTTGGCCTCACCAGGGATCCCCTGGAAGGTACAGCATTGATTAAAGTCATTTGAAAAATGCACACTGTATTTAGGGATTATAGAATCAGAATCCTTTATCAATCCCCAGAAGTGGAAATTGCTTTTCGTCAGTCACTCTGCAGTAGAACAAAGTAAAAAAGTGAGGCAGGAGTAGATATAGTATATAGTAATACTATAGAGTAGGACTTTATTCATCCCTTCAGGAGGGTCCATCAGGGAAATTAGTTGCTATCATATACATATACTATAAATAGTATATATATGGTATATTATGTATAGTACTATATATAGTACTTGCTTGTGCTGTAACAATTAGACTTTTTGCTAATGCAATATTTATTACCTTGGAATGAAAAGGAGAGAAATCCTTTTTTGTCGTTTGTCACTTCAGTGGTTTTTATGCCTTTGTCTCGCTGAGTCACTCTTTGCTCTGTCAAACAGACCAAACACACAATCAAACAGTGTGTGTGTGTTTGGTCTGTTTGAGAACACAACCAAAATACTGCATAACTACATGCCTGCAATGCTTTTCCATTTCATCAGCAAACATAATTAAGCTGAATCGGTAAACCTTTTAATTTAATAGCGAAGACCTGTAATCACATTAAAGTTTGAAGGAAAGCAGGAACTGGTGTTTCCAGTGCAGTGACAGTTGTAATGCTGTCAGACTTCATTAGTGGTTCAGTATCATCGCAGTCATCTCTGTGGCTGTTTCAGCTGATTGGAGTTCGATTTGTTTGGCTGTGCTTCGGTTACAGAAGTCGTCCATTTAGAGCAAACTAGTCCGAGTCACAGATCATCCAGCAGAGACTCTGATGACACCGGAGAGGCGACGCCCACACAGGTACAAGTTTACACTAAACAGTGACGTTAAATACACTTAATGAATTGTAATGTGACTCTGTTTGACGTTGGTGAGTGTGTAGATTCATGATTTACAGAAACTGAAGTCCTGTTATTTTCCTTCTCTATTTTTGGGTTGTGTGATTCAGAGCCGGGCAGCCTGCACCCCTCCTCGGAGGAAACCACTGGAGAGTGATTTTGAGACAATCAAGCTCATTAGCAATGGCGCCTATGGGTGAGTTAGACAGACATTCTGGCACTCGATTTACTCTATTTGTGGACGCAGCCCAATTAAAGCGGAAAAGAATCTAAACGAGAAGGTTATTGTTTATATCTGTGTCTGCGCTCACAATTTGTATAATTTAATTTCAAGTGCGAACTGATGCTCAGTCGTTCACGAACACTCCTATCCTTGTTTGTCCTGTAATTTTCCTGTCTCTTTTTTCCCTCTCTTTCTCTTCTATTCAGGGCTGTGTTTCTGGTTCGCCACAAAGAGACCCGTCAACGATTTGCCATGAAGAAAATCAACCGGCAGAATCTGATTCTTAGGAATCAAATCCAGCAGGTGTTTGTGGAGCGAGACATCCTCACCTTTGCTGAAAACCCATTTGTGGTGTCTATGTTCTGCTCTTTTGAGACACGTAGGCATCTCTGCATGGTCATGGAGTATGTTGAAGGTGGGTGTGTTGGAAGATATATGTTAAGTCTCTTTTCCAGGTGCAACACTGGATTCCCTCGAGTACTTGTTAAATAAAGTTCCTTTTAGTGTTTGTTTCCACCAACTTTAAATAAAAGGACACTTTATCAGAGAATAAGAAGGCCTGTTTGTGTTTGTGCTTATAGGTGGAGATTGTGCCAATTTGTTGAAGAACATCGGTCCTCTCCCTGTGGATATGGCACGCATGTATTTTGCAGAGACTGTTCTGGCTTTAGAATACCTTCACAACTACGGAATCGTACACAGAGACCTCAAACCTGACAAGTGAGTTTGAAGTTCACATTTTCCATAGATTCTATCTTTCTTTAGGCAGCAGCTAATTACTGTAAAGCTTTCATCATTTTGTAGACTTGAGATGATCTTTAAAATGCTGGCAGTCTGTTTGAAGTTGGAGCAGAATTTTCTGAAATGTCAAGCCTTTGATATTTCTCTCTGAGTCTGAGATATATATTGTGAAATTAGCGTTTGATGCAACATGAAACAATTTTGTGTTTGCTTCTGCTGCAGTTTATTAATCACTTCCATGGGACACATAAAGCTGACCGACTTTGGGCTGTCAAAGATCGGTTTAATGAACATGACCACCAACTTATATGAAGGACATATTGAAAAAGACACAAGAGAGTTCATTGATAAGCAGGTTAGTGTCTTCCTATCTTAACATCTAAACATCTTGTTTGTTATATTAATCTCTATCTGTTCTCATCACCTGATTATCCTCCATAAGGTTTGCGGTACTCCAGAGTATATTGCTCCAGAGGTCATCCTGAGACAGGGCTACGGCAAGCCAGTCGACTGGTGGGCTATGGGCATCATCCTTTACGAATTCTTAGTGGGCTGTGTGCCTTTCTTTGGCGACACACCAGAGCAGCTCTTTGGTCAGGTGGTCAATGGTAAGATGGCTTTTAGATAAGCACATTGTTGAGTCTCAGAAAACCATGTATAGTTTATGTTTTTTAATAAATTATCCTAAAGTCATTGCTCATTACCTCAACACCCTCTGGGATGTGTACTTACATCCGTATCCCTTTGTTTAATCACTGTTGTGCTTTTTTTATCCAGATGATATCCTCTGGCCAGAAGGGGAGGATGCTCTTCCAGCTGATGCCCAGGATTTGATCACCAGACTGCTGAGACAAAGCCCTCTGGAGCGCCTGGGAACAGGTTAGTGGACAGCGCAAGAGAAATGGAAAATTTGGAAAGTATATCAAGTATGGGACAAATGTAGGCGCGTGTTATTGTGGGTGCGTATCTTGTGTTCTGTGTGTCAAACAAGCTGGATACCCACTAGCTTTAAACCAATACCTTCCCTTTTCTGCAATGACTAAAATCCCCAGACTTGATGCCCCATTAGAACTTGAATGAGAGATGAGGATGAAGTTGAGTAATGAGTAATTTTACCCATTGTACCCAGGACTAAGACTGAATAAAAATTTCTTAGAAATTTTCAAACAAAGGTACATTTTTTGGCACAGCATTGGGTGTACCAGAACTTTGGTTTGATTGATAAAATTGACATTTATGGACTGATAGAGGTGATTGATAAACTCATGCTGTCATGTTATGAGCTCTTGTCACAAGAACGGATGTTTATATTGAGCTACAGGCTGAGGGTGTTACTAAACCAGTCCAACCAGAGCAGAGACGTGCAACCAAATCCCGTTTGTCTCATTTTTCTTTGGTGCAGGTGGGACTAATGAGGTGAAGATGCACATTTTCTTCCTGGGTCTGGACTGGAATGGCCTCCTAAGGCAGAAGGCTGAATTCATACCTCAGCTAGAGACTGAGGAAGACACGAGCTATTTTGACAGTAAGTATGCAGCAAATACAATAGAATAAATGTCACGGATCACAGCACATTCTGTGTCTGCATACAGTTAAACCTGAGCATACTTTTGTTAGAAACACAGTTTATGCTTGATTAGTCTGTTTTAATTCCCCATGCACGTAAATATGTTGTGTGTTCGTTCCCTGATCAGAAGTTTGCAGAGATGTGGATAAAGGAGGACGAAATGCTGCAGATGACGTGCCAACGGAACAAATCTGAGATCTGATCTGTTCACTTAGTCTTAAATTTCCTGAGTTACTTTGTCGTGACGTGAAATCTTAATCTATTTGGTGTTAATGTTATGCTGCTCGGTGTAAGTTGCGGCAGAAAATGGAACAGCAGTAGTTGGATATGGCGGCTCTCGGTTGGTCATCTACACAAATGTTTGTATCTTGAGGACTACATGCATTTGTGTTGTTCTACATCTAAGCTGCTATGATTGTGTTCCTAACAGCCAGATCAGAACGCTACTGCCACCTCGGCTCAGATGATGATGAAGAAACCAACGATGACGAATCATCTGTTGAACTCCGACAGTTCTCCTGTGTCGCTCACCGTTTCAGCAAGGTCCTTATTTATCTTATTCATCTGCTACATACGATGTAAAGTATATTTCCCTCATAATTTCAGAGGTTGAATCACTTACAAAGAAATTTGTTTTATGAATAATTAAAAATCTGTGTTGTGAGAATAAATGAATCATGTCCTCAGTTTCATAATCAGTTCGCTAATGTTATATTTGACATGAAAGATATCTTGTCATATTTCTGTTATAAAATCAATGACACTGAATATAAGCACCAGGACAAAAGAACCTTTGGTTTTAATTCAGTCTGAGGTTTGAGGTTGTGATTCCATACATTCACTGGTTTAATCAGTGAGAGCCTAGAGTCACCGACATTAAGTCAACGCATTTGTGAATCGTAAAAAGCTATTATTTCAAAATTGATTCAACAACTCTTCAAAATTTATTTGACCATTTGAGTTGGTAGATGAGTGTTGGTGTGCATCAGATAACTCTTCTAGCAAAACCAGGACTAGATTGTCTGCAGCCAGCAGGAGTTCTTGAACCAAGCTTTGCTCTAGAATAAAAAGATCAATTAATTTGCTACCAAAGATACCCCTACCATTAGTAATTGTCTCATATGACCCATCAAATATCCATTTCTATTAAAATGCTTAGGTGTACAGCAGCACGGAGCACCTGTCCACCTCCACGCCGTCCAACCAGAGCCTGTCATCATCCGAGCGAAGCCATAGTGAAGAAAAGGAGGAGAGATGGGAGGGAAGGGGGGTCCTTTCCCCCGGTGATGGGTTCAAACACTTGGCTAGTGGGGACAGGAGAGCAGATGGGCACAAAGGGAGGTGAGAGCATGATGGAGGACAAAATCCTCACCGCCTTGCTAGCTCCAAAATTATGAAATCAACATTTTAATGTTACAGTAACTTCTGTAAAAGAGCTCGTCTTCCAATTTTTATTGAACTCTTGCATTTTCTCTGCCTGTTTTACAACAGTCTCCGTCCTCGTGCTTCGTCAAGTTCCTCTCAGTCAGAACGCAGCGCCAGCCCACTGGTGATGAACAGCACGCAGAGCCTCGACATCATGCCTCGCTTTGCTATCTCCGCTGAGGAGGACGGTGAGACTACCACACATAGTCAACTGAAACTGAACTAAAACACCAATACTTACTCTCTGTACTTAATGGTAGTAGACGGGATGGTTTCCAACCTGCGACGCATTCGCCTACGGAGCAACAGTACGGGCACCAGGCCATCATTCAGAAGGGGCGCGTCGCGGCGCATCACCCACCAGTTAGAGACCCCAGAAAAACCCAGATCCTCAGCTGGAAAAGTCCCCAAGTCTGCCTCGGTGTCTGGCCTGTCCCTCATCATCACCCCAGGTAAACAAGATCCTGATGATCACTGTGCTCCACTGATGACAGTATAGATTTAGTTGCTTCCTGAAATTCCAGTTCTAATCAACCATTTATAGGCGTGATTCTTGTCTGCCGGTATTTTCTCAAATTATTTACATGTTTACAGTACCCTCTACAGCATTTTTTGTGTATAACACTCTAAATACTGATCTGTGACCTAGATAACTATTATTTCACACAGTTTTACATTGATTTGCCTTGTTTTTCCCTTAACTAGGAACTGTTCATGGTAGAATAAAATACACATTTTACATTATTTTTGTCAAATGTGGTGAATGCTGCAAAATGTTCACAACTAAAAATCAGGACTACAACCAGCTGCTCTATAAATACTCATCAGATGGCCTTTCTGATCTTGTTTTCCTGATCCAGATGATTCAGCAGGACCTCCTACTAGCCCCAAATCATCCCTGTCCCTGTCATCCAACCCTTCGTCCAGAGATTCGTCCCCCAGCCGGGATCTGTCTGTCAGCATCAGCTGTCTCCGGCCTCCTGTGGTCATCCACAGCTCTGGGAAGAGGTTTGGCTTTGCACTGCGAGCTATCAGAGTCTACATGGGAGACAGTGACGTCTACACCGTTCACCATATGGTCTGGGTACGTGTTCATATAAAGCTGATGGGGTTTAAGATGGACATTTTTGCAAATGCAGCACATTTAGAGTTTGATGATCAAACAAAAAAAAAAATCCTAAAACTATTTTGTTTTCAGATTTTCTTTTTGATGGACTTTTATATTTTTTATACATGTGTTTTGATATATGAATGCAGTGCACAAATTTTGATAAAGGCGTAGTGAAAGCCTTTCTGGCATAATAACGATTGATTAAATTATTGGTTTGATCAGAGGTTATGTATTTGTGTCTGCAGTGTGTTGAGGATGGCAGTCCAGCACATGAGGCGGGATTGAGGGCTGGTGACCTCATCACTCATGTCAACGGGGAGTCTGTCCAGGGACTTGTCCACACCGAGGTGGTGGAGCTTTTGCTCAAGGTACATCCATAAACCAAATATTTGTAATTTAAAACATTTTTTTCTGCTTGTGTGTTTGTGGCTCGTTTCCCATAAGGAAGACTAAATGGCTTCATAGGCAGCTGTTTATGTTGTGGATTTGTTCCAACAGAGTGGCAACAGAGTGACTTTGCAGACCACTGCTCTGGAGAACACTTCCATCAAGGTGGGTCCAGCCAGAAAGATCAGCTACAAGGCCAAGATGGCCCGACGCAGCAAGAAGAGCAGGCGAAAGGATGGACAGGACAGGTACGTAATGTATTCATAGTAACTTTACTTCTTTATCACCTTTTAAAAAAACAATTGAAGTTTAATAAATGAAGTTTTGTTTTCCTTTTGGTGTTGCTTCACCTCTAGTATATAAGTCTCAAGAATAAAACTAAACTCAACCCAAACTGTTCTCAACTCTTGCACAGTCGGCGGCGTAGCATCTTGAAGAAGCTGTCCAAGCATACGCCTCCCCCACCCATGCAGAGCAGTCGCAGCTTCTCTTCAGGGTTCCACCAGTCGTCCAGCGACAGCCTGTCAGGTTCGCCCACACAAAGTCTCTCACCTGGGCCTTCCACACCGTGTCGCTCTCCTGCCCCTGACCACTCTGGAGGTGGGTGTGTGACGATCTCATGTTATTTGCGTTCATTCTCTTTTTGATGTGATTTAACTGTTTTTCCTTTTGTCTCCATCGACCAGATTCAAGTTCTTCTCCTTGCTCCAGCTCCCCCAACTCGCCTGTGCCGCAGGCCCGCCCCAGTTCCCTTCATGTTTTGGGTCGTTACACTAAAGCTGGACGCTGCAAGTCCACCAGCAGCATCCCTCCTTCACCACTGGCCTGCATCCCACCCCCTCAGCCCCTCTCTCCTCAGTGTTCCCCATCCTGTCTCCCCAGTACCCCCAAATCCCTACAGGGGTTCCATGGTAAGACGCTGTCCCCTCCCACCATTGCTCGCCACTCTGTGCGTCCTCGCAGTGCAGAACCGCCGCGCTCGCCGCTGCTCAAGAGGGTCCAGTCAGCAGAAAAACTGACAGGAGGAGAGAAGACGACGGTGGGGTATCACGGAGACAGGAAGGCCTACAGCACCCGCCGTCACACCATGGAGGTCCCTCTGTCTGAAGGGGGGGTTTTGGAGGACATAGAGGGGGACACGGTGACCGGGTTCATCTGTGTGGGTGAGCACGGCCGTCAGGGTTTGTGCAGAGGAGGGCAGAGAGGACACCAGGACAACGTCGGCGCAGGCAGTGAGCACCCCCGCACCACCGCCTCCCCTCAACACCGCAGTAGCAACCACCACTCCAAAGAGGTGGTGGTGATGAGGAAGCTGGCGCTGTCCGAGCGAAGGGACTCCTTCAAGAAGCAGGCGGCCGTGCAGGAAGTGAGCTTCGATGACACGGAGGAGAGGGAGGCGGCACACAGCCCGACGCTTCCTGTCGCAAAGCCTAACGCGTCGAAGGCATCCTGGGTCAACACGGCCCAATCTGAATCCGGCTCTAAACTGGAAGGAAGCGAATCACAGGGTATAACAACACAGCAGAAAGCCAAATCAAAAGACAAAGAAGGGTTTTAGTTCAGTCACAATGCCAGGGATGATTCGTCAATGCAGAGTCTGAAAAATGGGAAGTCTTTGTTACTGTTCGGACATATGAAGGCCTTGCATGTTTGTCCAGAAATCTGTGACTAAATCCCAAATAATCACAAGAAACTGAAGACAGTAGAGCAAATGATATTGATATTTCTCAGTAATATATGCATCCTGCAACACTGTCAACAAACTAATGACAGCCAAACTATGTTTACTTTGTGGTTGCTTGTTTTCTCTCTCGACTCTAAAATCACTGTGGCACCTGCAACGGATGTATTTTGTAAAAAAAAACAAAAAACTTTTTTTTCAAACTTATTTATGACTTTATATGCTCATCTTTCCTTTTTCAGTTGCTTAAAATGCCTTGGATTCCTCAGTTCCTCATTGTTTTGGAATTGTGCAAAACAAATATCACACAAAGATGGCTTGTTCAGTCTGTTTTACAGACAGTACAGAAAAGATAGTCGATGTTCTGAGTTAACTATTTCAATTTACTGTTCCTGACCACGGGCCTTTGTGTGAATATTTTTAAAGAACAAAAACATTAACATCTCAATATTTGGAATCGTATCTGAGGTGCTAAAGCACAGTTCAGCCATAGGATCCATTTTAAAAAGAGGTACTGTACTTGTACATAAGAAGCTTCATGCATGGGCTCTAATTCTACTCGCTGTCTTTAAAGATGTGTCAGCGTTGACACTCCTCCAGTGGTGGTTTATATTATATCTTAATCAAAATTGATGTGTAGTAAAAGTTTTTTTTTTTTGTCTTGTTGAATTGACACTCCGTCCAGCTCCTCACACACATATTCTATCCTGAAGCGTCGGTAACGTTATTGTTTTTTCAGGATGTCGTTCACTCTCTCTTCATGGCATTCAGAAACTGAACAGTCAAGTAAGAAAACTGACTCCCTTTGCTGTTTTTTTAAAAATATGTGTGATGAATGAATGTTTACATTTTATTGTAAATATGTGTGGATTTCTGTGGTTTTGTTAAATTATTATGAAAAATCTGATTGACGGTGAATTCAACCAGAGACCCTTAGCAGATGAAGGAAAGCGTATATATATGACTTTTTTTTGTACATTTTGATATGGAACTAGTCTTGTTGCAGTACTGATGACCGATGCTGTTAATATATGTTGTATAAACAATGGACCTTATAACAGCTGTTGGTGATGTTATTTGAAAGTGACCTTTTAAGGATAGATGGATTTACTGTGTCATGTCACACATGTGGCTGGGTCTTAATCTCATGTTGCTATCAACCTCAAAGAGTTGTGCATGCTTCACATCCCAGCTTGATATTCCCACAAGTTTACAATGTCATTAAGGATCTCTTGGAAGTGGTTGAAAGCATATGGAATTGTTTAATTTGATGATCCATCATTTATTTGATTTTTAATATTAGAGTTTTAATCAGAGACATGAATTTTTCTTTGGATTTGGTTTCAGATATGTTTTCTTTAATTTACATTTTTTTGTTCTAGTTTCAAGCATATTTTTGTTTCTTCTTTGGACCAACTACCAGACTATTTCTAGACGTACTTCATATGAATTTGGTACACAGAGGAAAACTCTGCTCCAATCTTTTTAGTTCTCCAAAGGCCTACATTTGTGATTGTAGCATTGTGCGGATTTGAAATGGATGATAATATCACTAATGCCTGTGAGGGTTCACAATAGAAGTTTGTTTGTCATACTCTGGGATGAAGAGACTGTGTAGAAGTTATCACTGAATATCTGATGCAATAAATATCGAAGTATGTTTTTAGGATTTTAATTTATTGTGTAGCCCCTCTAAACAAAATCATATGTAATCTTTTAAAACCAGAGTCAACACCTATCCAAACCAATGGTTGGACATCACATGATCTGGTGATACTAATGTGTTATAAATTTCACACTGGTGTTCAATGGTTATTCCATATATTTTCCACATGTTGTTCAATGTGTTTGTATGTTTTTCCATTCAGCTTCATATTCTGAAACTGGCCTTTGGGAAATTCGTACCACGTGGGTACAAGATGCAGACTGGTGTGACATTTTTCTTTCATTGTCTTTACAGTGCTTGAAATAAATGAATTGCAAAGGGACTGAAAGGTCCGGGACTAAAACATCCATGCTTTTGTCATTTGTCCCTCAAATTTCTTGTTTTCAATTTTGCAGCATTCATATATACATATGAATGAATGTGAGAATGATTGTTCTTGTCAACCACTCTGAGCTAAACTGGCGACTTGTCCAGAGAGTACCCCAGTGTCAGCCCACAATGACCCTTAACACAAACAGCTAAGAAAATTTTGTTATGAGTTAAGAGTAAAACTACTAAGATCTACTATGATGTAAAATTTCTAAAATGTATGTCAATAGTCATATATTAGTATATTCTATAAATGTATTTTTTTAATCACTGCGCATATGAGCATCAATAAATAATTTAAAGTATAATAATATGAAAATTATTTCAGAATATTTCATACTATCAGATTCTAAATCCGTTCGGTGAACTCTCACCAATCGTTCGGGCTTTTCCGCTCGGCTTCGGCTCATTCCGTGCTCGTCGTGTTAGTTCCCACGCACTCTCCTTCCCTGCGCTGTGCTGAGCTGGAAAATGGCTGTGCAGGGGAGCGGGGAGTCATGAACAGTAAAGTAAAGAAAAGAGCGAGAGAAAGAAGGCGAAGCAAGAACTGAACACACACCTGAACAGAAGAAAAATGCACCTCAAGAAGGCCGTCGTCTACAGACACGGTACCGGACGGACTCGAACACTTTGAGGAGTTAAGCGACGCATCCAAAAGTGAGAAGATTCAAGAAATATCCTCGGGTGAGTTTTTCCAAGTTATTGGACATTTCCAGTACAGCACGGCAGCAGCCACTGTACTGGAAAATGGTGGAAGCGCTGCAAGTGTGCCGTCCGCACGCAACTTTGTGCCCTAGCCTTAAAAGTTTTTTATTTTTATTTTTTAAATGTTGACTGTATTTTCTGTGCAGTACACATTGCACTAAAATCCAAAATTTATTCCTGCAGCGTTCTGGCGCTTTTTCACTTCTAACTTTTGAACTATCTAAATACCGAGGCCGTTAAATTAGCGTAAGCTCTGACATGTTATTTTCTAGCATTGCTTTCGTATGAGTTTTTTTTAAAAAAAAAAATATTAAGTTATTAAGGTTAACTTAGGTTAGTAGCTCTTTTAATGTGTTGATTTATGCAGAAGTTAAACCTCCCTGTTCTGGGTTGTTGTTTTTGACTAAATGCTAAAATTTGAATACAAGTAATTTTAACTTTTTTTTTCTTTTTTTTTTTTTTTTTTACTTTGAAACACCAAACAAATGCACCATCTTCGCACAAACCCTCGCAGTGTTCTGTGTATTTAGTCAGTAACAGTAAAGCTTACACTACTAATGGCTGCTCTGGATTGAGCGCAGACTCTTATGGGGCCCTGCATTGTTGGGGGCCTACCGTAGCTGTAGGACTGACAGGTTCCGACTCAGTTTCCTGGACTGGAATTTAATTACATTTAATGCATTTAATGCAAATATGCCCACTTTCACCCCTTGTTCAACCTTCCTTCCTTCCCTCTCTCTTGTGCTGAATTCTGCAGCCCATTTCAATTTTCCATCGCATTACAATAAGAACATCAATAATAACTTTTCTTTCTAACATTTTCTTTCTAAATACTTTACGGGTTTGTCTCATTGTCCAAGTCTAAATTTCTCAGTTGTGTATATGTGACTTGTGTGAGATTTTTCAAAACATATCACACCCAAGCTTGGACTTTGTTATTCAAGTAAATGAGATGTGTATAAGTGTTTTATTGGTATTGTGTGCATAGAACAGCGATGTATAAACAAAGAGAATGGTGTGGAGATATTGAAACAATCACAATAAAACATGATAGCTAGGCATAAAAAAATGACCGCAGTGATCCACACTCCAGATGACCCACAGACCTTGTTGTGACCACGTTCATGTAGTAACTGTTTTACTACCAAACTATCAGTATCATAGGGAAGATGAGCAAATAAACTGATGAGGAAATAACATCATTAAATGGCTTTTAGTTCTTGAGCAGTTGCACTCTTCATTCCGTGATTTTGTACTGAAGACAGTACAGCATTTTCTGCACTATAAGGCGCACCTAAAAGCCTTTAATCTTCTCAAAAACCGACAGTGGGCCTTATATATTACAAAAAGCTTTAAAATAGGTCATTCATTGAAGGTGCACCTTATAGTCCAGTGCGCCTTATATTGCGGAAAATACTGTAGTTACTCCCTGAAATTTTTTAGAATACTGTTTGTGGATTACAACCAGATTTTGATTCCTGGAAAGAGATGACTTTTTACTTTTTTAGATGTATTTTCTGCTTATTTGGGGTCAGGCCACAGTGACAGCAGCTATGTGAGGTATTCCAGACATGGATAGACCCTGTCCAGATGAGATACCTCATCCCCAGGGTACAGATGGTGCGGTGGTTAGTCTTCACTCTACCCATGTACTGAGTCCACAGCCCTCAAGAGGCCATTGCCCTTTTCTGGGTTTCTTGACATATCAACCCTCATGTCGAAGAAAGTTACTCATACCCCGAAAAATTACTTTCAAAATGTAACCATCAAGTTTTGAAAAAACTTAAGAAGAAGGTACTTTATAAAGCTTTCTAATGGAACTACCTCAACTGGGTTCTTTCTCTTCTGAGCTCCCCCTTAAGGTCCAGGTCTCTCATCCTACCTCTACGACCACAGCAGACTGATAAAACATTGGTATCACCGCCAATCATGCACCAAAACAAATATGAGAATCAGTGAGCTAAACTCCAGGATACTTTAACAACACCCCCCCAACTCAGAGGAAGCCACTTCATACAGATTCATAAAGCTGAAGATCGTGACCTGATGAAGCCAAGAAAACTGGTGAAGAAATTTGTGGTATTTTCAAGCGGTGCAGACTGCAGGTTTATCAGATTTTCTTTCTCTGTCCATGGTTGCATGGACCTAACGGAGCATTTACACCAGCATAGAAATCTGATTGCCTGCAGATTATGGCCTCTGAGAAATACAGCGAGACTTCTCTAGCTGTTAGTCTTGTGGTGTATTTAACTTTTCAGAACAGTGCTGTCTCAGTTCTACAGAATCTTTGTAGCAGATGTTTCGATATAAGAGTGAGAGCTTTTTAGCTTCATTAAGGACTGATAGAAATCAGGTTTATTTATCCTGAATCATGAAATGCCCAAGCCCCCATTTTAGACAGAAAAACGAGACAGTACTAGTGCCTGTGTTGTTGGCCTGTCCTCCGAGCCTGTGGCGCAGTAGATTTTTCAGTTGCATGTGGACAGATGGCCGAAGGCCAGGCTGCATGCGTGGTGCCTCTGTAGTCAGCTCCCCACCAGTAAGCTTGTAAAGAACCAACACAACATTCGAACTTAAAAGCAATAACTACATGTTATCTTTATTTTTTAAAATCCATAAAGTCAACAAATTCTCTTTTTGAAATATTCAATCAGGTGGCGTAACACAAGACACAACACACAAGACATTCTTAAACTCATGAAGCCTTTCTTCCCCTTGAGTAGAAATCACACTAAAGGATGAACTGCTGATTTATTTGTCTTGCCATGTTTTCCTGCAAACTTTTGAAGTTCTAATTGCAGTTCAACCAATTTTCCTGACCTACAGAAATCCGACTCATGGTTATGATTGATGTGTTTGGTTGAACAAGATGCACCCTCAAGTCATAGAAGAACTTGTTAATCTGCATTGGTTTGCTAATAGCAGGGTCATAGATTGTTAGGAATTACATGGCACCACATATTCAGGTAGCATTTTTTATTGGTGATTTAATACGTAATTTATCTAGCTAAACCATAGGGCTTATTAATATTGACAGAATGAGGAAATAATATTTTCCTTTCATCATAATGCCATGCACAGATAAAAGCCTGAGTGAATTAATGACATACTCACCATATCACCCGGCTAAGATGCTTCTCATCTTAGATGAGTGGGAAATGTATTTCCATAACTCTTTCTTGATTTTAAATTAAATGTAGTTGTTGATTATTGATTGAGGTACATATATTGGATAGTTTTTATTGATTTCTGACTATACCACAGAAAGTATTTATCCTCCAATAAGTAATAAAAAATACACAATACAGAAGTGTCACTGGCTTTGAGGAAATTTTCCTTAAGTTCATTAATGTTGTCAGTATTAAATAGGTTATAACACAGTTCCGTGACATGTTCAGGAGCCATATTTGTTCATCGTGTGTTTGTCTTGTAAAAAATATTTAATATTATGCTTGAATCTCTTAATAGCCTCAAATATAAAGTATTTGTGGGGCTACATTATGTAGCCCCTCTGAGATAAAGAGTATCAGATGCTACAAGATGCATTATGCTGCAGCTTCTAAAGTGTCGATTTCACAAATTGAGGAAAAGTAAAGATTTGCCGCCCCAGTAACAAGCCCAGAACCAGACCACGTGTCTGTTTGCATGTATTGTGGTAAGATTTCTCACTACACTGAAAGCACTTCAGTCCATGGCTATCAGCTACACTAAAACATGTGAAATCAGAATGACTTTCTGTGTCGGTCTGTCATGGGTTATGTCATAATGCACAGTTTTCAACTAAATAGTTTATCTCTATGTTACTGTGCCTGAACTTTGATTCTGTCCGTTTCTGTCAGTGTTCCTGTTTTAGAATATTTTCATTTTCCTCTCAGCTGAGAAAAACAAAAAATAATCTTTTTTTATGTCATTGCACAGCTTCCACATGACTCATGAAATTCTGTCCAATCACACGTAGCCGTTACTGTTATGCTCTTCACTGTTAACATTTGTCAGATTATTTTTCTTTAAGTCATCATCTCATCAAAGATGATGATCATCATCAAGGTTACACATATATAAAAAGTCAAGTGTGAGGAGAAAAGGTAATTGTTTGGTTCAGATGTTTGATCACTGCCTAGATACATTTTCTAATATTAGAACATTTCTTTGATTTGTCCAGCTTCTCTGGTGACTGCTGAGCACATGGCCAGAGAAGCAGCCAATCAGAGAGCAGGATTAGCTTTCCCTCTCTCTAGCAACAGTGAGTTACTTGCTGCCTATTCATTAATTATTTTCCTGTGGTCTCCCTCAGCCGTTTGGACTCTGCTGATAGCAAAGTGAACGTCTCTCACTCTATTTTTTTGAAACTGCTTTCTGTCTCTTCCTGCTCTGACTGAATAAAGTCTATGAAAGGATGGATCCACTGTCGCTGAGCTTTCCAGATGCCTCCCTGAAGTGTGAGCTACTACAACACTGTCAGACCAGGACTAAGAGAGATGACTCGTCTCTTACCTCTTACCAATTTTCCTGCTCTGGGACTAAATAATAAAAAAGGACGCCTCACTGCACGCTGCTTTTTCCCTCACTTGGTCCTCGTCTTGTTTTTGCCTCTTTTCTGCAGCGGTGCTCTGACTACAAACAAATAAAGCATGGCAACTGGAAAAACAACCAGACTTTTTTGCTGGCTGAGGATGAGGGGGTGTCAGTTGGAGGCAAGACTCTGTGTGTGTGAGTTTCGGCCGGGTTTGGGGGGGGTGGGGTGGGGGTGAGCAGGTGGAGACAGAAGGGAGGGGGGGTTTAGGGTTTGGGGGGGGACATGGTGGTGTGAGGATTGCGGGCTGTGGTTGGGTATGCCAGTGCCACGTGTCTAGCCTGGCACCTCTTGCTTCACGACTCGAAGGATGTTGGAGCGAGAGTCTGGCGGAGCCTGTCCGGCTTCTCTCGCAACCTAAAGTGGGGTGAGTGTTGCACTCTGCTGCATCCTGATATCACGATAACTCTTAAACCCTTTAAAAAAAATTTCTTACTCACGAAGGTTTGTCATTGATGTCCGCTTGCTTTCTCAATCTTGTTGGGGGGAGGAGAGAGACATCTAGAATAAGGTTCGAAAGCATGCACTTCGGTATTCAAAGATACAAGCTTTTTTTTTTTCACGCTCTTACCTAGTTTTTATTTACGCGTCTGCAATGCATCACTCCAAATATTGTTCATTCACAAACCTCGATGAAAAGGTTGCACAACATCGGGGCCTCGCAGTTCAGGCCTATGGATGTTTGAATTTCCATATTTTTGGAAGTTGCCCCAAATAGCTCTTTATTCCTGGCATACAAGACCAAAACTTCCATTCATCTTCCTGTCCCCTTCTCCCTCCCTCTTTACCTGCTTCATCTCCTCACTGATGTCCTTTAATCCTGTCTTGAGAGGTTAACAAGGACCATCGTCCTTGGTTGGATCACAGACCACAGATGTCGTACATAATCTGGAATCCCTAATCTCTTTCTCTTTTGCGTGTCATCTGTCTCATCTCTCCGTATAGTCGCATTTTGAATTTGAACTACAATTCGAAAAACAACTTCTGCATATTTTGCAGTGGATTTTATACGGTAGTGGTTTCCAACCCTGGAAATTTTGAAGTTATTCATTTCGGAATTCTGGAATCTTATTTTTTTATGTTTCATGGTAATAATGCCCCACTTAGCTTTGCACTGCACTGGGCCTTACAATCATCTTTATCAGACAGTATTCATTAATGTTCTAGAATATTCTTTTTGTTGTACATAGACGCTTTGCTACGACATAGTTCATTATTGTGATACGATGCATTGAAATAGTTGGTATTAAATTGTGTTTTCTAATATTTTGCCTGGCTCCGGTTGCTCAGTCGACTACGTGATTGGTATTCTCGTATGAAATAGACGTACGACTTAGCTGTTTTGACAGAAAGAAGCCGACTTCTGAGGCAACACAGAGCTGCCTTTTTTGTGTCTCCTTCAAGAGGAACTGTTGCAAAAGGGTTCTTCATGTTTCACAAAATCCAGGTTTCCCTACAGTATCGATGCACGTCTTGGTTTCCATTGCATGCTCATTTTGCGAAAATGTTTTCTTCGCCATTTTACACAAATTTCTTTCGGATCCTGCTAATCGTAGATGTCATGCATGTTGATGGGACATTCATTTACAAGTGGAACTTTTGATTCTGTTGAAAGTGCTTTGTTGAAAGATGTGTGTGTGTATGTGTGTGTGTGTGCGTGCGTGCGTGCGTGCGTGTGTGTGTGAACGTAGAGCGAAGAGAATGGAGGCTCGCGTCCAAGGATGCAGTCTGCTGTTGGTCATGACGCAGCAGTATCATCCGATCTCTCTGTCCTAACCGAAGACTGAGCAAACGCAGTTCGCCATTTTCACGCGGCGTTTTGCTTTTCTTGTCGCTATTTATTGAGCAGAAACAACATTTATGAGCAATTTATTCTAGATACAAGTTATTTTTTTAATTTTTGAATCAAATTTGAAAAATTTTTTTGCTTTTTTTTTCCTTTCCTAATTTTTTTTTCGTCACGCAGGTTGTTCAGAGTCTGTGTCCAGAACATGTGGGAGCCAGAGAGAACCAAAGAGGATTAAAGATCATCCCACTTTGCTTGTCCTCCAATTAGACTACTTGGTTTGATGGTGGGGAGCCATCGACGCCGGGCCCTCGACAGGTGAAATATTTTACCGGGCTGTTCCAACAGCACCCTACCAGCAGGTTTTCGCTGTGTTAAAGAGCATGTTGCCATCGCTCTCCCTCTGCTCCATCATCTGGCTCAACCGGGGTATTAAGCTGAGGAAAGTGCGTCAGTCCACCAACACCGGTCAGGTCTAAAGCCCCTGCCACCGCACACAGCGCAGCAACAGAACGCCGCCATATCGACTTTTAAAAATGCTTCTAAGCTTCGGGTGATTTCTCCTCCTCCCCTCTACCCCCTGACCCCTGAGCAACGGTACCAACACGACCCTCCAGTTCAGTGACTCAGCTGCTCTTTGATTTCTGAGAGAGGATTCCTGCGTAGCCAATTCCCCTTGTTGAAGTGGGATCGGGGTGCGCCATTTAATCCTCCGTTTGGTGGCCATTTTGGGTTTTTTTGCCTCTTTATCAAAATGGCGGCAGAAGGATTCCAGTACCTCGCGCTGTACGTTTTTACCAAGGACCAGGATGAGGACTTGGATCTGCAGCCAGGAGACCTCCTCACTGTCAGCAAAGCCTCTCTGCTGTCCATGGAGAGCTATCAGGAGGGCTGTGAGGAGCATCCCGAGCTCCTCGGCTGGCTCCTCGGTTACAACGAGCGCACAAAACAAAGAGGAGACTTCCCAGGGACGTATGTAGAGTATGTGGGCCCCGTTAAGATGACCCTCCAGTCCAGCCAACCCAGGTCCCAGCGACCCCTCCCTGCTGCACCAAGACAAGACTCATTGCAAGGTAAGACCCTTCCTTATATGTTACGCTTTGACATAGTTTTATTCTGCACTGTAGCCACTCAGTGAAAGAGAATTTTGATTCGCTGATGACATAATGATACTGCAAATTTAGAGACAATGTGCAATTAGAACTGAATAATTAGTCAAATAAATTGAAATACTGAAAATTATTTGACAAAAATTTAGTACAAATAATTTCAGTAATTTTTCAAGCAAAAATGTAATTTGCTCGTTCCACTTTCTTCTTCTTTTCCTTTTGGCTTTTTCCTACATTTAAGAAGGTGGTTCCACCTTCTTAAATGTAGGCATTTGTGTTGCTTTAAGCTTCTTTTTTTTTGTAGTAAATGAAGAATCTTTGTTTTTTGGATTGTTGGATTGTTGCCGTTTTATGCTCTGGTAGATTATGATTAATACTTGTTTTGTTAGGTGATCAGCCAAATCAGGATTTCACAATTTTGAAAAAATTTTTGTCTCATCTGCGAACTTCATTGCAATATGAACGCCCCCCCCCACACACACACACACACATACACACACACGCACACACACACGAACACACAGGAGGTTTCATTGACCTCTTTTTTTGGAGCTGGTTTGAAATTTGAACAAGAGTCAAACTCAGTCCAACAAATATTTGCAAAAGTTTAATGAAAGAAATTGCTCCATTAAATCAAACTAAATAATGAAACAATAAGTAGCAATGAATTATAAATCATCATCAGAGCTCAATTCAATTTTCAGTGGTTGTATTAAATTAAGGAGGCAAACAGACTGTTGTATCAAAATATAAAACAAATTTTTTTTTGTGTGTTAATTTTCCTCACTTGATCCCTGTGTCAACACTGAAATTACATATTGTGCATCCATAAACCACATGTGTATGTATTTATCACAAAAGGTCATTAAGATATTAAGTTTTTGGAAAACGCAAAACTCCAAAAAGGCAGCTTGGTTTCTCCTTCATGCTGTTGCACCCAAATCCATTGAACAACAGCACCTAATCCAGAATATCACATGGATCCAGGTCAGTTTTTGTGTGTAGTCGATCTTAAGACATGTCGTGGTTCAGTTGCATTTAAAAGCATCGTGGATGCAGAGAATCATTTGGATTACCACCAAAATCTGGATCAATTTTTGTGTGCAGTCAAAAAAAATTATTTAAAGGCACTTCACAAATTTTTGGAAAATCCTGCTAACATACAGATGACAGAACTTTGCCCTGTTGGTGGAGGTAATTGTTGAAGCCCTACCTGATTGTGATACAGTGGAGTAAATTTATTTGAGAACGGCACTAATTTTTTAAAAAAATCATTAGTGAATTTGTCACTGTTGATTTCATTTTAAGGCTGGTAGTTTAAAAAATTCTGACTGCCGAAATTGATGTAGATTATACATATGTAATTTTTCTTTTGATTTTCTTTCTACTCAGTTCATAATAACACTGCAAACACTTGTTAATGTCACTTGTTGTGATTGTTTTAATTTAGATGTTTATAAATTTGTTGCTGTTCTTGTTCTTTAATATTTGCAACTTTTTTTGGTAGTTGGCGAGTTTTGATTGGCCTCTCATATTCGACAGTGACCTTTAGCTGACCTTTCAATATATGCTTAAAACTAGTCTAGACTAGTTATAAGTCTCACCTCTGTGAAAGCACAACTAACCAAACTGCTGAATAATAAAGGTCTAAACCAGGGGTCGTTTAAGGTTCAAACCAAGGTTTGAACCTTAAACGTTCGAAGAGCCAAATTGGACCAGAAAAACTAAAACCTGTCAGGAGCCGCAAAAAAATTATAAGCCTTATACTGTATGATGTCAACACAGGCTGTAAGTGTCTATATTAACCTACTATCAGATTGACTAACTAGGCTACAAGTGCAAAATGAGATTCATGATTAAATGTCTATTTTCCATGCAGCTCATCCTTGAGAGAATGACGCATCACGTGACTACACTGTTGTACCATAGTTGGTCCTTTAAGTTTAAGTTGCATGACTAAATTACTGTGTTATGTTTTGTAGCATTGATGAACTTGTTAAATCTGCTCCCTAAAATGTACTTTAGGGACTGTTCTGTAATTGATTGTTATTGATTCTGTCTGCCTGTGTGTACCCCTTTACATTCAACATTTACATGTGTTTTTGACAACCAAATTACATGTGGGCTTCTCTGCACAAATTGCTTGCTTCTCCTTCGCTATGACTTCTTATTGACCCAACGAGCATTGCGGGGCCAAAGTTACTGTTGCTGTTTTTAAGTTTGAAGAACGACAATGATTAATTCACGTGTTTTTTGAGCAAATGGAGTTATTTAACATTTCAGGGAATGTAATGTCACATCTGTTCTGAGATGAATGCCCATTTTTTTGGCACTTCTTCATTTCCATGACGTTGGTGGGGGGGAAAAAAACTCATTATTTCTCTTAATCATAAGAGTCTTTCAGATGGGACAGTGTTCACTTCATCCACTTGGCAAGGATGGATCAACTTTGGCAAGCTCAATTTAAAGTCAAAAACTTTGATTTGTTGCCAGAATTCTTCCCAAGTTTACAGTGTTTTATTCTCCCGTGCTTCCCAAGCTTTTAACTTCAGCTGGTTAATTTACTGCTTCCTTACAAGAGATGCCAGAGAAAAAGGTGCACAAGGCCAGAATAGATGAATACAAGTTCATGCACATGAAAACGTCCATTTCTAGACTGTCGAAATTGTATTCTGTTGTCCAAGTGCCGTTTATGACAAATGGAATAAATACCACACTGAGCATGTACACTGTGAACTCTAAATTACCTCTGGTTGAACCAATTTGCTCTTTATCATGTACAAGTAAGTACACTGGGCCTCATCCAAGTTCATTGTTTGACTCAAATTTGTCTGTATTTTCCCTTTAAATAAACAGGGAGTGTCACCGTTGCAGCAAAACATCTCCCAAAATCTTATCAGATTAGATTTGTTCAGTAATATAGTGAGAAGAGAAGGGAAAGTGTTGGAGATTATGCACCACAGGTGAAGAGGACAACGGCATCCTTGTGGTTTGACAGACAGTGAGACAAAGTAGTTTGGCAGCGGCCATTTTGTGTTTGTGATGCGGTGCGACAGGGGCAGAAGAACCCAGTGAAAACCCGGCAGAGGGGGCGTGAGAGGGGACACAGTGGTGGCTGAAGAAAGGATACTTTGGCTTAGTACCAAGAACATTGTAGATTAGAAATGGCCAGGCGTAAACTTCCCAAATATCATGGCACGTCCCAGATGCCATGTCAATAGAACTCATTTTTGGTGTTTATTTATCCTTTTGTCCTTTAATATGCATCTGGACCTCTAAGAAAAAATAGCACAATCAGATTATCCTAAATTTATTAGTCTAAACTGTGGTTGTAGACCACATTTTGCAATAGTTTGATTTCACAATAAATTTAAACTTCACGGAATCAGTGTTTTAGTATGTATTGCAGTAAAAAAACCCACCTGTACATGCAGTTGGTCACCAGTCATGTTTCTACCCAGTCCCTCATACTTTGAATCACCCTGGTAACTAGTGATTTAATTTTAGCACAGATTTGTCTGTCCAAAAGAATGTGTTTATTTTTTGATTTCGTATAATATTAGATGTTTTATTTTCACGGAGGCAGTTTTGAATGTTTTGGGGGGTGTTGTTTCAGAAGGGTAACATGACATGCTTTCAGTGCTCCTCTTTTGTTTCCACATCTAGAAGGTGTTTGATAGTTGGAGCAATGTTAGTTTACTGGAGAAAACCCAATATATGTGCTGTTTATATTTTTGCAATACACTTGAAGACAAATCAAGTTTCAAAATCAGTTTCATCCCTTAGATGAAGAGGGAAAATATTTTTAACTTTCAGCTGGGATGATTTTTTCTTTATTCCTCATTTCTTTCTCTCCTCTCCCTGGCCTCACTTAAACTGCCTGCTGAAGTGAACCATAGCTTGGCATTTTTACAAACTCCTCCCTCCGTGCTCCTTCCCTCGCTCCCTCCCTCCTCTCCGTCAGCCCCTCTGATTCACATACACGTCTGATACTGTCTCTGGGCAGCCATAAACCATGTTAAAGGGGCCAGTTCTCAGAAAGGAGAGGCCTCCACTCGCTCTCTGCTCCGCGCGCCTTACCAGGAAAACACTTTCAAAGAATGGAGGTGGGGGTTGCAGAAGGGTTGAGACAGTAGAGAAAGTGAATGAGGAGAGATATGGAGAAGGAGGGCTACATTTTAAGCCAAGGACCCCCACTCTAACTGCAAATATAGGAACCAGCTGTATTTGATTTCACCCCTGACTGTTGTATTCTTCTTTCCAGGAATTTCATAAAGTTAGCATGCAATAGTTTGCAGAATGTGTTTTCTAGAACATGATCACATCAGAGAACTTTTTGCAGGCAGGAGTGATATAAAATCAACATTCCTGTGGGTTGCTTCAGAACTAAACCCTGAAAGCATTCAAGTGGATTTTGACTACAGTGCGCCCTCTTTCTTTGCGGTTAATGCATTTCAAGAACCACAGGCTATTAACGAATTCCACGATCGAGTGACGAACTATTTATCTTATTATTTATGGTAATTTAAACGTTTATGAACCCTCCCCATACTGATATTAAATCACTTTCTATCTGTATTACCTTTTCCCACACTCTTATCGACTGTTTAAAGCACTTTTGTGTCTCTCGAAAGTCCGAGACTGACTTAACGTAGCACACTTCCGGATGCCTTCAGCCAACAGAAAGCGTGTACGGTATCACGTGACTGCCTACCAAAAATCCGCGATGAGGTGAAGTCACGAGCGTTAATGCGCGAGGGCGCATTGTATTCCCGAACAATAAATAAATCACAAAGATAAATATTTGTATCAGCAATATTTAATACACAGGCTACATCTGCTTACATAGATATTTTATGTGAAAATACAATTGTTTTTACTTTCGAAGAATCTAGTTATTGGCTGATCATGTTCAGAGAGAAAAATTTTCATTAGATGAAAATGACTACACCCAAAGCTTTGGCAATAGAATTTTTCAAAGAGAGGACAGAGAAGTTTGGTTTGAGATTGACACAGACATATTTAAAGGCAAAGGGAATGTGTTGGATTGCTAGTTTTAAAAAGATTTTTTTTTAAAAAAAACATGGTTTCATCGGTCTTAACTCTAACATTTGAAGCTATGTCCCCAATAAACAAAGTAAGACGCTTGAAGAAATGCCCTTACAAATGCATGCATGGTTGGCTTCCTGAAATCAATGTAGTAACATTTTATTTTCACCTTTTGTATAAATTAGAATACATGCAGTATTGTCCACACTAAAAGGCACACCTTAAAGCCTTTAATTTTCTTGAAAGCAACAGTGCACCTTATAATCCAGTGCCCCTTATATATGAAAACTTTTTTAGAATAGGCCATTCATTGAAGGTGCGCCTTATAGTCCAGTGCGCCTTATAGTGCGGAAAATACTATTCATGTACATTAGCTGTTGAAGTGTCTTGTGTCTGACATGAGATTATCCATTGCTTTATGAGTATGAACCATAAGCACTTCAAGTCACACTGCATGAAACATGTTGGTTACAGGTTTTCCAGCACGTCTCTGCATCAATATTTCAAGTCATTGGTGTTTGTAGGCATCTAACATCAAAACCAGAGCTGAACAGAGATCAACTGTGTTTGACATGGTTGAAGGGCTCCCTCACACATGAAGCTTGTTGTGACAGAGGAGTGGATGGTGTCTGTACTCATGATGCCTATCCCTGACGTCTGTCTTCCTGCAAAATGGCAGCCATAGTGCTTGGGGACACATGTAGTGAATTTTCTGTTCACTTCGAAAACTGAAACGTGTGGATTTCCCATTTCTCAAAACTCATAGCCAACCATAAAATCAAAAGGGAATATTATTTCAACAGGCACTGATTTTGATGAAGTTCTAAGAAAACTTTGCAAACCACTTTAGAACTAAAATCAAGGACATCAGGTTTGGCTTCTTATCCAAGGAAGTTTTGTCTGTTGACACACCTGGACTGTTGTCCTTGCCTGAGGAAACACTGGAGAGTTTTGCCCTGGTTGATGCAAGGACACTTAGTCGAGTTTTCTCCCAAGTAAACTCAACAACCTGCCTTTCAGATCCAATTCCCATATTACTGTTAAAGACATTTTACAGTTTCTTTGAGGAGCAGTTTTTAAACATCATGAATTGCTCTCTTCAGATGGGTGTCTTCCCCACCACCCAGTGTGGATGGCCCCATTTTCATTTCCGTAATCATCAGTGCCCTCTCATGTCTATGCATTGTGTGTGATTATGTGTGTGCATGTGTATGTAGTATGGAGGGTTGGGGGAGGGGTTTATCTTTGATTTTTGATTTTTTTTTTTGTTGTGTTTATTTTGTTTAATTCTGTAAAGCATTTTCTGTTGCATCATGTATGAAAAGTGCTCTATAAATAAAGCTGATTTGATTTGATTTTGTCCCTCATTTCTGTGATGCAGCGAGGACATGCAGAAATGAAACCTGATGCACCCTCTGTTAGCCAGACACCAACTGGTCATGTCACCACCACATATAAGAAACACATGCTTGGAGTAAGCAACATGGTTTAAAATGTTCTGGCCACGTTCTTCCCCATGTTGATAAGTCCTTCAAATGAATGCAGTGAGGAGTAAGCTATAGTTTGTAAAATAATGCAGTAAAACTAGATGGGTGTGCAAAAATGGCTCCCATTGCATATCACACTAGAGTGCCTGCACCTCAGACCAAAATAAATGTGCATGTTGCGCACTTAGCACAGTTTGAAAATAAAAAAGACGCATTTGGCATATTGCGGTCATGTGGTTATGGTAACAGCCCTAGCTTAAATATAAGAAAGTTGTTCACCACCTTGAAAACAGACATTTGGGGACAAAGCTGCCCGTACATGCATGGTGGTGGACGTGTACCATCATGCGTACACATGCACTAACACTCAAATTACCGCACACACAGGAGTTTGTCATTTTCTGCTCAGGATATGATTGTGCCACCATAATATTATAAAAAAAATAGTTGTTTGCTGCTAAAGTAATGTTCATAATGAAATCTATTTATGTATCTTAATACCAAAATTGGAGTGTTTGCTATTAAACAACTAGCACCCATGTGTTGTGATGTTGCTAAAATGACCTTGGCAGAGCTTGTGAATTTTAATTAGTTATTGGACATCAAAGTTCATACATGACCTTTATAATTTAAAATTTGCCAATCTTGTCACCGGTCAAGTATTCATCTAATTACCAATGAAGACATGCAGATAGTAATTGTTTGATTTAAGTAAATCCATATTTGTTTTGGAAAGTAATTTGATTTCTCAGCCATGTCCACCACAGAATGGTTCCTTTTGGTTCTGAGCTGAACTCACGTTATTCATACTTAATTTCATTATTTTTTTTCAAAGTTAATAGCAATTATGATACCCTAAAACTGCATTTTGTGAGCATAATATTGCTGTGCCTGTCATATGGCTAATTGTGTTACTGTTGTCACCTCAATATGTGAATTACACTGTTGTCAGATGAAAAAGGGGAAAATCCATCTTTACCAAATAACAAATGATAGTTTGCTGTAACAGTAGTGGTTGTTAGATTTCTTAGTGTTTACTGTTCAATAAAATGTTGACAGATGATCAGCACAAATTTATTCTTTTGGAATCAAATGCTATACATTATAGTTTTTGTGTTGCATGACCTCATGTACCTGTACTCTGTCACAGGATGGTGATCTGTGAAAAGTTATTGCTACTTGATAAAAGGATCTGAACCAACCTCTTGAAAAATCTTGTCCTGATCGACAACCAATAAACCACTGCTGATAAACACAGAATGCTAGCATTAGGTTTATAGGGTCAAAAAAATTCGGTACTATTAATTCACTATTCTATACAGCTGAGTAAAGCTAGATCCTCACAGCAATGTCGCAAGTATGTGCTATGTCCTGGGCAGATATTGAGCATCCATATTTCTTCTTTAAAAGAAATTGCAGAGAGGGAACTTAGCTGAAAACTATTTTCTGATTGATCTGGTTCCTCTTACGATGTCATTGGTGGAGGTATGGCAGTTGACTACTTTCTAATTTGATTACTTTCTGTAACTAAATCAAAGCTTCTTTGAGGAAAAATTGCAAGCACAGTCATGAGATCTTGTCTTTTAAATTATATTAATGCACGCATAAACCAGAGTTAAAAGGGCTCAGATGCTCCAGGAGTTACCCATGAACATACTGGAGTGTCAAAATACAGTCTTTCATGTTTTGTTCCTCTCTCATGTCTCAAGGCATGTAATATTACATGCCTGTCTCAACTCCTCCACATGTTTTCATTCCTCTCTTCTTGTGCCGTAAATTCCAAAACCTACTCGAAGATACACTGAGCTTCTGTCATCCATGTCAGAAAAGAACATGGTCGGCAGTCCTGATGCTAGAATCATGTTACCTTTCAAGGTGGCTGGATTTCATTGGATCATGTGAGAATCCAGCCTTGATTTGTGTGGTACTTTTCCATAGCTTTTCAGCGTCACAACTTTTTTTTCTGCAAGTAAGACAAGATGTTAATGAGATGACACCAATGGTAGTAAACACTGACTTAATTTATGTAATTTAAAAAATAAAAATGTTACCAAGTACAGGTAATTACTTTCAAAGGACTTTGCGTATTCATATTTCATATTGCACCCACAGCCACTTGCATTGTTTACTAGGAGCACAATCTCTCCCAGGTACTACAGATTAGTTCCAACAGTCAAACACTGGTATTATTGAGGACTGATTAACTATTCTGTCCTGTCAGTAGGGTTTTAGAAGTCAGTGACATCTTAAGATGTTTGATTTTGGTTTGTGAAAACTTGAGAAAGAAGCTCTATGAGGAGGGGTGTGAGAGCTACCTGCTAAAATGGCCAACAGGGAGAAGAAGAGGCAGAGGTTCTCTTTCATAGCGTTTGCTTTGTGTCTCACATTGGAAACACCCTTGGCGTGACCTCATCAGAAGCTCCTATTGCATTCTGCCAGTCAGGAGTGGCTGGAACTAAGCACATCAGTGTCAGGGAGGATGGAGACCCTCCCCCTATAAAGGGGCCTTGACACTACTCTGCCCATCATTCAAAAAACTCTTTTCACTGTGAGCATAAGTCCCCTCTCTTGTTCTAATGGCTTCTTTGTGATTTAGTTTAATTGTCCACTAACGCTTGTGAAAACTTAAGGGGCTCTTTGTTCACATCGTAGTTACTCGAGAGCTATATCTTCATCTGTTTGGAGTAGGAATACTAGCTCAACAGCGTGGCAACATTCAACTTCTGTGTAGCAATACCACTCGACACTACGGTAATATTACTACATCAAGAAGCAAGACTCACCTGAACTAGAACTAGCGTAACTTGGCTAACGCATAAAAGAATCACAACACTGCTGCTCTGTAACCCATCTGGAAATTGCAAAGTTCCCAGTCGATGTCTGATATTCCCTAACCACACGAGGTAACTTTAGCAGCCCTTACAGCACAGCTTCACAGCTCCATAAATCCTGCTAGTGACCATGACTAATGCTAAAGCTCCCACTGAGGCAAATCTCCAGGTGTGAGTCTGCCCTTTTAGGAATAAAACATTGAGTGGGGATACTAACCTGATGCGCATGATGTGTAGCAGCCTGAAACACGCCCAAGCCCCCTTTGAGTCTGCGGACGAGTGCATACCCTGCAAACAACTTTCCATCAAAGTAGTCCGCCACCACTTGGCTCGCCAGATGAACCTGTCCAGCAGTGAGTCCCCTCTGGTGTCTACTTCCAAGGCTTTAGAGCAGATGGATATGGCTGTATCGATGGCTCCCAAATTTGAACCTGGCCCGAGCTGGGATAGTCAGCTGATTTTAATGGCCTATATCCCCAGCAATTAGACGCCCCCAGCGTCAGGGCTTCTGTTGACTCTGACATTGGGTGGTCGCAACTCGAAATGACCAATGAGGACGACAACAATAGCTCAAGTTCGGTTGCAAAACCCCAACCCTCAATGGAAGTTGAGCTGGGAGATGGTTCGTCTTCCTCTTCTGTACATTTGGACTTGCAGGATGTGTGCAAATGCGCCACTAGTAAGCTAAACATCAAATGGCCTGAAGTTCATGCAGCGGTGTCTCCGTCCTGCTACGACAGGAAAAACCTCTCTTGATCAAATTACCAGAGTTACTGGAAGAACTTGTATCCTTGTATCATCACTCCAGCAGACGTCAGATCACCAGGTTTCCCGAACACCTCAGGTGGCAGTAGCTCAGTCCACAAGGATCTTTTTTTGGGGACTGGAGGGTGGCCTGTTCAAGTCCTGTGTGGGCCAAAGTTGGAGTGTGAACTGGTTTGCTGAACAGGTGTCAGTTCACCTCCTGAGCACTGCCAAGGTACCCTTGTGTAAGGAACAGAACCCCAAAACCACTTGCAGTGTGTTGCCACCCAGCAGCCCTTCACTCCACCATCTCACCATCATTTGCCATGTCTACAGGTCCTTGGCCTGTAGGTTAAATATAGCGTGTGTAAAAGAATTTCCCCACCATTTTACTACAGGAAATGGTGGACAAAACAATGTTTTTTCAATTAGTTTGCGTCTTGGCTAAAGAATCAAATGGGGAAACCAGTCAAAGCAGTGGGCAGTGCAAAAGGCTTGCAAGCACTAGCAAATCTATGTGTTCGCTTTAACTCATGGGATAGAGCGAATCCACACACTTTCACAAGTTTTTGCAAGCCTGAGTTCATAGCAAATGTTGGACCAATCAGTGCTTGGGATTACCAAACCCTAAGCCATGAGGAAGAGGTAATAGTTTTTTTGAATGACGGGCAGCGTAGTGTCAAACTCCTTCATGGTCTTCATCCTCCCTAACACTGATGTGCGTAGTTCCTGAAAATCTTGGCTGGTAGATTACATTTAGGAACTTTTGATGAGGTCATGCCGAGGGCGTTTCCAATGTGAGAAACTCACTCGTGCTACTCAGAGAACCGGGGTTATGCAAATAACCTAAAGTTTGTCTGTGCTCACTGCAGATAGTGCCAGGCAAGGTTTCCATGTTGAACTGGTGGGCACGGTGAGGGAAAGACAAAAGGGTGAAAAAAAATAGTAAAAGGAGCAGAGAATGTCCAACAAGTGCAAGAATGCAAGAGAACAAAAGACAGAGTGAGGATGGTTGAGAGACATTCAGAGAAACTGAGAACAAGAACTAGAAAGAGACTGAGATAGGGACGGGGAATGTGCTGACGCGGCTCTACTTGTCTGAACTCCCCAAATTAATAATCAGCAGCAGTTTAGCCGAGCCGTGCCAGGAGCCGGAGCCTACTGCCAAGGCCTAGCCAGGCCCTCCCTTCTCCCACCGTTACCCAATCCCTCACGCCTCTCCTCCACCCCTACCCTTCTGTCCTCAGTTTACAACCCAGCTCCAGAGCCAAATAGGAGGAGCTGCCTGTCCGGGATAGGCTGGGTCTGGCATTCTGCCACAGGGCTTTTGCTTGTTCAGGAGTTTTGATTAAATCCTTTATTGTGCTCCACTCACGCAAAGAGCTAAGGCGAAACAGCGAGCAGCACAGAACAGGAGGAGAGAAAGTGAGAGAAAAGAAAAGGGAAAAGAGGAGGGTGGGATCTGTCTCCCTTCCCTCTTGCTCTCTCTCCTTTTCTCTCTCTTAAAATGAAGCGATGTTTGATTTGGACTATGGGGAGTTGTAAAATTGATAAAGTTTTTGCTCTCCATCAGCAGTCCCCCTTTATTTTTTTTTTGCCTCTTTTGTTTGCAATCCTTGGTAAAATTATTTCATTCTTACATTCCGTAAGTTGCTCTGGTTTTCTACTACAAACTACTATCTAACTACTATCTAACACTGCCATACATCACAAGCTCTGTTTTAAACATTTATTACTAGTCATATATTGCTCAAAATACTGAATGTTTTTTTTTTCCCGAAAAGGTGTGCCTTTTGTCTAACTGATACTAAAATCCACCTCAGGTCTGTTTGAATCCCTCAGAAAGAGAGAGCAGTGTATGTGTCTGTGTTAATATATGTGTATTTGTTTCTATAATGTTTCTGTAATACACTATGTTAGACTGCTCCTGGTTAGCTGTGTCCTCTTCACTGCTGCAGCAGTCCTGTGGCTTTCCAGAGGCTGGATGCCAGACGTGTAACAGTGATTTGTGTCGTTGTTTCAGCTGTTTCTTTGCCGGACCTGAGTGAACAGTTCACGCCACCGGAGACGGCTCCCCCAACCCTTGTCAGCCTGATCCAAGCCATAGAGAAAATAGGTATATCTGTGTCAAACAACCAAGATGTTTGTCTGTTGTCTGTTTGGCATGCCCGTCTTTCCATCTGTGTCTGAACGTCTCCCTCCCACCATCTGCTTCTTTTGCTCATGCCAGACTTTTGCACATGTAGATGTACAGGCATGTGGTTCCCCTTGAGTAGTCACACAGAAGTTCGTGCATACTCAGTGTCTCTTGGGTTTGTTGGTGACTTGAAGTAAATTTTCTTTAATGTGGTTTACATCGTAAGGATGTTGTTGACTGAGTTCTGCACAGGCTTTCTGCATGACTTTCGTCTTTACTCTGTCTGTGTTATAAATATTCCAACATGGCATGAAAAGCATGGTTATCTTGATCTAAATTTGATCTGTTTTGGGGAGGCGTGGGGGGGTGGGGAGTCATTAGAATAATGCTGACACACAGATAAAGTATGAAAGACATTATAGTCATATTATCTATATTCAAATGTCGATGGAAAAAGTTTCTTGTCAGTTTAAAGTAATTCACTGTTTTTGCACAAAACTGGTCACACATGTTTTGGAAAACTTTCAGGAAAGTGTTCTTTAGCAATTCCTTCAATATTGTATTTTGGGAGAATCTTTAAATATTTGTTTAGTTTTACAAATTGATGTCATAAGCCTGTACCCACACACAACAAATCGACACCAGTCCCCGCTCTCTGTGAATGTGATCTAATTTACCATTAGCTTGTAGTGGTCAACAAAGAATAATGAATATTGGCAAACATTCTCCTGTATTGGACTGATGTATTAACATCAGATGCTGGTTTTGTCTTTCTCAGGTCTGGATTCAAAGACCTTGTACAGGACTGATTCCTCAGGTTCAGACAACTCAGTGTACACCCTGAGCTCAGGTGAGGGAGTCTGATTGAGAGATACACACATTATAATTGATCTTATGTAAATAGGTCATTGTATACCTCAAATGAGTGCATGAAAAGATTGAAGGGTGTGCAGTCCATAGGAACTTTAATTAGATATTTTACATGAGTACAAGCAATCTTGCACCTAGCATTCAACAGCAGTCAGCTAATTGAAATGTGCGAGAATGATTGAATTTGCAAGATTTTTTTTGTCCTCAGTTCTCCTGAATATTTTTCTTTGTCTTTGGGCTCCAGAAAGTGACTTTTGTCACACAGATGTGGGCCCACTGTCTGACTGTGTGTTACGTTACCTGAAAGATCTTCCATCACCCGTCATCCCTGCCTGTATTTATCCTCAGCTTCAAACAGCTGTCACACTGCAGCAGCAGGTCCTACAACAGGCAGCAGGTAGGTTCTTCAGGCTTTAAGGAAAGTATGTTGTGTATCTTTTTCACAAGCTCATGGTGTGTTAGTGGGTCATTAAAACAAGTGTTAAGCGGTAAAAAAATTATGTTTTCACATAACAGGTGATCATACCCCCCTCCCCTTTTTAAAAAAAACAAAAACAAACTTGGGCTTTACCCTTTATGCAGACAAATTAAAAGAAGCAACTTCAGAGGTCCTGAAAGTAGTTAATCAGCATTAATCAGGTGCTGTAAACTTATGAACCGATGAAAATAAAAGAAGATGCAGAGTTGGATGTTGAGTTTTTCAAAATAAAGTGGTGACAACATTTACTTTTCTTTACATCTATAATGTAACTATTGCAAGAAAAACAATTCTATCTTCTTGCTTGTCGTATGATTTATTTTATGCCTCTTGAAAGAGATGTTCGCACATTTCTGTCACTAACTGAAACCACTGAAAATGTAATGGCAAATGAACATTTATCAAAAAAAATATCAGGATGAGGAGAATGGTTAATAGGAATGTAAAGCATAGAACACAAGTTGCAATTCATGGACCTAAAGAATCAAAACTCTAGTGTAGGACTTTCAAAGACCAAGTAGCTGCCTTTATATTCTAAATCTGAATTTCCACCAGTTCTAGAAGAATATTCTTGAATTACGTATAATTGAACTCAATCAAGTGAAAGATTCCCTTGTTTTTAGAGTATCTTTTGACTATAAGAATGGAAAAATT
This sequence comes from Antennarius maculatus, assembly GCA_013358685.1. Classification (NCBI taxonomy): domain Eukaryota; kingdom Metazoa; phylum Chordata; class Actinopteri; order Lophiiformes; family Antennariidae; genus Antennarius; species Antennarius maculatus. Next base: position 16,146,004 of record CM023619.1, read on the forward strand.
TGTTAAAATGGAGATTTTTTGCTCTATAGACAATGGTGTAGCATAATAAAACAGCATGAGCTAATCAATGAACTGCATGCAGCTGAGTTTGTCAGTGAATTGAAAAATTTGTTTCGTAGCTTCTCTAGCTATAATTTAAGCAAATATTCAAGGTCGGCTACCCGCCAGAGGATTGTCAAATGCCAGGAGGAGATGAGTTCACTACGAATGAAGCACTGGAGCCAGTTATCCTCTGCACAAAATGCAGCATGATTTGATTTCAAATATATTGTAGGTATTTTTACAGAAATATACAGGGAATAATTTTCTATGCTTTTGGAGTCATTATTAATTTGACTTTCAGGTTCAATTCAAGCAACATGTACACTCTTCATGTAGCTATGTTTCACGGTTGTTTGAATGCCTCTGACAGATGGAGCAGCTGCTGGAAGCCATGACAGAGAGGTAAGCCTGGTCCTTGAGAGCTCCACCGCCGTCCCTCTTCATCACCGTCTGACCATACAGTACCTCCTCATACACCTCACCAAGGTCGCCCAGGCACAAGCTAGCAACGGCCTGGACACACACACGCTGGGACAAATATTTGGACCACTACTGATTCGAACAAGCTCCCCGGCCCCGTGGTAAGTGTTTTTTTTAATGTACAGAGAAAGCAAATGGGATCAAATCTAATTTTAATTTATTTGTGAAGTTGTCTGTCTTGGCTAAGAATTGTAAAACAGTCCTTTCATGAAACTACAGGTTATCATTGGATGAGGAATTCCCTGGTCTTGTCGTGGAGAGACTGCTGATAGAGAGAACTACAGAACAAGGCCTCAGTCCTCCAGGTTTGTTGTTTTTATGACCAACGGGGGATTATAGGATCACCACTGTCTATCTGTGCTGTAGACACTGTATGTATATTTTTTCATTTTTTCACAACCTATTCTTTGTAGCTTCATCAAACTCAACATATTCTCAAACCATGAGAACTAATTGTTCCTTTTCATGTTTTTAGTTTTTAAAAGATTAAATGAAATGTGATTTCATCTGAAACATTAATTTTTATTTTGTCTGAGTCATATCTGCCAAAATATATATTCTAGGTTCACACACGTCACACATATCAGCAATTTTTATTACTTTTCTCTTTTGATATCATTAGTTTTGTGGTCATACTGTCATCTCTTGTAGCAGTTTCCCAAGCAGTTCATGAGTCAACTGATTGTTTAAATTCATGCAATTGTAATGGATGTAATTGATTGATGTCTTGGACTTTTTCCAGTTCTCCCAGCAAAGCCAGTGAAGTCTAAAATGACCGACCCAAACAGCCTTCTGTTGGAAGCTGAGTGGTACTGGGGAGAAATCTCCAGGTAAATTCTAAAAATAGATTATTGTTATAAGAACGTTTTATGTTTTTGTGTTTTGTCTCTTAGCTGGATCATTGCTCAGAACAGATTTTAATTAAATGTCGGTGACAGAGGTTATAAACCAGGCAACAGGCCTTTTAAGGTTTAGTAATTTAACATTATTTTCAGAAGTTACATAACTAGATGCTTTGAAAAACTTCCTTTGTAATTTTTCTCTGAATGATTATCAAACTAATATTGATACCAAACAGCATGTTGCCACAGTAGGTAACGCTGTTAACTCACAGCAAGAAGGTTCCAGGTTCAATTCCTTTCTGTTCAGAGTTTTCTTGTTCTCCCTGTGTGTGTCTGGCCTTCTCCCACCTCCAAAAACTTTTAAGATAAGCGAAATAACAAATGATTATTGATACCAGTATGATTCCCATGTTCAAGGAATCACATTATTAGGGACAAAACTTCATAGCATTGAGACTTTCAGCAAAAATGACAAAAATTGAACCGCCTTAAAAGAAGTCTCTTATCTGTGTACTGACTAGTTACCGTTGAATTGGATCAGACTTCATGCAGTGTTTTCTTGGATGTGCTGTTGAAATATCTGACCACTGGTCATGAAGTACAATTTCATATCCTCATCTTTTCAGGGAGGAGGTGAATGAGAAACTGCGAGACACCCCAGATGGAACCTTCCTGGTCCGAGATGCCTCTAGTAAACTCCAGGGAGAGTACACCCTCACTCTCAGGTAACCCCTCTGGCTCTGCTACACCTGCAGCACTGGCTCACTGTCTCCCACAGTGAGACAGTGAGTCTCTATGTAGTCTGGTTTATTTAAAAATGTTTTATTTTGTCTTGTTTGTCACCCCCTGCAGGAAAGGAGGGAATAACAAGCTCATCAAGATTTACCACAGAGGCGACAGGTACGGCTTTTCTGAGCCTCTCACCTTCCTGTCTGTCGTGGATCTTATCAGTCACTACCGCCATGAGTCCCTGGCCCAATACAATGCCAAGCTGGACACAAAGCTCCTGTACCCTGTCTCCAAATACCAGCAGGTCAGTGATGCAGGGGGTTATGTAGCACTAGTAGGAGTTTGAAGTACTTAAATTTGCTTTACAAGCCTATCTTTAATTTATTGTAATCTAAATTTGTCTACAATCCTCCTGTGCATCTTTGTTTCTCTCATTAAACTGGTGATTTATGCTCTCATTTGGATTTTGCATGGCTCAGCTGGTAAAGGAGAACAGTATAGAGGAGGTGGGTGAGCAATTGAAGGTATACCACGAGCAGTACCAGGACAAGAGTCGCGAGTACGACTCTCTGTATGAGGAGTACACACGCACCACACAGGTACGAGTTCCCAAGCTCACACTCAAATTAATGAATACATGGATTTTCCTCTTATTTCAAATGTAATCCAGCATTCATTGGTTCTTTCTCTAAAAATCCATCAAGTCAATGATAATAAGTCACATCACTGTCTTTCATAAGCAGGATGAAGATGTATTAGTGGCTGAGGATTAAATGAAACAACATAAAGAATCAAACTATTCACAATATGGCTGTCTTTGCTACAGGAGCTGCAGATGAAACGTACGGCCATTGAGGCCTTCAATGAAACCATCAAGATCTTTGAGGAGCAGTGTGAGACTCAGGAGCGCTACAGCAGAGAGTCGTTGGAGCGATTCCAACGAGAGGGCAACGAAAAAGAAATCCAAAAGTACATTGTCTGTTTCTGAACATGAGATTCTTTAAAATATGGTTTGAATCAACTGCAGAAGAAAGATGAAAGTGTAAAATGAAAGCAGGAAGTTGGATGAATAGCATTGGATCCACATTAGGAACATAATTATGACAGCGTTGTGTCGTTCTTTCCAATCAGGATCCAGAGCAACTCGGAGCGTTTGAAGTCTCGCGTGAAGGAAATCCATGACAGCAAGAGTAAACTTGAGCAGGACTTGAGACAACAGGTCTCTGACAACAGAGAGATTGACAAGAAGATGAACAGCCTCAAACCGGATCTCATGCAGCTCCGCAAAATCCGTGACCAGTACTTAATGTAAGAGGACTCAACAAAGAATTTCTTTTCCATACACTCATCATTTGTTTAGACAATTTAGTTAAAACATTCTGTACATTGATCAATTGCCTGTGGTTTTCTGGCTTTGTAGATGGCTGACACAAAAGGGGACAAGGCAGAAAAAGATCCATGAGTGGCTGGGCATTAAGAATGATTCTGATGAGTAAGTGTTTGGGATGAAGTAAGAGCACAGCTACACTTACTGGTATCACTGGTGCTTTTATGTCTTTCACCTTAATAAAGGCAGCTCAGTGTTTAACACGTCTGCTGCTTTAATCCTGTTCCCCCAGCTCCTACCCATTGGAGGAAGATGAGGGTTCCCCCCACCATGACGAGTGTACATGGTATGTGGGTGACATCAAACGCACCCAGGCTGAGGAGATGCTGAGAGGCAAATGTGACGGGACCTTCCTCATCCGGGAGAGCCAATCACAGAAGGGCTCGTATGCCTGCTCTGTAGTGTGTGTATTTTTGAAAAAAAATATCTTTTCAAATTATTTTTATCATTTTTAAGTTGTTTTCTGTTTTTAGTATGATCTGTGACCAAAGGTTAGTTTGCTGTCAGCTTCTTTCTAAAATAATCATTCTTTTACCACTGACACAATTTCCAAAACACAAGTGGTGGTAACAATGGTTTCTGAACATTGACTGATACTTGAAACCGATTCTTTTTTCAAGGCATGTAGAACATCTAAAAATCTGTCGTCTGTCCTTTGCAGTGTGGAAGGTGATGCCAAGCACTGCGTCGTCTACAAGACGGCCACAGGTTATGGATTTGCCGAGCCTTACAATCTGTACTCATCGCTCAAAGAGCTGGTGCTCCACTACAAAAACGTCTCCTTGGTCCAACACAACGACCAGCTGAATGTAAATCTCGCCTACCCAGTCCTGGCTCGCTCTCAGAACCAGAACCAGCATCCCAGATGAATTCTCTACCAGCAGGTGTATGATGCCAACCAGGGTGGGAACAATACATTTTTTTACTCACATGCATTGGGAAAAGAATAAACCTCTGAACAATGCTTGTATAAAAAAAAAAAAAAAAAAAAAGACTCAACAGCCACGATTTGATGTTAATACTTGGCTGGAACCCGGTCCAGCAAAGAGCACTTCTTGCTGACAGCATGGCTTCAGAATAAGCACACCACCAGTAACGAATCACTGTACAGCTAGCCTGGCTGATGCTGTGAGTTTTAGCTTGTGGACAGTATCACATTAGCCAGACATAACTATACAGTGTCAGCTACGAAGTAACGTGAAAAAGGAAAAGAAAATACATTTTGATACAGAGAAAAACAAACACAATGTGTTCATAGAAGACAAAATAAGCACACAAATGTTTGTCAAGATAGTGTTAAGGAGGAGAGAAACCAGATGGGGATGATGAGAAAATTGGCATGAGGCATTCATGTCTGTCTTTTTCTCCTCCTTTATTTTTTGCCTTGAATATGTGATAGCTGTCCATAGACAAAGGCCCAATCTGTCATCCCCAGACTGCCTGCAAACTCTCCTTTGACCTGAGCTGTCACCCCCTGAAAAGACCGGCTTGGCTGCTTACATAACACCTAAGGGTGGCTGAGAAACCTTGAACCCAGGAGGGTATAGTCACTGGAGCTGGGATGGGGAGGGATAAGGGGAGATGCTTTCCTGGGGATTATCTTTTTTCTAAAAGATTGATTGAATTTAAAGCGTGCTCAAGTGCCATAGTAATAGCTTTGAATGACCACAAGCCTGTGTCAGGAGAGTGAAGGGGCACATTGAGGTGGAATGGAAGAGGAGTGAGCGGCTGTCAATTTAGACGAAGCTACAGCTTTAAAAGTTAAACACATAGGTATATTTTTAATGAAATGATTTTTATGTCCGACTGCTTTAACTCCTCTGTCTCTGTCTGCCTCTCTGGGCCTCCTTTCGAATTGACGAGGTACAACACACAAATACTATATTATGGGATAGAAACACATGGTACATATTTGGTGTGTTGTGAATATGGAAGGACTTCTTAACCACAATGCACTAGATGATGAGGTATTTTGATGAATGCCGTTCCTCATGATTCAGGTTTCATCCTAAAATGGAAATCGAGTAAAGATTCCGGCATCAAATCTTTGTTTTTTCCCGTTTTCTTTTCATCCTCCTTTATACTGTAGCGCCTGTAGCCATAGACTTAAGGCATAACTGTTAGTTCTCGTCTTGCGTGTCTTATGTCTATATTTTTAAGACACTTGCAGAGCTTTGATCTATGTGATTATTGTATCTTCAGTACTGTATTTGCATCGTCTCTAGTTAGACTGTTTTAGCGGTACAGTGTCCTTGCAGATCTTTATGGTTGTTTTCTTTTAAAACCCAGATGGTACTTAGTGTTTCCTGCCCCAGACTGATCATTTTATCATAAGCTTCACACACACACACACACACACACAAACACACACACACATACAAAAACCGAGAGAAAGTGGTAATATAAGTTGTGTACAGTCTATCGGACACACACGCAGTCAGTGTATGTGATGCTCTAAATATTTTCTATACTCTTAGAAACTCTTTAAGGATGCACAGTATCCAGCAAATGTGAGCCAAATGAAGGATGTCTTTCATGTAGCAAGAAAGAAAATAACCAGTCCTTTGCCATACAGCACAGCCTCTATGGTCTCAGAGATTATCTAGTACAGAAAGCATGGAGTCCTTCATTTGGGTAATGTTGTTCGTTTTTCACTTCGCACCAGTGGTTGATGATTTTATTTTTTCAGTGCATGTACAGTTTAATGTGTGGTAGTACAGTACTATGCACAACGCAGTCACTTATGGATAAAGCATTATTTAAGGACTGAGTCCTCCCTCTCTTCTGTGCCATGGCAGTGAACCCCCCACCCCCACCCCCATCTCCCCTCATGTTCCATTTGGCTCAAGGTAAAGATTGTACCATCTTTGGTCTACGTCACTTTAAAAGCTCAGTTCATGTCTGGAGGCAGGGTTCTTCACTCTGGCTTGTGTGACACATGAAAAGAGACATCATGAGATACTTCTTCTAAATTTGACTTTCACAGCTCATTTCTTGAATGAATGAAAATGATCTATTAAATTTGCAGAAAGATAAATGTATTTTTTATATGAAAACCGTAGTAGAATAATTAGTCATCATTGGCAATGGCGTTATTGCGTTTTTAAAGGTTGCACATTCAGCATAAAGGTTTGATTTTTGTTGAGAAGGGATAATAATGAAAGGAGAGTCACATGCTCTTCACTTTTCTGTCATTACGCGATACTACAGCTACGTCTCATTTGGAGTTTTCAGGAAGGCTTTCCAGCATCATATCAACCAATACAAATCCCTGTTTCAGGTGAAACCCAGTTTGATCTGAAAGTTTAAATCAAGGCATCTGTTTGATTTCAGTCAGGATGAATCAGTTGTACTGTACTTTGCACTGTTCTTGGCGAGTAAAGCTCAAGAATTAAAGAAGACGTGGCAGTGATGCTTCTGATCAGAGGGTTATAAGCCAGTGAGTAAAATTAGAAGTGCCTTTAGTCTTGATGAGATATTTTTCTCTTTGTTGTAATTAGAGCGTCGTTCTAAAGAGGTGCCACCACCACCATATGCTGTGTCCCATGGTTCAGACATTTACCATTTATCAAAGACTAAAGGTTATCTGGTGAAATAGTTGTGTGATTGTTTGTGTCTCTGTAAATCTGAGCATGTTTTAGGTACTAGAGTGACAGATTTTAGTCGGGCCTCTTTGTTACAATATAGTTGTTACATGTTCCTTCTTTCCATGGTGGGCGGCTGTACAGTAGCTTGGTGCTTTCTCTCTCTCACTGTGCACCAAAGCTAGATTTTTTTTTTTTTGGTGTTTTATTTGTCTGGTATGTTTTCGAATAAAACTCAGATAAGGTAGAAATGTGAACCGTACATATCCGTGGCCCAGCCCAGTTGTTCGAAGCTCGTTTGATAAGCTCTCATGTTACTTGCATGCAAACATTTCTCAGTGTTTCTAGCGTCAGTTAATTCAGAAATCTGGTTGAGTCATCTGTCACTGCTGACACATCTATTCAGTTTGTTGGACCAACACTTTGGTGAATGCACTTTTTTTTCCTGTTCCTCACACTCACAACAGTGTGTCTAAATCCCAGCAACTGTAAACTATCAGACGGCGGTGAAGCTCGGTTTTCAGTCGTGTTCCCAGTTTCAACGTCTTTCCATACAGTATATCCAGAGTGACTTTCTTCATGATATTGGAGTATATAGTGTATAGTATATACTTATGTTGTTTTTGAGGTAAACAACTGTTGTGATTTTGATGATTTTGACTTGTTGTAATTTTCCATTTTAGGTTTACTATATGGTATTGAAATCTGTTGTGCTTTTAAGGAGAGCTGCTGGCTCATTATGCAATTAATGTCCACACAGCAAGACTGTCCAACTTAGCAAGAAGAAAAGTATTCATTTTGTTTAAGGAGAAGGGAACCCAAATTTCCATCTTTTTTTTATCACTTACTACACGTGTTATCTAATTACGGAAACATTGCTTGTGTGACAAATCCTTTTTGTTTTCTTTGGAAGTAGTTTCTAATGAAAAATATTCACAGCCAGCTCTTGGGGTTAATCAGACCAAGACGAACAGTATTTCCCAAAAGAAAGAAAAATTGTAGTTATGTGCGATTGAAGTTTCGGATATGAGTATGTCAAGAGCTCAGCACATAAGAGTGAAAATAAAATTGTAGTGGAAGGAAAAAAAAGATTTTTGGGGAGATGTTCGAGGACATTGGTCTATATATTTACGAGTTTCTGGTTCCATTCAGATTATCCTCATGGTTTTTATTCACATATAAAGAAAATAATGAAGGAAATCACTTCCCTTATCACTTGTTAAGATGAACATTTTTGCAGTGTAGATGAACACTTTTCATCTGCCATATATACCATGTTATTCACAGATGTTTATAGCCACAAGCAATGCAGCTTAAGTAGCAAGAAACCCGACCGCACAGTTAGTCGGGCATGAAACGGGCAGAGGATGAAGACTTTGATGTGCTTTGACAGAGATTAGACCTGTTTTTTTGTAGATGTTACTCAAATCTCAAAGCTTTCATCCTGCTCATCTATTAGATATGCATTTGTCAGAGCTTCTGGAAAAGCATTTTTCTATATAACAAATAATCATTCAAGGAATTAAATATTTTTTCACAGGCTTTGGTACACTGTAAATTTCTTGAACTGGCCTCACACACAAAGCACATCTTTCACTGACTACGTAGAAAGACATATATATTGGTGTCGATTAAAGTCTGATGAATGAGAGACATGCTAGAGAATAAATATTTTGAAATATATACCTAGATATCTATATTTTTGGATGATGTAATTCTGATTTGGATTGTGCTTGAAACCAATCAGAAAAAAAAGTGGCGTTGACGTGAACATGGTCTTTAGACATGCTCCATGGCTGTTTTGTATCTGAGCAGATATTGAAAACCAAGTATTTTTACTAATTAGCTACAGTGAGCTTCATCATGATCAGCAACTACCTTTGTGGTTACAACTTATTGAAATATATGTAATCTACTTTGCATGATTATTATCAGGTTGATTCAGAGGACGAAGCAAGCTTATGTACAGGTGTTAATATTTACAGAGCTGAGTTTATATGTCAAATGCAGTCTTTGGCTGCAATGCATTTAAGAAATATCAGACAGATGTTTCTCCTTTTTTTTTTTTTTTTTAAAGAACTTAGGAATTGTTTTTGTCGTTTGGAATGTTCTGGTTTCTGTGAGTAGAACTGAGTTTGAAAGATGCACATCTCACCACTGCGGCATCCGCCAGTAGATCTGTGGTGTTTTATTATTATGTGCACACAGACAGGATAAACAGATAAACATGGTACATGATTCAGCAGTTCAGTCACTCCTTTACAGAGATTTGTACATGGAACAATGATGGCATTAGAAAGTGTTCTTTTATGGTGCCTGAGTATATGTTTTCATATTGCTTTCTTGTGTTTTTTTTTTTTTTTGCTTTGTAAAGAAAAACTGATAAGAGTTGTCTGTCCAAGTGTTATTTTTGTTTGTTTGTATCTGTTAATGATTACCTTTCAGAGCCTATAAAGAAAAAAATAAGCTAGATTGAAAAAATTTCATCCACGCAGAAAAAAAAGAAATACAAATGTTTACAATTATGTCATTAACCAAATAGTAAATATGCATTTGAGAATCAATCTGTCCATCACTAAAAAGTGGCTGTGATGGATTGATTTATATTTCATTTATTTTCTTTCATTTTAAACTTGAAAATATTATGACTGCTTTTTCTGTTTCCTCTTTCCTGGTTCGTCACTCTTTGTTGCACGTGTGAGAACAGTGCTCCCTCAATTTCAAAATTATTACTGAATGAGGCAAATCAAAACACTTAATTTTTCTACAGTATTTATCAGCCTTCGTCAATCTTCGCCTGCTGACTACTTAAAATTACACTGAGCCTTGTATACGTAGGACTGAACCCTAATTTGAGATGCTGCTGCATCTTTTGCTGTTTTTATTGTGTGCAGTTTAGATTTTAGGGCTGCATGATATTGGAGAAAACTTGACATTGCAAAAACTTTCTTTTCTGTGACATGAAAAAAAAAATCAGTAGAATTTCATGTGACTTGAAAAACTATGTTAAAAATAAAGCCCTTCTGCTTTGACCCTCACAAATATTAAAATGCAGCTTTGTCAAGCTGTATTTATTAAATTCAGAGTACATGATGCTCAGACAAACTTAGTCATGGAACGATTTTTCTTTGTGCATCAAGCAGCTAACAGCCCTGACGTGTTTGAGTTACCGTGACCTGACACGTCCTGCTGTGTGACATTTTGACGTACATACTTTGCAATGTCAGTGTTGAAACAAAATATTGTGCAGCCCCAGGACATGTGTTTTTTTCTGGTACGGAATCGGTTCAAAGACTTTATGTTAACAGTAAAAACATGCCACTTGGTGAACATGCTTGAGTACAGATTTAGTAAATATGGAAATTCAGGAATATCAAGAGGTATCCTATTCTTGGTTTTGCACTACACAGCAAATAATACTCAAATGAAATGTTGAACCAGGTGTTCTGTTGGTTAAATAAATTTTAAGACCAAAATGTATCCACTATATTTTCAGCGTATGTGTGATTTACATTTCAAGTATGCTGATTTTAATATCTGCACTTTTATTTCTGCTTATTTTCTCCTTGCATCACCATGTCTCAGTCTGATGTTCAAGTTTGCCCTCTGTTTGATTATTCTAATGGGTAGTATATTTCACTGGTGTGTAGTAATTCAATGTTCAAGACCCAACTAAAAGTGTTCCATTCAGAAATTGGCTGGAAATAATTCTAGAAAATTCATAGAAGAATTTATTTTGCTTATAACAAGGCAACACTTGTTCAGATTTGTTGTGAAACAAGTTTCCTTGGGTATGGTTAATTCAGTCATACTTGAGTCAGCTACACTACAAACACATCTACTGCTCCAAACACCTAGTGAATAATGATAAAACTGCTTTCTGCTTCCTTTAAATGATGATTGGAAATGAACGGGGCAGTCAGATGACGCAACTCTACACCAAAGTGCAATTGAACCTAGAGGGAGCACTGTTGTTCCAGCCATTGGAGGCCTATTGGCTGAGGTGTGCCAACCTCTACGCACGAAAATATGGTTCCTCTTCTCTCTGCTTGTGTTGTCCGCTGCCATTGGTCCATCTGCATTCAGATGTGACCTTTCTTCCTTTCTCTCTTGTGTACAGCTTGCTTCAGTCGTTTGTCCTTAGACAGGCACTCATTCATCTGTACGGTTCATTCTGTAGGCTGATGCAATGATTTTAAAAGACAATAAAAGATATATGAAATAAAGTTCACTGCTTTGTGGTTTTGTCTTGATGTTTTTTCCTTGTATCATCATGAGACAACAGTCAACTTATCACACTTCCTCATATGGTTTTGTGCGATGCTGCTAAGTTAAGGCACGATAGAGTCGCTCATTTGATATTTTTTGGAACATTTTGCCTCCTCCAAATATACAGTATGTTATGCTTGTGCAGAGCAGTGGAAAATCATGAGTCCATGGTAGTGCATTTATATCTTTACTGGCCTATTATTGATCATTCTTTTGTGAAGATATTACTAAAGGGCTGGATATTGTAATGTTGAAAAGACTTTTTTCTGTCCAATATACAACTCCACAGAAGGCATACATCCGTAACACTTTGAGATTCATGGATTATGACATAACAACCAGTTCTCACTGGTAAAAAAGAAAAGCCCCAGTCACACAATGTGCCACTAAAGGCGGTGATTAAAGATTGCATGAATGTGTAACCATTGTGTTTACGTAGTGAGGAAAAGGATTGCATTCATACTTTCTAGCCCCCGTGGATTCATAAAACGAAATATATCTGTGCTGCCTTTTAATAGAAAGTTGTTATTTGGTTGAAAGCAGTTCTGAGGAAAACTTTGTGTGGAGGTCTGGACGAGAAGAAAAATTTCTTCTATTTCTTCTTAGAAAAATAATGCTGATAACCTGAAGGCTACTGAGATATGCAGTTGTTTAATTTTGTGATAAGGATAAATGAAATGCTTCCATTTAGTAGAATGCTTAGAGGGATCATGTGGGAGTCACTAGGTAAAGTGTTTTACAGTGTTCTTTAGGCTCTTCTTGAGGTCTACTATTTCCTCTTAGTATTGAGAGAATCTTAAAAGACTTCAAATTGAATGTATCACATATATACACCTCATAATGAAGGACCAACACAGGACCACAGCTGAATAGACCAACATCAACCACTGTCTTCTGGCAGGTGTGTACATTGTCATCAATCAAACCCACTCAAATGTTGCTTTTCTAGCAGGTAAACCTGGGTTTGGCCAACTGCAAAATATTTAAATGCTCACGTTAGATAATTTTTACTTCCAAGGAGATCATCTTTTCTCCCATGTGTGTCCTTTTATCAGCAGGATTACACAAAAACTACAAATCAGGTTTCCATGAACTTGACCTGAGGATGGGTTTTAGCTTGGAATAGACTTTAACGCAATACCTTGGCAACATGTCCGGAGTCTACCCCATCTCTTACCAGTAGTCAGCTGGGAAAGGCTCCAGCAACCCCCGTGACCCGCAAGGCCGATAAGCGGCTGCAGACGAGATGAAGCCTCATGAAGCACTGAAGTGGGCCAAAGCTTCATGGTGCCTCATTTGCTCTACTGTGCCATCAAGTGGACAAAAATGTATGAAGGGTTGACATAATTTGTGTTTAAAGGATTAAGCTAATAAACAAACGTGCTTGAATTAGTTGTGTTTGGGGGAACATTTGTTCATTTTATTCAAGAAGAGAAACTTTTCAACAGTGCTTGGCTTCAGGCAGTTTCATCTTTAGAGATTATTTCACCCGCTTTGGAAAATACCTGTTCACAGGTGAAGCTGGGGTACACAGAATCTTGACAGAAACCCTATTGAAGATTTGGTGTACGTTTATCTGTAGAAATTTGGGTAAAGCCTCGAATGCCTTCTGAACCGGTCATGTGATAGACTGATTCTTGAGGCTTTGAATGTCACCACATACGTCATCAACACACACCTGGATAAGCCTTCATTATGGTCATCTTGTCTTCAAAAAGATGGAAGAATGGCCAGAGAAAACAAACATACATATAGGCCTTAGTGCATGCAGCGTGGCACAGATTCAAATCCGGCCATACAATATAAGATAAACTTTATTGATCTCACTCTCCTTATTGTCCTAACCCGCATAATCAATAATCACTAAATATAACTAATAGTTATTGCAGATGTGTATACTTCTGTCCACAAAATTTTGCCCATTTGTTTTGTAGTCACCTTGATTTGTCAGGTTTTTTGTCTTCACAATGTAAAATAGAAGTAGGAAGTAATATTTATAGAGGGAATTGTGCCTTATAATAATGTCTTTATATTATTCAAGCAGTGTACCAGTGTTTAAGGAGATGTCAGACGTGACGTCATCTTTAGATAACTTGTGATTATTGACTACATTATTTCTCATTTCGCTTCGGATCAAGAAGTTTTATGACTGATTTATATGGAGAAAAAAACCAGCAGAAAAATCTTGGTTTGGACTTCCTCTGGTGTGGTTGACGTGGTGACGTCATCTGATCATGTGACGTAGAGCCAATACAAACGTTTTGGGAAGTTCCTCAAAACAGGATTGGAGCCGGATTTAAAGAGGAAGGACACACTCGTGATTTTTGTGTTGTTACGCTCCGTGAAGTTGCTGTGACTGACATGAAGGGCCCCACGCTGCTGATTTTACTGATTTGGCTTCACGTCCAGCCTGGCGGTGGCGTCCCCCCTCCATCCTGCGACCTCCCCCCGTCGAAGTGGTGCTCCTCTGTGGACTCGGCTCTCCGGTGCGGGGTAAGACCTACATCCGCGGTACATCTCAGCCACAAGTAGCTTCGGTCACTGAATTCTGAATCCCTCCGCCGCAGTCACGGCTCACCTAGCCGACCCCGAAGGCCAAAAGCTTTACAACACGAAATAGTCCGCACACACAGCAAACCCCCTCCGGCTGTGTGCCTTTTGTGCGGAAGTCTTGGCAGCAAAAGTACAGCGCTCCCAAAAATTAAAGTAACACTTTTGTTTTTTTTAACTGGGCCTGGCATGAAATCAATTAAACCTGTCTGATAAGTGTCTGGTTGGTAAAGCAGCTGAGGGCATCCTTTAATCACTTTCAGCTGTTTTGGTGTTCATGCAATTAACAACAGGTGCATGACAGTGGCAACAATTAGAAAACCCTCAAAACAGGACTGGTTTCACATGTGGAGGTCATTTCAACTTTCTCCCTCTTGATCTTTTTTGGTTGGTTTTCCACTCTTGCTGGTTTTTGGCTCGAGTAATCATCTCTACCGGCAGTAGGAGGTGATTCCTTCACCCTACAGAAGCTGCACAGGTTGTCCAACTTCTCCAGGATGGCACATCCACGCGTGTTGCAGCAAGAAGGTTTAATGTGTCTCCCAGCAGACTCTCCAGAGGGCCACTGGTGGGAATGTCTCTACCCTACTTCTAGTCCATTAGGTGCCGCCGGGTTGTTCCTCAGACTGTACAACAGCTCAGGGACTCCCTCACACAGATCAGGGAGGAAATGCCACAAGACGCCATCCGTCGTCTCATTAGGAGCATGCCTCGACGTTGTCAAGCATGCATACAAGCTCGTGGGGGCCACACAAGATACTGAAAAGCATTTTGAGTTGCAGAAATTAAGTTTTTGAAAAAATGGACTAGCCTTCCACATCTTCATTTCACTCTGATTTTAGGGTGTCTAAACAAATAAGCCCTCTGTAGGCTGAAAACCTTTATTTCCATTAAAAGACTTGGCATCTTTTTGTTCCCAAGACATTGCCCTGTCGTTATTTGTATAGATATCCAACTTTATATTGAGATCTGATGTATCTAATGTGTTTCTTTTAAGTGTTCCTTTAATTTTCGTGAGCAGTGTATGTCACAAGGAATTCTCGCAAGCCATGTTTAAGGAAGTTTATCAGCAGTGAGTTCAACCATCATCATAAACTTAGGGTTTGGTTATCTATAAATAAACTTGCTGGAAAATCAAGTCTGTTCAGAAAGATTGTGCAGTTTGAAAGAACATTTCTGTCATTACTCAATATTGACAGTCATTATGACCCAGGTCATGGCACACAATGCTGATGTATTATTATCAGCAGTTTGTCAATCATCAAAGTAAATATCATTTTCCATAATGATAGATTGGATCTAGTTTTCATCAAGATATATCTTCTACCCTCCAGAGACATGAAATCGGTTTGAATGACTGAATGTTCATGTACAACCCCCCCCCAACAAATACAAGCGTGTTTATGTCCCACATTCTGAATCATGATGTGTCCATACCTGAGTAGTTCATCACCTCGGGAAAATAATTAAATTTTTTAATTATTACACAATATTGGAATAATCTCATTATTATTATTATTATTAAACTCTGTCTTGAATGCTGAACAAAGTGAATCATGACCCAGAATCCACTTCAACACCCTCAAAACTTTCATCCCTGTCACACTGTCCTTTCGAAAATTCAATCAATATCCTTCAAAAACCTTTTGAGATGACAAACAGATGACGACAGAATTTCCTCCAATTTCTTTTGTAATCAGAACAGCTTTTAGTAACAGCCACGAAACTTTTGACAACCAATTTTTCGATAGTGATTTAACTGATATGGAAAAATTTAACAACAAAGTCTAAAAAAAAAACAACTAAAAAAAACAAAAAAAAAACAATGAAGTGCAAAACCTCTTCCTTTGCTGTGCAGGTTCTGAAGGAGTGCCTTAAATCTAACTCCACCGGGTCCCAACAGACGGCAGATCCCGTCCGGGTCGAGGTTTACTATGAAACCCTGTGTCCTGACAGCATAAACTTTCTCACTCAAATGTTCTTTCCCACCTGGATTTTGCTGAACGACATCATGTCGGTCACTCTGGTGCCCTACGGCAATGCACATGTAAGTAATGTATGAAGCATCTCAAATATACAGTATTTTACGCACTCGAACGCTCGCCTAACCAACAGTGTGCCTTATTATCCAGTGCGCCTTATATATGAAAACGGTTTTGAAATAGGCCATTTAATGGTGTGCCCTATAATCAGATTTGCCTTATAATCCAGTGCGCCTTACATATGAAAAAGGGTGTTGGAATAGGCCGTTCATTGAAGGTGCGCCTTATGGGGCAGAAAATACTGTACACAAACCTTCTACTATGAAAAGGGCAGCTGAGACAGAAACGGGACTGTTGTTACAAGATTAAAGCCTCATTAATGATAAATGGTGACAATTGGACTAACATGATTGTCTTAGATTTCCCTTTACTTCTACTGATGAGTCATAGTTTTGTACAGAATTTTTTTGTTTTTTTTCCCATTTTTAACTCATGCATCTATTTCTCTCATCCCAGGAAAAGCCTGATGGGCAGAGATATATTTTTTATTGTCAGCATGGAGAACCGGAATGTCTGGGTAACATGATTCAGGTAAAGTCATAAATCCCAAAGCACCCGCTGAGTAAACTTCAGAATAATAATGTGAATACAAATTGGAGCGCTGTATGTGGTGCTTTTCTTGGTCCAAAAAAAATTGTGTGGATTCTTGTAAATTTGTGAATGCTGTTCTCCTCAGACGTGTTTGCTGAACATGACAAACATGGCTTTCCCCATCATCTTCTGTATGGAGTCCTCCCGTCATGTCATCAAGGCAGCCAAGAGCGTAAGTGTGTGTGTGTGTGTGTGTGTGTGTGTGTGTGTGTGTGTGTGTGTGTGTGTGTGTGTGTGTGTGTGTGTGTGTGTGTGTGTGTGTGCGCGTGTGCGTGTGCGTGCGCGTGCGCGCGCGCGCGCGCTCCTTTCTGGAAACTTCATTCCATGTATCAGGTATGACAGGAATTTGTGCCTTTTGGTTAGTTTTATGCTGAATCTCATTTTGGGAGTTTTTTTTTGTGTTTGTTTCTAGAGTGCAGCTCAAATTTCCTTTTTAATATCTGGTCACAGGATTGTCTACTCTTATCAACCAAGTACTGAAGTATTGTGTTTACTCTTTAGGAACTTTTATTGTTTATTTGTTATTTATTTATTTTTACATTTTGAACTTGAGGTCATTCTGAGAGTAGGATTTGTCTATGTTATGGGTTTCTGAGGGATAACTATAAAATTTTACAAGAGTTTGTCACAAAACTTCATGTACGCAGACTTTAGAGGTGCCTTTGATATTTTGGGGATTTGAAGTATTTTATTATTTCCATTTCTTAATTATTAATACAATTAATAAATTCAATGTTGCATCACAGAGTCTGAAAGTATTTAAAAAATTTTACTCAATATGAAAATCATACCTTAGGTATGTGCAGATTTCATACTTGAATTTTTTTATTGCTTCTGGAGCAGCGGTTGATCTTCAATGAACTTTACTCATTACAGACCATTTTCGGCTCGTTTTTGTGTTCTTTACATCATTAATTTGGTCATGTTTGCTTCATCAACATCAACTCTCTACTCAGAATGATGTGTGTTCACTTTTCTTCATTGATATTTAGTGTGTAGACCTTTTTGCCCCTGAGTTGGAGTGGGACAACATCATGAAGTGTGTGAATGGGGATCTTGGGAACCAGCTGATGCACCAGAATGCCTTGAAAACCAACGCCCTGATGCCTCCACACAAGTTTGTCCCCTGGGTCACCATTAATGGGGTAAGTCCCCCGGTGGATTTAGCAGCAAAACCTGTGGCTTCTGTGGCAGACCGAAAAAAAAAAAAAAAACTTCATCACATCTGTTCCTGCTTTTAAATAAGTGACAGCATGATCTTCATCTGTAATTTGTATGAACAGTAATGAGCTGATAAGTCACTCTGACATCAGGGGATTAAAGGTCTGTATGATGAGCATCATTAAATTTGGAAAATCGCATGACTCACTGCATGCAATCATACTTTGGTTCCATTGAGCAGAATGTCATATAGCGTTGGATCGTCATTTTTATTTATTAATTTAAACATTTTGATCTCCCACTGCTTTTAAGTCGTAATTAAAATGTTCTTTAACCTTCATGTTTCATTTAAAACCCATCACTTACAACCAGCCTTTGAGTAGATTACAGCCTGTTGGTCATTTACAAACACATCATTGAGTAGCTCTTCAAAAATGTATATAAATGAAGACTTTTATTTTTAACACGTATTGATTTGTGATAACATTGGTGTTTGTCATACTTCAGTTGAGGCTGACATGATGGTGTCCATTCTCTGCTGTGGGTGTGGGTGTGTGTCTTTCAGTAAATACTATGGTTTATTTTTTTGCAGGCGCACACTAAAGAGCTGCAAAACAAAGCCGAGTCTTCTCTCTTCACACTCGTCTGTAACATGTTCAAGGTACGGTCAATGTCACACACACACAACTCATGCATTGACTTGGTGTACTTAATTTTTAAAATTTGGAATCTGATAAAACTGGGATGGTTGGGTAGTTTCATGAGACCTTATCTTTAATTTTTTTCCCCCAGGGTTCCAGGACTGTAGCCTGTGGAGGGAGCCAGAGACGATACAAAAGCTACTCTCCCAATGAGTGAAGAGCAGCCTTGTGAAACTACAAGTTCTAAATGTTTGCTCTGTTTCAAGTGTGGGCACTTGAGAAGCTGGTGATTGTTTTTTTTTTTTTTATGTATGTAAGATCAGAGTTTGTATCTTGTTTCCAGAAATAGAAAAAGAAAAAAAT
Organism: Antennarius maculatus; assembly: GCA_013358685.1. Taxonomy (NCBI): domain Eukaryota; kingdom Metazoa; phylum Chordata; class Actinopteri; order Lophiiformes; family Antennariidae; genus Antennarius; species Antennarius maculatus. The sequence continues at coordinate 16,164,685 of CM023619.1, forward strand.
AAACTGCTTTCTGCAGAACTATTTCTCATCCGTGTGATGTTTTATTAACTGAAATCAAAGGCTTTTAGTAACATGTTGTGGAGACAGTAGTCTCTGTCCTTTAAAAAACTCCATATTTCATAACCTCATCTTTATTCTACTGATACCAGTAATACTGGGTGCAAACAAATAACAATTGGTAATCAATTTGTACTGCTGTCTTTCCTAAAAAGTGAATCCATCACTTTGAAAAATACAATATTAAGTCCATGATAAGTTAACATTCCTGAATCACAGGTGCTGTCATAATTTGTTGAAAATAAGTTCATATCATCTGAATAAGTGCTAAATATCATGGACTTCAATCTCTTGAGAAATTGAGACTGCCAAAAATCAGCATTATGTGCGCCTTCGTTTTCCTCCTCTTTGGAATTTGTCTCATAATACACTAAAATATGCTGAAAATGTCAGCACAAAGAACCCATCAAAACATTTCACCTTCACAGAGGTAAAGGTGATCAATGAACCTTGAAGAAGGAACTATAAATGTTAACTCTTATATGTATAGTTATGATTATGTATTATGATTTCTGTATTCCGATAAATATCAAGTTATGTCTAACACATACGGAGTTACTGTTGGTTATGTCTCTTGTGCTATGAGACAATGAGATAAAGCGAACGTGTTGGTTTTTGCTTCGTTTCTTTGTCATACTAGAACAACAAGAACAATACTAGAGGCGTATATGCAAAAATAAAATCCTGTCTAGCCAGTCAAGTCTGATAGCTATTCGTGTCATATGGTTATTAGATCAAACATATGAAGTTTGCTGCCAATTATATATTCAAATCCATAATTTACCTATAAAGTAGTATTTTTGCCATTGCAAAGACGAGTTGCTAACAAAGAGAGCGAAATCTAATAAATGGATGAAAATATAATGAACTCCAATCATAGGTCATCTTGACTTTGGTTTGTAGATGTGGGGCTTTGAGCAGGTAGAGACAGTCACAAGATGCAGCCGAATACAAGGACTCCTATCTGTTTCCCATCGATGCTGATGTTGAGAGTGAGATGCCCCGAGAGCTGAAGCCCAAACACAACTTCGTTGTGAGAACCTTCTGTTGTGTCCAAACTAGTGTGTGGGTCTCAGGACCTGAGATCAGATAAGTCCTCCAAAAACAAAAAAACAACGCCTGACTTTTTGTGCGAAAGCTCAACACAGCCCATCTCTGTCTACAATGCACCTTAACGTTCTTCTCCCTTTTTTGCTTTTCAAACAATTTCTTCAAGAAATTCCTCCAAGGCTGACATTGACCTTCCACTGTTTATTTTCAGAATTTTGTACGTCATACAGATAACGCATTTTTAATTACCAATAAAGTTAGAGACATGTAAAGAAAAAAAGTGAAATATGTAAATATGCATTGTTGAAACAGACGTGGATAAAAACATTTGCGCGTTTTTTAGGCCATCCTAGTTTTCTGCAAATATCTGGTCTGATACAGAAATCAAACTAAATGCTTATAAAGACTCTTTCAATGCTCGTCTTGGTTTTTAGCATATTTAAAAAACAATTTATCAAGATGCAAAGGGACTCCTTGAAACTGGACACCTTCACCAAACATCCCCAGGATCCCAGTGTTAGATGTGCTATAAAGTGTCCTTAACTTCTTGGGCTGTTCTGCAGACAACTCACGCCAGGATAACTGGAAGATGTCCCAAGTCCAGCATCTTAATCACAGCATGAATCCATCAAGGAACCTGGGGACTCTGATCCCTACATCTCCAGAGATCCTGCATGATGAGATCCCTGACAGGACAGGTTAAAAATAAATCAATGAATAGATAACTAAAAACTGGACAGCTTCCTGACTATCAGAATTTGATGAGGATGTAAAAGGTTTAAAAATTTTAAGTTTGGTAAAATGAATGTCATTGATTTTTTGATTGTGATTCCTGAATACATTTTTGTACAAATTTGAACAAAATGCTAATGCTTTGTCGGCTCACAGAATACATGGGAATAAAATGATTCAATGCTTAGATACTAAATGCTAAAAGATATAAACTCATACTGTATTTCCACCAGGAAACTGCACCACCAGGTAGAGGCGTCATGTCGTAGGCAAGGGCTGTGTGTTTATAATTTAAATTTTTCTTTAATATACTTGCAAGAACACTTTACATTGATCAGTGGGGACAGCTTAAGTTATTATTGTATGTCAACATGTTAACGTTTGTCATTCTGTTGTACAGTTTACTGACCACTTGAATTCACCAGAGCCTTAAGAAGACACTTTTCAAATTCCATTTTCTGCTTAAAGGCTCAACAATATCTGTTAAGATGCAGTCCTTCAGCCCACAGGCTGTCTTGTGAGCTTTGTGTAAAGAATTACACCCATTTACCAGAATAATGATTAAACTGATATGTGGTCAATAAAACAAGCCTGCAGCTCACACTTGTCCTGTTATGTGACACTCTTTTGAGATAAGATGACCAGACAGCTTTTTAAAATTTGTACAGCACACTGGAAACATGTCCCTGTGATATACAGTATAAATGCACTGCAATTTTAAAATAGGTATGGAATTTAGCTGATTCCATCCAGTATAATCATATAGAAATGCACCATCAATCACATTATTCATTTTTTGGTCTCTCCTCCTTTAGCCGAGTAAATCTACTCCTTCTGCCACAGTTGATGATAAAATATATATTTTAGATTTAATAAGATTTGGATTGAATCAATTTTAAAGGCCCTTCTGTTGAGTCATTCATCAAAAATTATATATATATATATATATATATAAAATTATATACTGTATATAGACACACACGCACACATACATAACATGAAATTATCCATTCCCCTGAGATACCAATGTGATGCAGACGAACACAGATACAGTAATCCTGTTCTCAGTGAGGCTCGTTACATGGAGTCAGTGATCTGAACGTTGACCACAGACATGTTCTTATATGGCAAGATTGATAAAGACAGGGTTGAGACAGAGTGTGGCCCGTGGCCTCGGCAAGCTCAGCAATGTGTTTCCTCCTCCCTCAGAAGACCTTCTAATGTTTCTGAGTAATCTAACATTTCCAACACAGACACTCAGTGATTTGTGCTCCTTTGGGTTCAGGAAAAAAACAAAACAACGATAATTCAGCACCACTTACTGATACTGATCTTCAAATTAAATCAGTTTTCTGTGATAATAAAATTCTGTACATTAAAAACTAAACATATAACGCCATCACTTCAGTAAAGAAACTGAAGGAATGAATATTTCCCCTTTCATTTTATCCCAGGCAGGATGCCATTTTTCTGTTGGTCAGATATTCCTTACAGTGGGTCGAGGTCACAGTGAACCACAACAAAGAAAGATGCAGTAGGATGTAGTTCTCACTCTTTATCTGAAGGTCCTTTCACCCTCTAATTGTTGAACAGAAGACGCAAAGCATTCAGGATCTCCTTAGGCTGGAAGAGGGAAGAGAATCATAGTGTGGCTCCAGAAGGGATGAAAAGTTGTCAAAATGTAAAGATGAAGAGGGTTTCAAGAACCCCAAATGTATGTCTCACTGGATTTAGTTTATTATCCAGATGTTGGTTCAAACAAACTGTGAACTTTAAACAGGCTGTTTTATAGTGCTGTCATATTTTCACAGCTTTTATTGGTTGTAAACATTATAAAATCTTTTACTCTTGGTAGATGTGCAATGTGTGCAGCAGCAAGTTTTTGTCAAGGTACCACTAGTTGCATTTGCTTTCACACAAAAATGACGAGCATTCATTCTCACAACAAGACAAGAAATTTTTTGAAATCATAAAAAATGCCTGGAAGATCGTCTATTTGCAATTTATTTATATTTGCAAAGATTGTAAAATGCAGTTTTAACTGATTCTTTGTTATTTTGGAGCGGAACAACAAACTGTGAAATTGATATAAACATATTTTATATTGCAAATTATTTATTTACACCTTCTTAGGGTTGCATCATGATTAATGCTTGAAATGATATATGAAAATTAATATCCATAATTTCAAATCTCAGTTGTGGCAAGTTGATTTGAGTTTGCTGGTTCTCTGGCTTCCACCTCCACATACATGCAGCTCAGATGAATTCATCACTATAAATTGCCCGTATGTGTGAGTATGATCATGAACCGGTGCTGTTTTGTTGCAGGCATATATTTTGACTGGAGCTTGACATGTGGTGGTTTTGCAAGTGGTCTTTGTCTACAGTACCACAAAGACCCCACTGCAGAAAAATCAGGCATTTATTAACACAACAAGATGCAGAAACGGTACTATAATGGTGTTTTCACGTCCAGGACAGCTTGCTGCAAATCATTGCTGTCAGGTTGCCCCAACAAGTCTATGAAACAACTGCAGCTGATCCAGAACGCAGCAGCTCGTGTTCTAACAGGAACCAGATTGAGATCACATTTCCCCTCTGTGTTGGCATCTCTGCTTTAGCTCCCTGTTAAGAATGTAAAATACTTCTCACTTTCAAAGCTTTCAACAGCCAGACCCCACCATATGTTGAAGAACTCATTATGTTGTTACCCTCCTTGAACTCTGTGGTCCCAAAGTGCCAGCTTGTTTGTGGTTCCAATAAAAGCAGACTGGGGAGCAGTCTGAACGCTGCCATGTAGCAGCGTTCATCAACAGTTTGTCTGCAGATTGCAGATTCTTTCTTCTCTTCCTGCCCCTCTCCCTCCTGCTCTGTGTCATCGTCTGTCACTCTCCCTCCCTCTGTTCTTGTCTCCGCCCATCTATATCTTTCTACTTCTCTCTCTCTCTGTATCTTTCTCCCTCTCCCATTCCCACTCCCACAATAAGTCTTAGGTTCTGCTCAAGGTTTCTGCCTGTTAAGGGTTAGGGTTACCTCACCCTCATCACCAAAATGCTCAGGGAGATGTTTTTCATCATAGCATTCAAAGCTGGGAAGAAACACATTCTTTATTTAGGCGACTTCTGTTTTCAAGAGTTGTGCAGAGTTTGAGTAAAGACTATAAAACCAAACTTTACTTTAAATCAAGTTGATTTTATTGATGAATCATTATAGATACTGCGGATTTTTTCTTCTTTTTTAAAAAAGCATGGATTAAGAGAATAAAACTGTATAGAAATAAAAAATAAAGATGCATCAACAATTTCTGGACATAATATGACCTAGAATTGATTTGCTGGTTGATGCTGAAGCGTTGAACCTGCTTGTCTTGGAAGAACTTATCAAAAATACACCATCCCTGAAACCTGGAGAATTCTCTGGCTGTGACAGGTGATATGAAAATCTTCACATGCATCTGACCCTATAATGGGGAAGGAACATCTGCTGTGCTTTATTTGGACAACAGGAAATTTGTACATCTAGAAATGCAGCAGCACTGCTGCTCTGAAACACACACAGCTCAGTGGTGATGGTTTTATATCCATAAAAAGACTTTCTCAGCCGAGTGCGTGTTCCTGCTCTCCCTGTCATCCGGTGGTCATATGTTCTGTCCTGTGTGAAATGTTTCATCTCCTCAGGTTATTTCAGTTACATCAGACGGCAACGGTGTTTAAACGAACACTTGATCACACGAGGCCCTTTCCTCACTCCTCTGTGATCAACAAAGCGATTGGTTGGGGGCGAAGTTGGTGTTGCCTCTGGTCACAGATAGAGTGTGCCATCGTGACAGCACCCATGCTCTCTGTTCACTTTTATCTAAATCTGCTTTTTATAGTCTGAGGCCCTTCATGTGACTCAAGCATATGAAACTAAAATAGAGGAAATCAGCAACCTCACGACAAACATCACCTCAGGAACAGCCACAGGACGCAAAACCAAGCCAGGAGAAGGTTAAATATTTTTACACTAGAGGAAGTAATTATGGAATAGGGCTTAATGTTGATGAATAATATTCTCCATGAGATTAGGGGTGATGGAGGAGGGGAAACAGACAGTTGGACGGAGGGAGAGAGAAGCAGAGGGAGGTAATCTCTCATGGCTCTCCTCTCTGTAAATCAGACATCCATATTTAGTTGGAAAGAAGGAAGGCCTAGCAGTAATGTAAACAGAAAGAGGGAGAGAGTGAGGCCGAGAGAGTACATAATGGTAATGTTTGAGTATATTGCCCAGCACAAGAGTCGATATGATCCCAGAGGACACAAGAAAGGGACTGCAAGGTTTCATAAATTCAGAGGCAAATAGGGAGGTGGATGTTTGTGTTTTTGAGGAGACTTCATGTTCTTTTTGCATTTCAAAAGAAACTAATGTGAGAGCTTTATCAATAGACAATCGAAGCAATCATTAACAGGATCTGATTTTGCTCAGTTATAAACAAGTGGGGAGTGAGTGAGAAGACTCGCCTGACTCACCTGTCCTCCAACTATCCCCTGTCCACGATGAGTGAGCCGTGCTCCGAAAGCTCCGAAGAAGAGCATTCCGAAGGCGAGGAGAGACCACAAGACCCGAGGATGACGAGGCTACCTATCATTCAGCTCATGCCTAGGTCGAAAGCTGGCTCCCCTGCAGGATCTCCAAAAATCTCACCCAAGGATTCCCCACGTGGCTCTCCAAGAAACTCCCCGCTGCTGTTCAGGAAGCTGATGATGAACCGCACCATTAACCTACAGAGGCGCCGCTTCACCCTCGCCCACACGCCCAGGTAGATTCCGTCCTTCTGGGGCCAACATGGCAAAGACGACACTACTTTATACTTTAGCTCAACTTAAACTTTAGCTTTGCTTTAGTTTTAAGGGAACAGTTTTACTTAATGACGTCACTGGGCAAATATTGTTGATACACAGATGTGTTAGCCTCAAGTTTCAGAAGTATTTCAGTTAGTAATTAACATTTTATTATTTTATCTCCTCTCCTTAACCTGAATCACCGGTGTCTATCTGAACCTGCTGATAAGAAGGACCTGGTTTGTGTCCCATCACAGATGGCGACTCAACACGGCTGCAAGTGCAGCTCTGGCAGCAACCTTCCATGCTGCAACAAAGGTTCCCCTAAAAGATGTTAGGAAATCATTCCTGACTACAAGAAGCTAAATTATTACTGTGCTTCAAGCACTGCTTTGTGCCTTCACAGAAATTCAACAAAAATAAATGCAGTTAACTTAGTGTTTTACAAAGCGTGCTTCATCCTCTGTAAACAGACCAGCTGATCCTTATACCACAGACCATTCAGTGGGGTTACTTGATGTTTCCTTCCTGTTTGATAGGTTTACAACTTAATTTATTCGTGGTTGAAACACACATTTGTTTTTCACATGTTGGATTTCACTGAAAAGTAACAGTTGTACTAAGAGCTCCATGTCATAAGTGCCTCACGTGCAGGTGAATAACTTCTCCCAGAGCCTTTCTTATCCTACTGACTGGTGTCATGCCATTTAACAACCAGCTCAGTGACACCCCTCCTGTCACTAAATCAACAGTGAACTGTTAGTTCGATTGTCAAATAACAACACAGTAACCATTTTTGAGAGCAACACAGAAAAATGTATGCCTTCAGCTTGCAACTGCCTGCTTCCTGCTTTGCTTATTTGATTTATTAACAATGTTCATTATCTATAATGGCCATAACTCTAGTTTGTAAAGAGAACGAATGTTCTGTCATTTGCCAACTCTGCTCTGGTACCTGTTGATAGCTGCTGTTTTATCAGCCTTTGTTGTGTCAAGCATGGTCTATGATTCCAATGTACATTAAACATTTACTTTGGAAATAAGGTGAGATCAAGCACACTGCGCTTCACCTTAATTTGTTGAACAAGGAAGAACAAACACACACACAGTCACACACACACACACACACACACACACACACGCATATAAACAGACAGCTCATGTTTTTGAGTGGCTACAGTATATTTCTTCATTGGTACAGCGCTTAAATAGTGGTGGAAACTATTAAATACTATAAAACTTTATGCTCCTGCCTTTCAATATTTATCCTTTTCTCCTTCACATGTACACATTTAGTTGTTGACACCTCACAGTTTAATGTTGTTTATACTGTTTATACTGTAGAAGTCCTTAAACAGTGAGGATAAGTCTACCTCGGGGGAATCAATTTGAACGTCTGAGAGAAACTCCAGCTGGTGGTCCTGGCTTATTTGTATTGGCAAGAAATGCGTATTAAACATTCCTAAACAGGACAATGCCCACTAGAGAGATTCATACGTTCATCCATCTTTATAAATATGGGAGGGAGGGGGCATTTTTGGGACTTTTAATGGTCTGGACACAAGAATGGACTCATTAATTGTCCAGACTTTAATGACAGCCATTGTTTCATTAATGACATCTAGTGTAAAAAATGAGAGGGCAAAAGTCCAGCCAAGAGCTCAATCAGGAATTCCAGATGCTTACTGTCTAACAAAGATGTTCAACATGTCAGAGGTTTTACATTACGCAGCTCCAGTCAGTAGAGCTGTCCCTCTGCAGCGCGATGTGTCCCCGAAGTATCAGAGAAGAAATAAATGGATGGATGTGAGTTATAGCAGGATGGCTGGCAAGAAGTCAGAATTAAATAAACTGGGGTCTAGTGGAAACTAAATTTCACAGGCAGCTCAAATATAGTACAAACACCTGAAGCTATTTTCACTCAGTGAATAAGACTCTTTTTCCGCTCCAGAGACATCACGTCAAATGATTTTTTTAAATGTAAAAAAATGTTCTGTTTATACATTTTTCATGCCTACTATAGGAAGTTAGCTTGTAATTATTAGTTTCTTTGGTAAATGGAGATCAAGTTCTGGACTGAATATAAAAGCATAATAGTTACTACTTTATTTCATTACTTTAGTTAGCTTAACAGTTTGATCCCCCAAAGCAAATGCAACAGTTAATGTAAACTTAAATAACTTACATGTGGACATAAGCTACAATATTTATATAGCTTATGTAACTGGTAGAAACAGTGGGTTGAAATGTTATACCTTTTTCTTGAGCCTTATCGTACATTACCTTAAATATGTTGGTCCATGTCAGTATATATTATTTTTGCTGTCATCATTACGACATTAGATATCTTGCATACCTAAAATGATTCAGCTTGCACTGTACTTAAAATGGACTCTAAGTTAATGCCAAAATGTGTGACATGAGATTGCTCGAATATTCTCTGCAGATAGTCAGAAATTTATTTGTTTTTTAGTCATCTTTAATGATTTTGTACTGATTTCACAAGAAACGTGCTTTTTGTTTAGTTTGTGCGCGTTTCATTGGGTTATCTATACACATTTTAACTTCACATCCTATGTAGGGCAATGGCCAATCACTTGTAAATAAATTTAGCTGATGAAAGACCAACTATTTGGAGTTGGAGATGAGCTATAAATGAGAATTTGTCAGTGTTGTAATTGGTCTGAAGGGGTACCACTATGGTTTTCTTTCTGTGAATTTCTTCAGGAAATTCCTGTGACTCATAAAAGTTTTTGTTCTGAAGTTCGAACATACATTTTTATGCTCTTATAGAGCTGTCTATCGCATCTGCGTGTCCCCATAAATTCAGATATGGATATTCTCAATGTCAGTTTTTATTTTTGCTTTTTTTGATTAACTAATGTACTCTGTTATTTGTGGGTAACTGTAGAGAAAACAATAGTAGTTATAACAGATGCTGTTTTTTGCATTTACCAAACCACTGAATTACATCATGCTACTCTTTAAGAAGCATTATAAGAACGTGGGCTTCTTTACAGCTGCTGCCCACTGCTACTACTCTTTCTACTGTGACTAACGTGCAGCAGCAAAATCTCAAACGCACTGGAACAGCTATTTCCTAATATGAGACGTTGCCATCCTGTACTAATTATTTATTCTCTTCAATGTTGACACAGTCACATATTTATTTATTCCAAATATTTGTCAAACACTAACAAGGTTATTGCACGAAAATAAAATTACATCATCAGCATAAAAAGAGAACTCAATAACAAAAAGAAAATACTGTCAGGTTCAAGAAACTGGCTAAAAAAAAAGTCTAAAGTCCGTGCATTTCCTCATTCACCTCACCTCTGTTCACTCCTGCACTGTTCACACTTGTCGTCTTTCTCATGCACTAACTGTCATTTTGTTATTGCTGTCATTGCCCTTGCTCACCCTTGCCCACACCCCCGCCTTCTCTCTCTCTCTCTCTCTCTCTCTCTCTCTCTCTCTCTCTCTCTCTCTCTCTCTCTCTAGGGAGATAGTGATGTTGTTTGTTGTTATAAGCCTGAGTTGGGTCCCACCACTCTCACGAGAGCAGGCAGGAGAATGCAGAAGTCTGTTATAGCCAGCTGATAGCGACCGTGTGGGACAGCCCACTCATCACATCTGATGGGATCATAACAGTCCTGCCGGCTAACTTTTTTCTCCAGTAAGAAAAATTCTCCTCAGTGTTTTGGTGGTGCAGCATGATAGAGGTGCGTTTAAATGGACCTAATTTTTGAAGACAAAGAATACCTGCGGGCCTCTTTTTACCTCAGTTCTCAAGCCATTTGGAAGATTGCTGTTTCTGATTTAGGAATACAAGAAAGAAAGAAACTTCATCTGGGCAAGTTTGTGGAGAGCAGAGAGAAGAATGAGTGAGGAACTAGACCCAGATGAGCGCTGACAGCTGACATGACTCTCAAATTCCTCTTAATTCTACTAGACCTCATGCTTTAACTGTCTGTAGGATGACATGCTCGCTGTCTGATTGCTATCTAACAGAAATGACTTTGCCTTTTTAGGCACTCCACAACCTTTCTGATCCTTCCTTTTCCACAAAAACAAATGGACAGGTCCTTGATGGTGGGATAAAGAGCTAACCTGCAAACAGAATTCACAGTTTAATACACTCTGACCTGCTGATTCTGCGCTGACCTGGAAGGGAATTGCTTCAAGCCGACACGTTTCAAATAATAAATACAGAAAAGAGGTTCAGCTCGTCTCATTCTTATCTGTCCAGTTTCCTTCCTGCTCTCAGCAGGTGCAGCTCATCACACTCTTGTGCTTTGCTGTTCTGCATCTTGGCGTTACCAAATGTTGTTCTTGGACATGTTTTTCTTGTACTGTCCCGTCAAGAGGACCTGTCATCTATAACTTTTGACCAGAGAAAACAGTTTGGACAACTCTCCGTTCTGATTCATGGCAGCATGAGGGTTGGTAGCCCCACAGACGTTCACTTCTTTTACCCCTCGCCTCACCAAGCTGCAAGTTTGATGCCCTTCTGAATTCAATCCAGCTCTTCTTGAACCTGCCGAACAATGATGAATAAAGACAACCGCTTTTCAAGGAAGATGCACAGCAACTTCTCGACACGCAGGCACTCATGCATCGGGTACGTATCCCTTTGAGTGCTGAGAGTTTGCTGATCGTAGTGACAGTAAAGGAGAGTAATGCATGTGACTAGAGGGTTGAGGAAGTTTTGGTGAATGCATAAAATTGAATTGGTTGACTGAGAACTTTTTTTTTATCACTGTTTACAGTTGTGTCTCATTGTTTATGTTGGTTTTATGTTTTTATTCTGTTGTTTGTTCAAAATAATTTTGGCCCACATCATGAGAAAAACATGAAATATATGTAAGAATAAAATCTCACGCTGAGCATTTTGCCATGGAAACTAATCTGTGCAACTTAGAGTGTTGCCATTGTTCTGTTTAGTGATACATACTAGCAACAATAACTGTTCAACATGAATTTAGAGGCAGTCCTTTAGTCAAATGATTTATTCTAGCTGTGTTGAAGCCAGTGGGTGATGCTGTTGGTGCTGTGATTAACGTTGCAAGCCTCGGGGGTGGCATGGCGAATTGATGACTCTGTCCACTGATGGCCCTCCTTGTGTCTATGGACCTGAGCCAAGCAGAGGCATCCATTCCATACATGGTGCTGCCCCCATGTTGTTTGGGACTGTTTTGACATCAAAAGAACCTAAGAAACATTGGAAAATTGTCCTACGTGAAAAGTTAAGTTAATGCAATGATCGTGATAAATCCAATCTATTTCTCTTTGGATCCTGAAGCACGTGTCAGAGTAAATTTCTTTAGCTTTAAATTCTGCACATGTTGATAAAAATCAAACTTTTTTTCATCAACCATTTCAGAGCTATAGAGGTCTTTTCTGTGCAGTGTGTGTGGCAAAGCTTTTCTGAGCTCTAGGCATGAAGCATGTGCCTCACTAGTGTCATCAGAACTCCTGTTTAGATCATATGAGGAGATCAAAGCAGGAGGTTTAAACCACAGCCAAACACACAAAGCAAACGCGGCTAGCTTCATACTTCATGACCGGGTATAAAAATTACACTGAAATGAAGTACTCAATCTATTTAAGATACGAGTCATATACAGAAATAAAAGTTTTCTGTGCTCTTATGTAACACACTCACAAACACACACTGTGAGAAAAAACAGTCCCTTTCAGTCCCAATGTGTTCATCACAATAGAGATGACTCTTCTACTCACTAGTACTAATGGTACCAGTGCACTATTCATCCAAACCCACTGAATGACACACACACACACACACACACACACACACACACACACACACACACACACACACACACACACACTCACACACACACTACTAGAAACCTTTTCAACAATGCTTTTTATGACCTCTCTCGGGCCGGATGGTACATTTAGACAATAGTGTCGCTGCATTAAGCTGGATAAGGCTGGGAAGGCCTCAAGCAGTATCACGAGAAGATGGTCGATGCTGCGTCAGCCTGAACAGATGAAATTCATCTAAAGACGACAATGATGGGAAGAATTAGGTGAGAGGGGGTGAAACAAATGCATCAACAGAACGACTGGGAAAATGAGATAATTCATGCAAAGTGGGTCAAGGAGCAGACGAGAGGGCGGAGAAGAAGCGATAGAGAGGATGTGGGTCGAGATAGGGCTGCTTTTAGTGCAAAGATATGACTGGAGGGAGAGGGTTGGACTGAAAGATGATGGGGGGGGATGTTAGGTTGTAAGAAAAAGTATTTCTGTGGTGGAGTAAGCAAGAAGATGGATGGAAAGTGATTGTGATTCAAGAATAATTAGGCAAACAAAAAGTATGTCAAGAGAAGCCGTCCAACCAAAGGGCAACAGTGTCAATATCAGAGGTCTTTAATTAGAATCCAGCCCCCCCCACGCATTCAGATCAGTCAATAGGGCCTGTGTGACTGTGGTGGACTGGCTGCTACGTGCGTCACTGCTGCACTCCATATTTTCAGCATGACTGATTTCCCCAATCACCTACAGAGTTTCATTGATTTCTGTGGCTGGCAGAGACGAAATGTGAAACTAGCAACTTTACTATACTTCCTATGAACGTGGGGAGGACACACTAGTTGTTCCGCCATCCAAAAGTTCAAAGAGACTGAAGAAACAATAAACTAGACTAATATAGCTAAAACATTGTCATTTTAATTCAATGTCATGTCCTAAAACAATCAGATGGGCTGTTACTTGAACACATGTAGCTTCTGCCACAAAGGGTCTCTCAGTAATAACAAAACAAAGGACCAAGGCAGCAGAGGATTGTGGTCTCCTTTTTTAAAAGCCACCTCTGAATTTTGCATCACAGTTTTATGCTTTTGCCAATGTATTCCCAATTCTGCCAGAATTCATAACTATAGGCAACCAAAATATGGGATATTACTTTACAGTATGTAAAGTTTTGGATTTCTTTGGGGTTTTTGGACTTTGGCACAAATCAAGATACAAAGCAAAATACAAAACAAAACAAATTTTTAAAAAATGAAGCAATTTTAGATATTTATTTTACAAATTCTACATTTTATGTATTGATGATAGTCTAAGGAGAAAAAGACATAAAATTAATTTTTGAAAAGTAGTTTTTAAAAAAAAAAAAAAACTCAGTTTGTGTCAAATCTGTAATTCATGTATTTGTTTTCATGGTTTATTTGATTAATTTCTTCATCTTAGGAAAAGAAATGGTATGTTGCAGTGTCATAGTGACTCTTCACTGCAACCACTAGAGGGGGAAATCAGATAAATTATGCTTGGACACAGAGCCTGTCTGTAGTAGACCAGACTATTACTGCCTATAGAGGTTTGGTAGATTATGATTTCGCTTTCAGCTCGCCTGAAAGAAGATGCCACTAATTGGACTCTTGTTCCGCTGTGTTTTAAGTTACAATGCAAAGACTTTGCATTGGTATTTGCTTAACACATTATTCTGTTATGTGCTGTTTGTAATAAAATTCATTGAAAGTGATTCATATATCTTATATCTTAAACCATCACCACCACCTACCACTGTTCTCATTTATTCCTGATCATACCAAACTAAACAAACTAAATATCATCCAGTAGCGTCAACAGTAAATGCTGAAGCTATTTCAATATTTCAAAATTATTTTAATTACCGTAGTATATAATTTAATTTCGAGATAAGACCCACAACACAGATAAGTAGGTACAATAGATGAGGCGACTGCAATCTTCTTGTCCTAGATTGATGATTAATTATCAAAAGTTTAGAACTAATTTTGGCAATATCTTTCAGAAGTAACATTTGTAAATAAATCTTAAAACTGATGTTGGTGTCTCCCAAGGACTCAGTGATGACAATATGATTGACATGAACTGAGGGACTAATTTTGATCTTTTCAACTCCTGATAGTTTTATGAAGTTCTCTAGAATGCTGCTGTTCTTCACGCAGCTGCGTTTACTAATGTTTGCACTTAGATATACAACGCCTACGCCAGAAGAACAACGGGGAAACATTTTGGCTGACGGTGTAAAAGCCGGGCTGTATTTTTTTAGTGATAAAATGATGGTAAAATGTGGCTACTGGGAGAAAAGAGCTCATGGTTGGTTTTCTTTAAAAATAAAAGTACTGGGAGATTGAGCACTTTGCATCTGGATTATTCGCAGGCCATTTTATGTGTGTGTGTGTGTGTGTGTGTGTGTGTGTGTGTGTGTGTGTGTGTGTGTGTGTGTGTGTGTGTGTGTGTGTGTGTGTGTGTGTGTGTGTACACACACATATATAAAAATATATGTTTGATGCAATCACAAGGTATTGTAATTAAGTATGGCCATTTTGTGCATGTGAGACTGTGAATATGTGTCTGCTTGTGACCACTTTTGTCATCCATCCAATCCCTAAATCAGAGGAGCCCGGACCCCACAGTGGTGCTAGCAGATGGCAGCCTAATGAATCACAAAATGACTCAGTGATAGCCTTTACTACAGGACCTGCTGCAACATGATGTCTGACGTTACAGAGATTTAGGTAAATATAGACTGCTAAGGGTCACAGGCTGACACCAGACACTAAGGCTTGTTATGTTATAATGTAAATTACCTTAAGGAGGTGTGTTTCGCATTATATGTTATCTGAAAGTTTGGTGGAGAATGCAGATATATACAGATGCATTTGCATCTGTATTTTGATGATGTATTTGCTGTTTTGTTTTTTTTAACATAATTGGTTTTCAGTAGACACTACAGTAGAAAATAACCTTTGTCAGCTAACATGACAAACAATCCACAAACTGTGTCTTCTGACCGGCCTCGAGTCTGACACATCGCTCCACGCTGACTTCAAAACAGCTCATTATCCAGGAATGCGCACCATGCCCCTCTGTCACCAGCTCATGTCATGAGGCCTCTTTGAAAATAAAGGATTTATTAATTTTGCAACTAAGTTGTTAGCCAAAATGTATATATCACTTTTTTTTTTTTTTACAGATTAGAGCAGACCTAAATATTTCATGTCTGTCTTTCTTCAAACAATCATTGTCTTCCATCACAGTGATGGATACACAATGAACGCTGTTGCGTCCTGTGGTATAATGACAACCAATCTGCATGTGAGTGTGTATGGTCACTATAAAACAGCAGGCATATAACTCTCAAATCATGTTGCTGAAATACTTCATTCTTCCAACTGCACATGCAAACAAGTTTCTTGTCATGTCAATGTGTAAAAGGTCCATCTCCATTTTCCATCAGAACACCAGGATTAAGGTCTCAGGTTTTACAAGTCCAAAGTCAGAACACATTTAAATGTGTACAGTTTGGTTAAAAAAAAAAAAAAAATTCTTCACATACTGCCCGAGGAATCTATATAAACAGGGACTTCATTGCAAAATTCTCCAGTTTTCTATGTTTACAGTCGAGCTAATCCTGAGGGGTCTGCTTTTGCTAAACCTGAACCTGTCATTGTGGTTTTGTATCAGATGGGAGAGTCTGCAGCACATCAAGACCTTGAAAGGGATAAGCACTTACAGAAAAATGATAGATGGATGGTTAAAACCATAACATAAATGACGACTGCAGATCAGTTCACTTTGTGGCTTTGATTGCTTCTTTTTTTTCCGCATTGTGTGCATTTTAAAGATTTGATTACATTCTTTTCTCACAGTTGTGATACAGCTGCAGTAGCCTGTGGGACATGTCATGACCAAATGAATATAAAAAAGACTAAGAAAATAACCAACTAACGTAGTGATGAACTTTAAATTCTGTAGACTTGAATTTGCATTTTTCAATTCTTGTATATTTCTAAAGAATACTGAAAAAGACATCACCTGTCAAACCCTTCACATCTCTCTGATTATTGCAGTCCCATGAACGCTGATGGAGTCGATGTAATAATTTTAAGTATCCAAGGTTTTCATATGGACTTTCTCACGCTCGCAGCTCTTCCTGGTAACATTTTACAAACTTCCTATCCTGTCGAATAATTTAAAGCTAGGCTTAATCTGTCATTTTGAGAATCTCTGGCCCTCGTCTTATTTTACTGACCTCTTTTCAAATATGTCCTGTTTAAGTTTTCATATAAAGCCTACAGAAGGTCAACCGGCTAAAGTTTCATATTTACTTTTCACATTTCTGATCTTTAAAAACACACTGCCCCTGGACAGGGCTGACCTTGGGTATTCATATGTAAGCCTATGCATGCTTGAGTACATACTCTATAGGAGTGAGGGAGTGAGTGTGTTTGTTTGTTTGTTCTTCATTCTCAGAAGGCTCTGTCCTAAGATGTACTTATTGTAATACCCTATCATACTCATCCTGTGTCGGACCTGTCACATACACACACACACACACACACACACACACACACACACACACACACACACACACATACACACACGCACACGCACTCCATCTGGAAAGGATAATAGCACTGTGACCATAGGGAGAGTTGTGTTTATACTGGGACTCGCTGCTCACTGTGTGTATGTGAGGGTGTGTGAGAGAGCAAGAAGGGGTTAAAATCACTGAAACATTTGGGCAGAGCAGGAACCATGCTGGCTCTGATCCGCCCCCTTTCTCAGCTCTGACCTCACTCTGAAACTTGTTCTCCCTTGTATGTTATGCACACACACTTACTCCCAGACACACATGCTCAGTTTCATCTACACACACACACGTACACACACACACACACACACACACACACACACACACACACACACACACACACACATCATGCAAATCTTTGCACATTCTTTTGGGTCCACGATGAACAAACACACAGTCAGCATAAGGGCTACTGTGACAGATGGAAGCAGGACAGCAAGTTTGCTGGAAGGTCTGCTCGTTCCATCAAGAAAGGTGGAGGGCAAGAGAGAGACAGGGAGTAATTAGTCAAGAAAAAAGAGAGGGTAGAGGGCAGTGGTTCTGCGCCACATTTAGACCTGGAGCAAAAACAAGATGCGCATGGGTGACCGGTTAATGGAGCTCTGCTTAGAGTAATGAGAAGCGTCTTCTACAGCCTGCAAGGCAGACAGACAGTCAGACACCAGGGAGTGTGCAGAAGGATTTCACAGGAGGAACCCATCCCAAATTTATTCCTTCCACCTAAGAGGAAGCAGATTTTCCACCATCCAGCAGTGGAGCCACCAGCCCTAGAGATAAGTGTTCTCTTCTGCCCAAGGTAATGAGAACTCCCGGGAAGCAGGGGAGAGCTGGACATCCTGACAGAGCTAGAAAGACCAGGAAACGAGGCGAGGTTCACAGGGATGAGAGCAGCCACAAACTGAAGAGAAGCAAGAGAGGGAGAGCAGCGGAGCAGCCCAGAGGAGGAGGGTGAGGAATAAAGAGAGTAGACTACAGAAACATGAGTGTGTCCACAAACTGTGGGTTCTGTTACTCCATGGAGCGGAGTATCTGTGTGAGGAGCGGGAGCACATGGGGATCAGAGTTCGCCGTCAACAGGCCCATTGACATCATACAGAAATGCAGGCGGTAATGAAGAGCTATCTCATTTACTCTCACTTTGGTGTTTCTTTGTCGATGTCTCCTTTCATCATTCACACACACACACACACACACACACACGCACGCACACACACACACACACACACACACACACAAACTCTCTCTCGTTCCCTGCATGTAAGGCATGGTATGGATATATTGTGTAATATTTTTTGTATTAGTTAAGTTAATTAGTTAGGTTAAAAGAATGTTTCTGTTGGAAAACTATTTAAAACATTTCATTACCTTTGCTTGCAGGTACCTTTAATGAGAAACAACACCCGTTACTTATAACACTATTAACTGAAGCATAACACTCAAGACCATATTTTAATTTTGGCAGAAACAGTAACAGCCACAAGGAAATTATCTGATTATTTATTTTATTACTTATTTTATATTGGATTGTTTTTTCTTCACGGAGCTTTAATTTTGTATATTCTGCCCGGAACTGTAACAACTGAAAACCAAATGCTATTAGTGGTTAAAGACAATTTAACCGTAGTTTTGTTATTTTACAAGCTTAAACCAAGATTTAAAATTAAGGCAGAAGCTGTGCCTACATTTGAGTGTAAAAAATTCTGTGTGTGTGTGTGTGTGTGTGTGTGTGTGTGTGTGTGTGTGTGTGTGTGTGTGTGTGTGTGTGTTTTACAATTTCACCCATATTTCTGAACAGCAACAATTTCCTGCATCACTGTGACATTTAAAAAGGGACTTTCACAGATACTGAAGACAAACAGGTGTGTTTGCGATGGCCTACTGTACACACATCCTGCTCATTAATACATTACACACAGTCTGTAAAGGATGGTTCAGACATTTTAGACAAAAAGTTCTCAAATTTATGATGTTAGAATATACAATCTAGAATGTCTGTGAGCAGTGGCAATTTTTAAGAAATTTATTTCTAATGCCTATTCATGACTTGTGTTTGTAAAATGCAAAGATGAACCTACTTTCAGTGGTGACGTAGGGGAATTCCAGACTATCACTATATCAGAACACAGCTCAGGTTACCGTCGATTTTAATTTCATTAGTAACAAAACAGATGTTTAAGAAAATCTATTGACTCTCCTAATGAGGAAGTCACAGATATGGAGGTAGATGTCGTGGAGCTTTATTATAATTAAATATTCAAACTGTCATGGTGCACTGGAGATGGTTATTAGCCCTGTCAGTTGCTGTTTTGTGAATTTAGTACTATTACATATTTAAGAAATTCACACATTTGTAAAAAGAAAAAGAATCAGACAGTGAAGCTTATTCTTATCATTTGCAAACCCTCAGGTTTATAAAGTTTATTTCTAGTATCTTCTTACTCTCTCCATTTCTTTATTTTTCCTAATGTTTGCACTCGGACACACTGGACACGGCACTTTTTGAATCAAATATACTTATGGTGGTTTTAGAAAAACATGATGAGCCTTTAGGCGCAGGAATGACGCACCTCTGGAGTGTCTCAGACGCCTTTGATTTGAAACCCAATTATCCCAGTTTAGACCTGGAGACAGCCAGATCACACTGGCTCTTTCTCCTTAGATGGATATGGGACATTGTGATGCATGTTTTTATGTGTCTGTGACAATACAAAAGAAGGTAGTGAATATTTCTGTTCTTGCTATGCGTCATACTACTTGACAACTAATTCCTCCCAGTCACTGGTTCAGCTGTCGTAATGCCTGCTTTTCCTAAATTAGGACAGATGAGAGGATTCCCTCTGAAGACCCTGTACAGCAGCAGCTCTGTCGGGATCTGCATCCATTTATCAATGGATTCCAATGTTATGAACCTAAAACTGGTTTAAAGCAATGAAAGCAGTCTGTAAGGCGCATTTAATTTGAAAATATTTGCCGTCTTAGAACAAGATCGGCTCACCATTTTGGTCCGCTCTGAAATATCTCCTTAAGTGGTAAACGGTCATTATATTTCATACCCATATTCATTATCCCAGGGCAGCACGGTGGCACAGTGGGTAGAGCTGTCGCCTCACAGCTAGAAGGTTCCGGGTTCGAATCACTTGTGTGTGGACTTGGTATGCTCTCCTCGTGTCTGTGTGGGTTTTCTTGGGGTTCTCCAGCTTCCTCCCACCTCCAAAACCATGCAATTTACGTGAAATGATTGCTCCATATTACCCATAGATGTGAATGTGAGGGTATGCGTGAGTGGTTTTGTCTTCTGTATGGCTCCGCTGTGCATTGGTGCCATGCTTGGAGTGTCCCCCACCTCTTGCCAGCTGAGATTGGCTCCTTAAACCCTGGGACCTGCAGACGAAACAGATCAGAAAATGAATGAATGAATGAATTAAATAGATTAAGGTGAAAATTATATCTATTTTTTGGGTTATAACCAAATAAGACAATTCCTGATGGGTATTGTTCGTTTAGTGCTTAGTATGCTATCATACTAAATTAATAGTAAATGTCATTTTTAGCTCCAGTCTCTTCAGTTTCGCATCCATTAAATGATTTTCACTCTTGTTCAGTTGAAGCAGAACCTTTAATCATGAAACTCCATTTAAATTGTCAAATTGAGGTTCTGGAAAGTACCCTGCCAACATTATACAATCGACCTAAAATGTAGGCAGGGCACTTCATTTTTTTTTCTTTTTTTTTTTTGGTATCAGACTGAAAATTAAACACCAGTTAATTACTTCCATTAGCTCGAGTCACATTACTTCACTCCTCCACTCTCCCAACAATGTCTCCACAAGCTTGTGATCTAATGTCTCTCAACACCGTCTGCTAAGGGCCAAGTATAAAATGTGGCCACGAAACAGATCATTTTACAGTTGTGACAGCTAAGGATGAGGGGGGGGGATGCTAAAAGATGATATCTAAATGAACCACTGACAGCAAATGTAAGAACAAGCTTTGTTGGGTGTTTTCAGGGTGTGATTTATGCATAGCGTAATTTAATATGAATCAAAAGTCTCACAAAGTTGACAGTTTTGGCAGATTGCATGTGGGTGAGGTAACTGAGGTTGAGCTTTAAACAGTATTTCTTAGAAACCTAACAGTCTTTCCTGTCAGTAAAGTCTGGGATGAGAAGAAGGAAAGGATAAATATTCTTCTAGAGTGATTTATCGAACTCTCAGATTGTGAATGTTGGACACTCGTGTACGATTTAGTGGCCAAACCCAGTTGAGCAGATTTGTCTTTTCTTCCCGTCACAGATAAGTTTGTGTACATAAAGTCTTTCAGACAACACACACACACACACACACACACACACACACACACACACTAGATGTACCAGAAGTCAATTATCATCAAAGTTTGCCAGGTCGTTGATGCCTGATGAATTACTGTGAGTTTTCAGTCACAACACATGAGTCATCTGATTCGCAGAAATGATTAAGTCATTGCTGCCCTCCTCAGTGCTAGTGAAGAGGGTGATGCCAAAGTGAATTTAGTGAAAAATGAATGTAATTGTTTTCCAAAGCATTTCTAAAATCATTAGAGGCTTCTAAAGGGGAAAATCTTTATTTCTCACAAGCTGCTCATGTGAACGTAACATTTGCCTGGGGTGGTGTGTGTTTCTAACTTTTTCACCCAACAGAGTTTAATCATAGAGTCCACTAGTAATCCTTCCAGAAACAAGTGCAAGATGTGTGAAAACATGTGTTTGTGTGGGTTTGTACGAACTGTGCAAAAATCTAGCCTGTGATTTCAGAAGTTTTTGGCGTCTCGGTACCGTATTCCTGTTTAAGCTTGAAGTAACGTACGTCGTTGAAATCCTGCATCTGTTTACATAAATACATCATGTGTGCTTTACTGGCTTTGATGATAAGAGGAACACGTTCTTTTTCACATATTTGGTGCAAGAAATGCAGTGATTCTTAATTTTTTTAATGACATGCACCTATGCCGATATTACTAAGTAAATTAGCAGAATTCTAGCAGCAACTTTCACATTGGACACACAGTATAGTATAAACTATAAATAAACTTTAACGTTAAACGTCAAGGTTACTGTGACCTCATGGAAGTAGGATCATGATTAGGAGAGATTTTATTGTTCCTGGCTAAAACTAAAGTCTTAAAATGATTAACAAGTCAAACTCCACTCACTGCGAAGGCGATCTGTATCATTGTAATGTTTGGTAACAATTTTCTCAATTTTTTTCACAATTTTTTTTCATCTGTTTCACTATTTTACCATAGTTCAAGTACTAAAGGAGTCGTCTTGTGTCAACATCCCCATATTTCATGTTTACTCACATATTTAAATGAGAGTCTATCTGGGTGTTGCTTTCAGGGACCAACAGAGTTGCCTTCAGGCACCTACAGATTGTTACTCGTTCTAGTTTTCATCTACTGCTGTTTGTGATTGACTTTTCTTTTCCTGTTATATGTGCTTTAGTTTATCAAGCAAAAAAACTCAACAAGGTTTTTATGCATGAGTTTGACAAACTGTTGGTCCGTTGGGATTTTAATTGTCATGTTTCTTGTCCATCGAATCAATTTGTAATTTGAAAGGCCTTTTGGACTCTCTCAGGCTGATTCAGGCAGTTAACAGGCCAATGCATCAGCGCTTTGCACCTCGTAATTTCTCATGGGTTCTTTGTCTCCCTCAGAGAAGCACTAACACCCCTATTTCAGATCATCACCCTGTTGTTTCGATTTCACTGCTCCCACACTTGCTTGTAGGCCTTGTAGATCCCACATCCTCACCTCTTGGATGGCTAGAGAGTGTTCTTCTGCCTTCAGGGACCCCGGGTTTTATATTGACAATGGTTTGGCTTATGCGCGTTGATCAGACAGGTCTCTTCTTGCTCTGCAATCCTGGACCTTGTTGACCCCTTTTTGGCAGAAAACCCCCAAATCTAAAGCAGATCCCTTTTTAAATGACACTAGCTAAACTCTCAGGCAACGCACAGCAAGCAGGGTGGTTCCGAGTTCGCGTCCCACTCTGTGCGGAGTTTGCATGCTCTCCCCGTGTCTGCGTATGTTCTCTCTGGTATTTACTGTACTTGTATGTCAATGTAATCACAGGTCTTTTGTACCAAAGAAATGAGACAATCGGAGGGTAATCAGGAAAAAGTGGAATACTTGAGGTTCAAGTGTGACTCCAAAAAGAGTCGCACAAGCCTTTTGTGATTTAATGAGGGAGTTGACTGCATAGGTAACTGCATAGCCAATAATATGTAGTTACAGAGAAGGAGAGGGGTGCTTCTCTCTCTGTATGAAAATTATGGTAAATTTTCCAGAGTTTACAACATTACGCCACGCAGTAATAGACACATAAAAAATGTCGTTGTGAATATGAAACAGCTGCAACGCTGCCGCTGGGGTGAAATCTGAGGTCTCATCAAAAACAATTCTAAACCTAGTTTGTTCTCCAGATCATCTTTTATAGACACAGTCCACATTGTAACGCTTCATTACAACCAGGGAAAATTCTTATTTCATTTTATTTGACTTTTTTTGACGAATAGAAAAAAAGACTTCAAATAATTGAAGACATACAATAATCTGAAGCATAAGATACATAAGATCCGCACTTTTATGGAAAGCATTTGAAAATAATCCAGTGGTACCGCTCTGGTGTAACAACTTCCTCCTCTGGTTGTGTGACGGCAAAGGCTTCAGAGTGATGACCTGGTTTACAGGCCTATCTGTCTGTCTGTCCGTCTGTCTGTCTGACTTTGGTTCTGCCCTGCAGCACTTGTATTTTAATGCTACCCAGATGGGATTGACATTGCTGTGACAGGCGGTGACGCAGGTGGGGTGTAGAGTATCAAGGCCGCTGTCAGGTTACCATCAGTCAGACTTCTTACCAAGCAGTAAGAAACGCAGTAACGCGCCCCCCTCCCCCCCTTGTCTTTGCACTGTTGTTTTTTTTTTTTTGTTAAAGGGTTTATGATTGACAGGAATTTTGGCTCCATGTTGGTCCTTTGACTTGTTAAAAGAGGTGTGTGTGTGTGTGTGTGTGTGTGTGTGTGTGTGTGTGTGTGTGTGTGTGTGTGTGTGTGTGTGTGTGTGTGTGTGTGTGTGTGTGTGTTTGAATTTAGGTGTCTTACTTAAAGGCATTGTGACTTTTAGTGCAATTGTTATTTTAATGATTTCAAGTATAGGTAGTCCTCAACGTATAAACATTTGACTTACAAACATTCAGACACGAACAAATGCCTGCTGCCATATCCGACAATTGTCCTGCAGTTCCGCTTTCTGCCACAACCCCCGTCGAGCAGCACCGCTGCGTTCATGCATCTCCAACACTCAGTTCCCCCTCTTGTTGTTTGCTGTTGTCTCTGTGAGCATCTCAGAGCATCAGGCTTCGTACCTTTGATACTTTACTGTTTTATCGTGAATGATAAAGCAAAGGCTAGTGACAATAGTGATAGTAGTGACCATATCTCTGATGACAACTCTGCCTCTCATCAACGGGTTTGTAGACATTTACTGTATTTGTGACGGAGTGAAGGGCAGTAGGGTAGCAGCACCCTAGGGGCAGCCCTTTTGGGTTTGGTGCCCAGCTAAAGGGCACCTCATCAGTGCTCAGGGGGTGAACTGACAAATCTCCAGCTATCAGCTGACACTCCACGCTTTGGTTCATGTAAGACTTGTAGATACTTGAACCAGTCACCATACAGACTCACAGCCAAGTCCTTGGGGACTGAGCTACCGCCACCCTAAATTTCTAGAAATTTCTGTGTCTGCTTGATTCCTCTCACACTCCTAAATACAAGCTATACAAAAGAAGTGATGAGTGTGTATAGATGTGAATGGTTGTTTACCTTTATGAATTTGGGCCTGGTCACCTGTCCGTGGTGTACAGGTACCCTTCCTCAAATCACAGATAAATCACACTGAAGTCTGACTTAATTTTTAAAAAGACTGGAATCAGCCAATCAACTGTTTGTTGATTTTAGCAATTACTCTAATTATCAAAACTGTTGCTGACAAATTCTTTGGAAATTACTGACTATGTCAGTGAAACGCCTGTTTCAGTTCTGCTGAATAGTCCCGTTGTCTTGAGCATCCTTCAATCCCAACAGCGTCCAGTAGAGGGAACCTGTCCTCAAAGTGACTGCAGAGATTTATCACCGCTCTCCAGACAGCTCCTACTGCGTATCAGCCATCACTCACCAGCAAGTTTATCTGCTATATTATTAAACAACACCATCCTACTCAACAGCATCTTTAAAAAGAAATCATTCTCTGTTGTGTTATTTATATTTATATTTATCATTGTGGTGCAGAGTGTGAAAGGGAGAGTGGAAAAGAAGGAGGGGGTGTCGGTAACAGAGAGAAGAGGTGGGTGGGTGTAACTGGTTGGCATGTGGAAGACATAAACAAGATAAGACAATAGAGTCGTATTAGAGGACCTGTTGTTCAAACAGTGATGGTGCTTCTGTGGAAGCTCGCTGTCTGCTAAGCCTGAATGTTGACCTATGACCTTTTGTAAACACAAAAGGCATTAGTAAACATTTGGTTAAAGCCAATGCATAAAGGAGTAGATCACATTTCCTCTGCCAACAAGGCCTGAACTGTAAAGGAATGTACACATAAAATATGCCATATTTCTTCGTAGATACTCAACAGTAGAGTATCAAATACATTCTGATAAAAAATATTTTATGACAACATGCTCTTTGTGTTATTTAGCTGCCATTATAACCTGCATGTTGATCCTATTGCTTGCGTTAGTATAATCAAAGTACAAAAAAGTGACTTATAAATGTGATCAGTTCTCTGGTAGTCATATAAATAATATAAACACAAGTTTGTGTTAAAAAAAAAGCCCACAAACTTGATGCACTAGTTTTATTCGGTGTGTCTTTTGGCTCCACACTAACTGTTACCTTGGCAACAACCTCCTGGTACTCATGCCACTATGAGAATAGAAGGCATTCATTCTTAATTCCTTAAAATCTCTGGTTAGGTTTTGTTATTTGTTAATAAAAAAGTATAATATGCATGTTTAGTGTGTGTAAACATGTTTCCTTATTTTTTTATTATTGTCAGTTTTAAGTACATCGTCCAGTCATGAGTCTGTCAGGACTCTGGAGAACGAGAGAAAACTGGAAGTGAAACGGCAGTGAGGGAAAGATGTGGGCGATAGTTTGATCTGTGATCTAATTTTAGCTCGTCATGGGCTTGAAATAGAAACCTCCATAAATATTCATGAATGAGGGGAAGAATCTGTTGCTGAGGGAGAAATGAGGCAGAAGGGGGAACTCAGTATTCTACCTGAAAGACTATTTTTAGCTGCTTCCCTGCCTCTTTCGGTCTACTCCCCATGCATGGGGAGGATAAATTTAGCAACACGAAGCCATAAGCCTGATGCATAAAACAAAAATAGAAATGAATTTATGGTCAGGGAACACATGAAATCAGCTTGGGGTGCATCATCATCATCATCATCATCATCATCATCATCATCATCATCATCATCATCATCATCATCATCATCATCATCATCATCATCATCATCACCATCAGGTATGAACAACATGGGGGGAAAGTGAGAGATAAAGATGGGGTGGATTTCCAGGCTGTGTGTGTAGCTGCAGTAAGAAGATGTGTGTGAAATGAAAACACACATTACGGACGTGTAAGATGGCATCATTTACACACACAAAACAGTTTTGATTCATATTCTCTTAAAATGATGACTAATCACTAAACACACTTTGTCAGATACTCATCATCTGCACCGATCACACAACAAACATTCATACGGTAAACGTATCTCAGGACAGGCTGTGCTCTCTTCCCCTTTGAAATCATATTTACCCTCCCTCTTTTCTTTGCTCTATCCCCCCCCCCTCACCCCCTCTCCCTGCTGTCCTCCCTCCTTTCTTCCAGTTACACACTTCACTTACACATAGTGCAGTCATTGTGTCTGAATCTGTCACATGTATGGAAGGATGGGGTTTCTCTATGGATGCTGTTACGTAACAGCAACGCACCAATATCTTGTCCTCACAAAGCATCCTGGGAGGGGAGCGGTCGGGGGGAGGAGCGTCCGAGGAAGGACTAGAATGAAGACTGAATAGGATATCTGCATGTCGCAGTGGTACATACCTACTAACATTATCAGATATTAGTATTAATGTCGCTAAAGATGTGATTAAGTATTTTTAGCCATGTTAGGGGTACGACTCTGAATATCATATATGAATATCCTATTGGTAAATCATTTTGGTCCAGATTGAAATAATCTCACACCTATTCAATTTGTACAGATATTTGTGCTCCCTGGATTTACTCCATTATCAGATTTACTCCATTTAAAATGGAGTAAATCTGATAAATGTTGTGATTCTTTATTTCCTTCAACAGTAATAATCAATCAGTAATAATCTATTGACATGTTAAAGGTTTGCCAGTTTCAGGTTGTGGAATGGTAAATGCTGCCTCAGAGGTGTAGAATAGGAGGAAACCCATCCATTAAAGTAATGCCATTAATCACAGCTGTTATAATCTTGGCTTTTAATGTGCTAATTCTCACATTTAAATAGTGTTAGCATGTGTGTGTGATGAGCAGACATCTCCAGCCAGGAGTCGTGCATCCAAGAATGCCAAAATTCGGAGGAGATAGTTTTTAATTTTGGTTTCAGATGGTGATGTTTGAACATCGTCTCACCTGTTATATTTGTCTGAAAATGATTTAACTGTCATTCACAATCCTTCATGTTGTGCTGGTGATCATTTATGAAAACACGCAGTTCTACTCCAGAGTTCCTCCGGCTGTTTATAGAAAGGGACATCCTGCCAGATTCACATGTCAGCAGAGGGATTGTGGGTAAATAAAGATGTAGATCAAGGCAGAAAAGTGCCTGGACTGTGAAAAAACATCTCGTTGTGCTTTTCTCGTCAGCGTTTGATCAGGAGGAACTCCTCCTCACCTGACTGCTGCGCTATTTTTAGACTCACACTCACATGACCTCCACGTCAGTATGCTGATTCTAATTTTATACTCACTACTCACTCACAGTCTGTCGCTACTCGTGGTTTGTGTCTCCTGATCTCACCTATGTGACACCAATGTGTCCCACATGCCTCACGCATTTAATGAAGTGCACACTATTTATTCAGGCGTGCAGACAGGATTCTAATCATTAAATCAAAGGGGATGTAGAAGCTTTTGCTGTTGCTTCTGCTTTCTTTCTAATTTTAAAATGCTCCTTGGTTTAATGTTCACTCCACTTTTATGGCAAATCATCAAAATCATCACCACCATCAGAATTAGAAGCCATTCACAGTCTATCAGCACTCCTTTATTGTGAAAGAGTTGTGCTGATTTTAAGTCCACACCAGGGGACTTATCAGCTCCATTCCCACACTTTATGTTTTCATTTTTTGTCACCTTCCTAAATTTGTCATTTTCTGCTCCAATTTTGGTCTCTTCTGTTTCACAATGATCCTGCTTCCTTCTAAAGTTACACCATTTCCTGATCAAGATGGAAATGGCTGAATGTTGTCACCACAGATGACATTTGGAGTACATTGTGTTGTATATTCTTTTATTCCCTGCCATTGTTAATGAAGCTGCACCAGTCTCTCAACTGGAGACTGAAAATTCTACTTTGCTTTATTTTTGGCTCAGCCCTCACTGACCCAGTTTTGTCACACTAGCAGATTCATGTAGTCTGATCCACTCACCCAAACTACTCCAGTCCAGAGGTATGTCAGCTCAGACTGTAACAGTTATTCTTTATATATGTAGTATTAGGTTAAGATTATTCCTAGTTGATTCTATGAATTATGACAATAAGTTGGTCTTGTCTGGTCAAACAGGACTCTTGTGTGAGACGTGTTCAAAGTAGGAGGAAGACTGATCAACACTTCAGTAAAAAAATTATGTTTTCTCCATGATTTAAAAGAGTTGGTTGCCTGGTTGGATGGTTGCTCCTTTCATTCCCTCCAGCTGTAATAAATCTGCATCTTTTTTTTTTCCATAAAATGTGTCTTTCATCTATACGACCTTCATAAGTCTTCTATCGTTTTTCATTTGTCTTTTTTTTTTCAGTTTCGATGTGGAGAATGGATTGTCTGTGGGGCGCAGCCCCCTGGATCCCCAGACCAACCCTGGCTCTGGTCTGGTCCTACAGGCCAGTTTTCCTCACAGCCAGCGACGGGAATCCTTCCTCTACCGCTCCGATTCTGACTTTGACCTTTCGCCCAAAGGTCCTACCAGAAACACATCTACTGTCAGTGACCTGTAAGTTCACTCCACCTCTTTCTGTTGTTGTGGCTCGATCTTGCACAGAGTTTTTGGACTCATTTCGCATCGGAATCCTCAGAATCATCTAGCTTTCACTAAATTATGTCTAATAGGGTATGCATTATGAGTACACTGTATGTTATTTATTATTTAGACCTATAGCGATGTGTATTTTAATACATACATAATAAAAACATACTTTCTTAATAATGGTAAAACAACAGAATTGAACTATGACTATGATTCTTTCATGAAATAAAAACTTGATATCTCATTGTACAAAATTAAATCTGGGTAGATTGCCTTTAATTTCAACATACTCAGTGAATACAAACATGACTTATCCCAACAACTTTGATCCAAATGCTGAGTTTGTTTTCTGTTAGATTTTAACAAGAAAAGCATGTCTGCCTGTGGGTTTCTCTTCTGCTATGTCTTCTTTCATCTGAGCTGTTCCCACATGGAAATATGAATATGGTGCAAAGGTTTAAGGGTTGCTCCCTGAAGCTGCAGAAAACAGTTTTCCTCTCAACTTTACAAATTTGAAGCTCGTCTTTCATGTAATTTTCTTCGAATCCCTGGAGAGTTCTGTGAAGCCGAAAGACTGTACTGGATTTCTTGTGGCTTTTTACTCAACGCACCAACAAAACAAAAATACTGCTTGGACCAATGAGAATGATCTACCTTTCATTTATTGTTGCAGTCTTTCAGTTGCACTGTTGTTAAGAGGGCAGTCACAGGAGGCATAGGAGGATGATGTGCAATGCATGTGTCTAAAAATTACAGAGTTAGAAAAAATATTAGCACAATCTGCCTCCCCAGAAACAGCATTTTTTTTTGTCTGCTGTTCCTTTTTGTTTTTACTGTTTCTTTGCCAACCCGATGGTTAAAACACTTCCCCTGATAGTTCTTTATGTCTGCAAACATTTAATCTCTAAAGTTAGCCGTCACCGTTGTCCTCATCGACTCTTGCCTGTCTGTTTTTGAAGGGAGGAAAGCTTGAAGCACTGGGAAGTCAACTGGTTGTCATCTCGGTGAGAAGAACATGATAAAATAAAGATTAGACAAAGACTCTCTCTCCTCAAGGTCATCTCCTGCATCCATTCCAGTCGGCTTTGCAATCATTTTCCCACCGCCCTCCTCACCAATGAGATTAAACACTGTGTTTAACATCCATTAGATCCCTGAAAACACCCAGTTCTGTTCCTTTTGTTGTGTATGTGATGCTTGATCAGCGAGAACCATATGTAATAACACTGTGTAGCCTTGACCAATTCATACTTATTTGTATCACCCATCCTTCCACCTACCCCTATCTGTTTCCTCACCAGTCTATTATTTGGTTGGTTTTAAAAAGATTATTTGCTGTTGTCACTGAATGCAGTTAAATCAATATGGTTCAGTTTATTGTCAGACTATAGTCAGTGTTTCAATCCGTGTCATGATTTGTGTGTGTGTACTCTGCATTGCAGACATACAGAAGACATGATCGTCACACCATTTGCGCAGGTGAGTCGGCTGAAACCTCTCCATCCAACTTTTGGCAGAAATATTCCTTGTCTTGAAAATTTATGAGACGGTCAAGTGAAAACTGCTCATTTTCTAGCCAACGACAGAAGGTCTTGAATACACAGACAAAACGTTGACGGTTTAACAATGGGCTTTACTGCTTTGCTGGAACGGCCCCTCAGCATTTGGCCCTGCGACAGGATCAGACGGACTCCCTGGCATTGCTGTGCTCTTGTGAGGGATGTGCGTCACACTCGTGCTCGGTTTACACTGAGAGAGAAGTGGTGAATCCAACACCACTTCATTATGCTGTTTAAATTTGCATACCGTTGCTGATAAGGCCACTGCTGCATGGGTCAGGTCTGGACACCTGATGCATTGTGGGCTTTTTCTGAGTGCTGAATCAATGTTAGACTGTAGATAGAGAGACAGACGTGACAGAGGAGTGTTATCAATGCAATCAAAACCTCTGTGTAGCTCCTCAGCTGTGAGAATGTCAGCCTCAGCATCTGCTTCAAAGGCTTGTCATCAGTTCCAATTAAAGGAAAATCTATGATTTTTATCATACGGAGAGCATAATGCTGCTGGATCTGCTATAGATACAACATTTACTTTTCACAGATATAGTCATTTAATCTGCCTTATCTCAGATTCGTACTGTTGGCGCTACCACGTCTCTACCCCTCCTCGCTACAGTTCTGTGTCCCAACACTGTGTTCCAGATCAGGGTCCAAGCATTGCTAAACAGAAATGAAACAAAATTCTGTCGTTGACTAGTCTCTTCCTCATCTTAAATATTTTCAGAAATGGCATTCTGTTGGGCAACCAGTTCTGCAATTCACATTAAAGAATTACCGTATTTTCCATAATACAAGGCGCACTGGATTATAAGGCGCACCTTCAGTGAATGGCCTATTCTATAAGAAATGTCATTGGATTATAAAACACATCTGAGAACTCGTCTTCAATGAATGGTCTATTTTAAAACTTTTTTCATTTATAAGGCACATTGGATTAAATGAAATTGAGAAATTTAAAGGTTTTTAGGTGCGCCTTATGTGCAGAAAATACTGTACTTGATGTAGATAAAGCTGAATTAAGCAGGGGTGTGTTGCAGATGGTATGTACAGTAATATGTCACATGTTGTTACCTTTAGGTTCTTGCCAGCCTTAGAACAGTCCGAGGTAACTTTGCCATCATAACCGGACAGCAGGATCGTACAGCCAGCAAGTAGGTGTTTTAATGAATATTATAATGATGTTATCATCACAGTTGACAGATGTGTTCACGCTGCCGTTACAGCCTGACTTTAACTGGCTGACTCTGGATTCTCTCCGTCCTCAGGACACGATCCTCAGGCAGCAACCCACCATCCATGTGCAAGACCAGCCTGGCAGGTCGGTACTGATAACAGAATGGACTGTTTACTAGTCAGTATCACAAAATCAACACTGACCCTAGACAGAAAACAACAAGAGATGGTGAGGACATCCATAAGATTAAATTTAGCTCTATGTAATCCTTTAAGAATGTCATTGACAAATACATGAAACACAAACGGTAGGGCTATTAACTGAAGTACAAGTTTTGTTATTTAAGAAAAATAGAAGAATATCCCTTTTGAATCTGCATTGAAAGAGTCATTTAAGTGAAAGTCCTTTAAGTTTATAAGACGGTGGTGATGCCAGCCATGATGGACGGATTAGACGCAAATTAACTGTAGTAAAGGTACAAGTTGCATAAAATAGAAAATGCACAAATATAATAGACATAACTCAAATTTCTAAAATTAATTTAAGAGCAGTTTACAGCCTGTCGGAGTTCCCATTTCATTTGAACAGTTTGAAAACAGCTTGAACTTATCCTTGTGTCATGATGTGTTTCTGTGCTACAGAGGAGCCTCACCAGCAGCTGGCCATCGAGACCCTCGATGAACTGGACTGGTGTCTGGAACAACTAGAGACACTAAAAACCCGTCACTCTGTCAGCGAGATGGCCTCCAACAAGGTACTCTAAATGTAAAACACAGGCACAGTGCCCACACACACACACATACACACTCACACACACACACACACACACACACACACACACACACACACACACACACCTGTCAGAGGATGAAACACATTGCCTCAACGTCAGGTGAACATCTAACGCAGTGAGATACAGCGTGAGGCTGCAGTGCTTTTGCTCTCAGATGGACCTTGATTCAACTCCCTGAGGGATTCTGTTAGTCATGCAGCTTTTTTTGCAGTTAGTCCGATTCCAGTAAACTCCATCAGCACCTTACAGGAAGTAACCGTGCATTCAACCAGGATAAACCTGAAAATTAATTAAATATGTTTCCATTTATAGACATAAAATGCAGCATATACAGGTGTAAATATAGAAAATGCTTTGGTTTCATCGTCACATTGAAAATGTTGAAAACATGAATCCTATTGAAATAGACACACTAAAAATACCACCTGAAAACCCATTCATTATTTGGTTGAAACGTACTTCTAAGAAAAAAAAAAAAATTCACAATTGCTTAAGTCTTAAGCCACATTATGATTTTAATGGAAAATCTACATCATTATAAATGAGCCCAAATGGATCTGGAATATCCTTAGGATCAGATTATAATCTGTGTGATTGCTGTGTGATGTGTGGTATTGTATTCTTTTGTGTGTGTGTGTGTGTGTGTGTGTGTGTGTGTGTGTGTGTGTGTGTGTGTGTGTGTGTGTGTGTGTGTGTGGGTGGTGGTAGTGGGGTATTGTAGATGCCAATATCACTGTGTATTGTGGGCAGTCTCCATGAAGCAAAAATAATGCCATTTTAAAAAATCTGTATCCAAACGATAATCCAAATCACCGCCAAAATTCAAAACATTTTCATGAATCCATTCATAAATTTTTGGAATCTTTTTTAAACAGAAAGCATTTTGTAATTTTTTTTGCTGTGTATTTCTAAAATAATCGATTGTGTTTGCCGCACTTCAACTTTTCTCAGCCTTCACTGATTCTACACAATAAAGGTCACTAAAACAAAGAATCCTTAATGAAACGATGAAAAGAGTCTCCCATCCGTCACCGGTGGGGCCTTACTCCATGAATGAGTGGGATGGATTCATGCATGCAGAGACCAGACCCACAGACACACCCTTCCCCCCACTCGTGCAGAAAAATGTGAATGAAAGTGTGTGCTGAAGATGAAATAGCATCCCCCCCCCTTCCATGCATCCCTCCAACATACATCCCGGACTGGAGCACTGAGATCATGTGATTCCGCCCACACATCATGCACATGCTCTCCATGCGATTGCACACACACATGTCACACGTGTACAGACTTCCTCCAGTCACATACATGTAGATCGCCTGCGTGGATGCATAAACCCACTCTACACGCCACAGCCTCACGTGGTGTCAGCAACCACCACCGCTGCAGATCAGATGAGCAGCTTCAACCGCTGGGAAGAGTTCTCCACATTGGAATGGATAGAGAACATTGTTTCTACATCCCTGGCAGATGAAATTCTCATTACATCCTACTGCGAGTGTTTTTCTAAGCTGTTAACAGATTTCTTTGCTAGATATATAAACAAATATGTTGTGACTTCCTGACATTAATCATCATTCTACCACTTATGTGGTTCAGAAAACAAAAACCATCTTAAAATGTGGTCTGCTGTGGATAAATATAATTTTTTCATTATTATATGGCAGTACAATGCGGTTGTATTTCTTTGTAAAATATTCAGCGGTCTGTTTCTAATTATATCGTAATAATGGGCAGTTGCCACATTTTGTGGTACATGGTGTACTGTTTTTATTTTTAGTGAATGAACCCTCACTCCCACCCCACTCCCTCGTCCATTCAAAGCTTTTCCTTCATATCTTCTTCAAACTTTGTGCACATGGTGTCTCACGACCTCCCCCTCTGACACAGACAGACCTGCCTACTTTCTACATTTCCCACCCAATGACGGCCCTCCGACTCTCCAGAACACTGCTGCAGCAGGAACCTCATTGGTTGCTATTCTTGGGCATTTTTGGAAGGAGGTGGGGATTAGAGTACCTCATTCTCCCTCTGTTTACACACATAGACGAGCAGCCAGCAACTAAGTGAATGAAGAAGAGTCAGGGGGAGCGATGGAGTGTGGATTCTCAGTCTTGCATCCTTGCATCCCCACAACATTCCCACAGCTGTGCCTCCACTTTCCCGTTCTTCAGTGAATGTCTGAACGGATTTTTTTTTGTCTTTCTGTTCATCTTTTGCTGATAAGATCTTTCACACTAACCAGTGGACTGACTGCTTACAGTAGATTCTGCTCAGACAAGCCGTATACGAGCACACAGTGTCCCTGCTGTCTGCTTTCCTGTGGCATCGGAGGACGAGGAAGATGTCCTGCTTTCTCACTCATTTTTAGTTTTGCTTCCATGCTCAACTTTGTGCTGAAATGCCAGAAGTGAGCTATTTCCTCTCTGTGTCGTGGATGGTCATTCAGGTAAGGAGATGCTCTGGAGGGGAAGGGGAGACACCGTTCAGAGCTCACATGTTGCTCATTTTGGGAATGAGTGTGAAGAAGTGGAACCTGGATTCTGAGATGAGACACAGACTTTTCTCTGAGAAATGTCAGCTTAGATTTTGAGATAAAAGCATAAACCATGTGTGTGGTATGTAGTGTGTGTGTCTGTGTGTTCGGGTGGAGTGCGTTTCTATCCAATCATGAGCGTCTGAATCATGTGTGACACGAGATGCACACAAGCACATGTGGATGCTGTTATCGGTGTAGGCGTCCTGGGTGCAGATATCGATGGTTAGCGGTTGCCTTTGGTTCAACTTTCAAGTGTCTCAGACTGAAGTCATGGATGCATGTGTTTGTTTGCCTGTAGTTCAAGAGGATGCTGAACCGAGAGCTCACCCAGCTGTCAGAAACCAGCCGTTCAGGGAATCAGGTGTCGGAGTTCATCTCTAGCACCTTCCTAGGTAAAATAACTTCCTGTCTGGACCTCGGAAACTTCACACAAATGCATATGTCAGCAAATAATATAATGAATAGTTACTCATTTTTGATTTCCTGCTCGTGTGTTGCTTGTAACTGAGAGATTACTAGTACAATAGTCCACATGTTATTAATAACGTACTATGTTTTTGTTTGTTGCCATCTGACAGAGAAGCAACATGACATGGACATCATGTCCGCCCCCAACAAGGAGAAAGACAAGAACAAGTGGCCCATGTCCCAGATCAGCGGCGTGAAGAAGCCCACCCACAGCCCCAACCTCGCCCCTTCCACCATCCCTCGATTCGGGGTCAACACCAGCCAGGAAGGACTCCTCGCTAGAGTATGACAACTAATTGAGAATATGTTTCTCTGTCCTTCTTGTTTTATATTGATGATGATGTGAATATGTTCTCGTCCACTGGCAGGAGTTGGAGGACATAAACAGATGGGGTATCGACATATTTAAGGTCTCTGAGTACTCTGGGAATCGACCACTCACGGTCACCATGTACTCCATCTTCCAGGTAACACGTCCAACATGCTGGATTTTTTTCATACAGTTTGCATGAATTTATAACATTTGGAGGAAATGAATGAACGATAAGATGCATATAATATGTGACTGGTGTTTACCTGGACTGAACTAACCTTCTGCCGCTGCAGGAGCGAGACCTGCTGAAGTCCTTTAAAATCCCAGCAGATACTTTCATCACCTTCGTAATGACTTTGGAGGACCACTACCATGCAGACGTGGCCTACCACAACAACATCCACGCAGCAGATGTGGTCCAATCCACACACGTCTTACTCTCCACACCGGCGCTGGAGGTAGATGTTTGTTCGGATTCATCCAAGAGAAAGATCAGAAACTTGATCATTATTAAATCAAACTTTATTATGTTGAGCAACCACACACAGACATTGATTCAGGTATTTTTTTGTTTGTTCCAAGGCCGTGTTTACCGATCTGGAGATCCTAGCTGCTTTGTTTGCCAGTGCCATCCATGATGTGGATCACCCTGGAGTATCCAATCAGTTCCTCATCAACACTAGTGAGTTAAGACGGGGTTAATGTGGGTTCGGTAGACGCTGGTGTTGAATGTGCTGTCTTTAAACCTTCTTTTGTGTGTGTGTATCTGCCTTCAGACTCAGAGCTGGCCCTGATGTACAACGACTCTTCAGTGCTTGAGAATCACCACCTGGCTGTTGGCTTTAAGCTTCTGCAGGAAGAAAACTGCGATATTTTTCATAACCTTTGCAAGAAACAGAGACAGTCGCTACGAAAAATGGTCATAGATATGGTAAGACACTTTAAGGGAGTTTTGGTCTTTTTTTTTTTTGTTTGTTTGTTTGTTTTGGGTATTTATATATATATTATATATATATATATATATTTTTTTTCTTCAAAACTATGATTTAGGTGCTGGCCACTGATATGTCTAAACACATGAACCTACTAGCAGACCTGAAAACCATGGTGGAGACAAGAAAAGTCACAAGCCTTGGAGTTCTGCTGCTGGACAACTACTCAGATCGCATACAAGTGAGAGCAGTTTTGTCATTTATTGATTAGGAAGTTATAGCTCAGTTTTCCTCCCTTACAAAACTCGGTTTCGTGTTTTCAGCAGTAAAAGACAAATAAGAATTTTCAGTGCACTTCCTGCTTGGCACCAAATGGCAGACTAAGTGTAACTAGCTGGTGAAGATTCCTGCCAAAGACCCAAATGTTTCAAATGTAAGACAGAATATCTGTTAAGCAATTGAAAAAGGATATTTTCTTCACCAGTTCACCACAACCACTTCATAGGATGTCAACAACTGCTGCCCTCACACGATCAGAACTCGATGAACGCTGCTTCATCATTCAGTTTTTTCAAAAGGTATTTTAAATAGCAAATGTAAAAACCCTTCTCCTTTATTTACAGGTTCTTCAGAACATGGTGCACTGTGCAGACCTAAGCAATCCCACAAAGCCACTGGAGCTGTACCGGCAGTGGACAGACCGCATCATGGTGGAGTTTTTCACCCAGGGGGACAGGGAGAGAGACAAAGGCATGGAGATCAGCCCCATGTGTGACAAAAAAAATGCTTCAATAGAGAAGAACCAGGTACAAACCAGAACCTGCAGCATGAAGTTTACCCAGGAATCATTTTTCATTTTAAAGCTGAAATATAGAAGTTATGATGAAAATTATTCAAAAAGACCTCAAAGAAATAAAGACACTTTTTGCCTCTGTTTCAGGTGGGTTTCATCGATTACATCGTTCATCCTCTGTGGGAAACATGGGCTGACCTTGTCCACCCAGATGCTCAAGAGATCTTGGACACTCTAGAGGATAATAGAGAGTGGTACCAGAGCATGATCCCACACAGCCCCTCACCAAACCCAAAGGGCAAGGATGAGGGCGCCCTTAGTGGGGAAGCCACAGCGCTCAGCGAGGGTGGAGGCCCGACTTTGGCCGACAAGTTCCAGTTTGATCTGACCCTGGAAGAAGAAGGAGAGTCTGATTCTGAGAGTCCACCCGAGGATGAAGAAGGTTGTATTGTCAGAGGAGGATCAGAACTCTGCAGAACTTCTTGTAGTGAGTTTGACGCATTGTCTGCTGCGGCTCACCTGCTCTCAAAAAAGCTCACTACTGATTCCGACAGGACGTTTTCTTTTGACACAGAGAAAATTATGGCAGAAGACACATAACACCAGTCAAAACTTCATCTTGTTTTGGCCTTTTTTATTTGTTTCTCTTGATTTTTTGGTGCCTCATCTTGCCACTCCATTTCTCCCACTTCAACCAAACACCACCACCTCTGGTTTCTGTGGACAAGGTGACCGCAAACCTCAGGGTGGAGAGTACAGGAGTGTGGAGCACACAAAGAAAATCCACACTTTTACACAGTAGTCACTTGCACTGAAGAGAGACAGCTAGAGTTGCTGTTCCAGTTGCAGAATAGACTGAGACTGAGACATCTGAAATGAAAAAAGCTTCCCTTCTACCAGCCAAACCAAGGTCTACTGCAGCAAATGACAGAGGTGTCAGTCTTCCTTTTTTGGAATATTTGTGACTGAACTGAGGAAATAGTGAATTGCTGTGAAAACACAACAAGTTTTATAAGACAATTTGCCAAACATGCAATTTACAGGGACAAGGCCTGTTTTGCTTGGGGTTTTTTTGTTTGTTTGTTTATTTGTTTTTCGTTAGTTTGTTATTCTATTGTCTTCCCATTCACACTGAAATAAGGTTAATAAGCAAAACTTTGAAGCGGTGTGGACAAAGTCCTGAAAGAAAGGGTCTGAGGGATCTTATGCAGGAAACATTAAATGCAGCAGACAGTCTGAGACAGTCTATCATTATTGTGTATGTGAGCTCCTTTTCGCTGACATGGAGCAGTCTATTTGACGTTTCTCAGTATGTAGTGGTTGTTGAAAATATGATTATGTTGATGTGGCTTGTTGTACATATTGACTTTTCAGAATTTTTAATTTTTCCAGAGTTTCTCCTTTAATTTCTACTATACTGATTAAAGGTAATTATTGTGACGGCAACAGAATTGAAACAGGGTTAATGCAGTGTCCGTTTGTCACTGCTACTTTCAAAGCAATGTGGGCTGTGTGAATAGTGCCGCCCAGTGTTTTTAAGTGGAACTGCAGTTCAGACAGTGGAGACAAAAGAGTACGATTTTACATAGGCCTGTATTTAAAATGCATTTTAAACATTTTTTCACTGTAGGACTACCCAAAATATCAGACGTTTCATTTTTGTAACTTTTGTTTATTTTTGTGGAATTTTTATTTTATTTTATTTTTTCTTTTGTTTATGTTTGGTATCCTGTTCATCAATTTGCCTTAAGTTGAGCACTTTACAGTATTGTTCTTAGCTAGTCCTCATTGTATTTTTCGAGAGTTTAACATAAGCATAAACACTTTGGAGGATGTTGACTGTGACATAGAAAAGCAGTTTGTCATTTACTCATAAGGAACCAGCTCAGACATCTTGCAAAAACTTGCTGCACCGATGAATGCATTAAGCTGTCCATTGAAATTTGTCGTCTTTCCATGTGTCAAACAAAGCATTTATCTTCCAAACTGATGATTTTGGCATCCACTTTGGATAATTCCTTGTCTGATAAGGGCCCTGTGCTGAAGGGTTGAAAAGATGGATGGTAGTGTCAGTAACTGTAAAAAAATCCAGAAGGTTACCAATCCACAGCCTCTAGTACCAGAATTATTGTAATCCTTTTTTTTCTCTCTCTCATTGATCAATATTTTGCTCTTCACAGGGACATAGTCAATGACAAAACAAGTGCCAAGCAAGCATTACACAACCCGTACTGTAATTTCCATATTGCCACTGGCTACTTTCCATCAGTGACTGAACATTGG
Source organism: Antennarius maculatus (assembly GCA_013358685.1). Classification (NCBI taxonomy): domain Eukaryota; kingdom Metazoa; phylum Chordata; class Actinopteri; order Lophiiformes; family Antennariidae; genus Antennarius; species Antennarius maculatus. The sequence continues at coordinate 16,204,915 of CM023619.1, forward strand.
TTGATTGTAGCACCCTGTGTGCCAATCTGACCGCAGTTTCTCTATTCCTTTTAAGTCCTATTCAAATAGCAAGACAAGCTGAAATTGTCTTAAAACAGCAATGTGTTTTTCTATGTGAATGAATGGTGTATTTGCGAAGAGAGAAAAAAACCAAAGCACTTTGTCTGGTACTTCTACATTTCTGTACTTCCAATACAGTTGAATGTATACAGTATAGCCTGACTGTTTCACAGTATCTCTTTTGGCAACTGGCCTGGTAGTTCAGTTAAATTGCATGGGATGCAACACTGCAACTCCCAAGGGTGGGATGATGGTGGGAGTGATTTTTTTCTCTCCATTTACAATTGACTGTACAAAAAACATTTGTTGAAATGTGTGACATTAGCTGCAGGATTCAGAAAATATGAAAACTACATAGAGTGCTTTGAAAGGTTTGCCCATGGAAAATTTTTCTTAATATTACCATTGAACAGAGAAATTATGTTATAACAAGTGAAAACGCTGTAAAGTTTTTTTTTGTGTGTGTGGGTGTTGTTTTTTGACGCCTTATATTCAAACTTGGGATTTTTTTTTCTGTGTTCACTGACATGCTGGAGTTAGACATGTGCTGTAGCCACGAACAAAACCAAACAGTCCACTCTCAACGATGCCTTCAACACTAAGGACTTTTAAACAACAGCTTAACCAGCACAACATGTAGATTCAGTCTTTCTGTTAGCCACAGATTGCTTGATTTTGTAGATTTTCTTAACAGAAATTAATGTACAGTTTATTTATTACTTCTGTATTATCTGTCAGAAATTATGTAACACTAGACCATATTTTAATCTGAGTTTTCAGATTTATATGTAGCTTGATGTTTGAGAAAGTCAAAAAGGACAGAATTCAATATTACTCAATCTTTCCCTTCAGTTCTGCAAGCAACATTATACAAGAACAACTCATTTTTAATCTTTTCCTTGGTATAAAAATAGCTGTGGCAGATTTACATCAGGGTTTTCTGGAGATAAACAAAACCCCATCTTCCTTTGTTTCCACTGATCAGGTCAGATTGTGATTTTCATGAAGGATCTGACAGTGCTGATCTGAGACTTCTATAATTCATAGTGAAGGTAATAGCTGCATGGTCTCAAACCATTCTAGATCAGTATTTGTGACTTTAGAGAGTTTAAGAATATGGGTCATGAACCAGGCTTCTCCAGCTTCGACAATCCAAACTCTGCTGTTTAACTGTGGGTGTGTTATCCCTGTTCAACTAGAACTCCATGCCTTGCCAATAAAAGAAGGATCTTTTCAGTATTTTGTCTTTGTTTTCATATGGAAACTAAACAATACAGCACGCACAGAAAGTAGGAAAGAATAACGATTTATTTGGATTTGGGGAAGTTTTCAAATCACACATCCAAGAACAAGCGCTCTAGTCTGTTCACTTCCGGAAAGAGCGCATCCCGTTCTCTGATTGGTGTATCAACCTGCCAATCAAACTGTGTTTAAACCCTTTTCTTCCGGTGCTGTCATTCAAGGCGCAAGTGATACCGCAGGTGCATAGCCGGGGACTGGGCTAATCGCTGCAGCGAAGCCAGGGATAAAGCACACGGTTTAAGGTAAACCCTACTCTTTTTCGTCATCATTAAGCAGTGTAAAATTTACTTTCCATATAGATTATTTGTAGCTTGTCTTATACTTGCTTAAAAGTAAGAAATTAGGCGTTAAAAACCAACAGTTAACCTTCATTTGACATATCTGGGATGCTTAGCTAGCTGCAGCTGCCACTTTAAACTACTGGTAAAGGTCTGTTGTGCTAACATCAGAGGTATCGGTATTAGCCCGATTGCATACTTTTCGAGGGCTAAAAACAACATATTTATTTTGTATTAGTTTTTGTAAATATCAGCGAATGATTTTATAATGTTATGCAATGCATAACAAAACGTCTTGAATAATATTTTCTCAGTTTTACGTCAGGCAGTGAACGCCACCGTTACATTACAACTTGACTAGTAAGCTAACGCCAGATAAGCTCCACTGTGGTTATGGGATGTGGGTTAACTTTAGGCCGATTAAGCATGGTGTGTTCAAAATGAATCCTGAGCGTTGCGTTGGTTAGATTTCTGTTTACTACTAAATAGATTCAGTCTAGTAATATGGTCATTCATAATTTGCTTGCTTGTGGCGCTCCATGGTTAGTGCCTTTAGATGGTCCTTAGCTTGGTAATTACTAATACCCCAGTCCTCCTTTTGAGACGAAGCTGTACATTCCTTGTAGTGCAGTTTCCTTTGACATGAAGTGAAAACACTCCAGGTTGTGTGCTCGAAATGGTGGCTGTATTGACTCCGTCTGCTGGAGAAGCGGCTGCATCATTTCATCAACTGATAAGAGTTCTGGTTTTTTAGGTTCGAAATGTAACCTGATCCCAGTCAGGGACTGATACTGCATTTATTTTGCCCCATGGCACCCAAAAATAATTTATTCTGGCATCTGATAACAAATGGTTTTATTATTCTTTTAAACAAATGAGAATGACTAGTTACATCTTAGATTATGTGCATGTTTTCCTACACAAAAAGCCATAAGGATTTGTCTGATGTGTTTTGCTTATACCTCATAAACTTGATCAGTTCAGTAAATTTGATATGTGACAAAAGTCCCGTATCACGTGCTTTTTGTCTTACCAAAGATAGATCTCTGCTTTAGGGGTGTTGACATTGCAGAATAACTCAAGGATGCTCCAAACCAGTCTCATAGCCTCAGGGGATGCCTCATGCTAAATGCTTTGTCTAACCTTATTTTTGAAATGTAAGAATCCAGCTAGGAACTCTTAATATTGACTATTGTGGTTGACATGATATACAGTACACCTGTGCAATATAAAGGAATTAAAAACGAGCTGTATCATTGTGGTTTTAGTTTTGTCCAGCTGTCCAAGGGAATTTGTTTCAATGTGATTTTTTTTGTGTTGGTGTCAGGTTTAAGGCGGTCATTAAGTGATATCAAGTAAGTTAATCAGACTATCATTAATTGTAAAATAGTTTAGACTGTAAATGTAAAAAAAATTACTGATGAATGTTCCTTAGATAAAATTTCTTTTTGTGACTGATTTCCTGTTTCATCTCAGTCTTTGCATAGATGGCGTCTGCAAATGCTACGTATGGACAGAAGGAGTCCTCGGACCAGAATTTTGATTACATGTTTAAGATCCTTATAATTGGTAACAGCAGCGTAGGAAAGACTTCCTTCCTTTTCCGATATGCAGACGACTCCTTCACACCAGCCTTTGTCAGCACAGTGGGCATTGACTTCAAGGTGAAGACCATCTATAGAAACGACAAGAGGATAAAACTTCAGATCTGGGTGAGGAAATGAATAAAAGCAACCTGAGGGGTAGGGGATTGTGACAAAAAGGAAAGTTTGAAAAGAAGGCTTGTTGAAGGCATCATTGTCGTGACGATAAGAAAAAATGCAATATTTGCAGATCCCTTTTATACTGTCTTCAATGGAACAGACTACTAAGACATTTAAAGACATAATTTGACTAATTTGATTTTAAAATGAATAATATTATGGATTTATTTGTTTATAAGGTATTGTTTCACCCAGCAGCTGTTTCTGTGATGTTTATAAGTAGTAATATTAGTAATGGTATTTACAAATATGTCGGACACTTTCTCTAGAATTATTCTTTCATAGTTTCACATATTTCCTGTGCCATTGTGTCATTTCTTTTTCAAATGTTCACAACCTATATTATTTAATGTTTGTATCATTGAAATGTAGGAAAAGAATGTTCCGATTTACCACAATCCACTAAAAATTTAAAGTCTCTGTTCCGGAAAAGCGGAAGAGAGACTTTAAATTCTTAAAAGATACATAATAATAATACTTTTTATCATTATAAAGATTTTCAGTTTATAATGATAAAAAGTATTTAAAGGTACCAAGACTCAAGACTTATTTATTTGTCACATAACTGTACTAGTACAGCAGCAGTGAAATGCAAAATACGACAAACCCAGTACTGTACATAAGATCCAGCACAATGGTGTTGGATCAGGATGTCGCTGTACAGTCATGGGTATAAAGGGAGAAGAGCAGAGAACCTAGTATGCATCTTTGATGGGCACTAGTGTTGAGTATGTACCAGTGTCTCGTATCCTTGGACGAGTAACGACCAGATAGCTTTTGACATTTTTGCACAAATAATGCCATAGACAAGTGATCAGTTTCTGTTTTTCCATGGTGATGCAGGGGTTAGCTCCGTCACCTCACAGCAAGAAGGTTCTGGGTTTGAGACTTTTCTGTGTTGAGTTTTTATGTTCTAACCCTGTCTGCATGGGTTCTCCGGCTTCCTGTCATCCCCCCCCCCGCAAAAAAGCAATTTTGGTGAATTGATCGGTTCTATATTGTCCATAGGTGTGAGTACGTGAGTGGTTGTCTTTCACGTGGATCTTTGATGAACCAGTGACCCATCCAGAGCGTCCCCTGCCTCTCATCCATCGTCAGCTGGGATAGGCTCCAGCAACACCTAAAAGCTGTAGATGTGCCCATTATGGTCATCTCATCTGCAAGAAAATGGGTGGAAGGATCAGTAATTGTTTCAGCTCTATGGGATTTAGATTTCAAACATCTGGAAAAAGAAAATCGAATTGATCTGTCCACACTACCTGCAGACTTCTTTTAGAATGTTTTTCATTTGGCCCCGTTGCATCTGTGACTAAAGTGTTCTCTTATCATGTATCTGTAATGATCACCAGCTGTTGGAATCCCAGAAACACTTCATCTCTGTGTAACAGCAATACCCTTGAAGTGTAGTTAATGTGAGGCATAAAGCCTGACCTTGGGGCAATTTGCTTATTACAAGTTATACCAGAGGAATTAAAAAAGTCTCTTGGGAGACTGGCTGAATGTTAAACCTCAGCAATCATAATTCTTTGCGTAAATTCTTTGCAGGTGTAGGTGATAGTTGTCTGCGCAAAAGGACAAAGAAGTGTTTTGCGCTGTGTCATCTCCTAAGCATATTGAATCTGAATTAATTGAACTGAATCATCCATGGATGGAAACTTAAGTATGTTTTTTTTTCTTGTATGTTCAGTTAAAAATATTTGTGTTCATCTGTATTTGTGTAGGACACTGCTGGCCAGGAACGCTACAGGACGATCACCACAGCATACTACAGGGGAGCCATGGGTTTCATCCTCATGTATGACATCACCAACGAGGACTCCTTCAATGCTGTTCAAGACTGGTGAGGAATTTGAATTCATAGTAGGAAGGTTGCAACTTGTAAAGAATTTTCTTTTAATTTCATTTGCTTCATTTACTACTCTCCTGTTGATGGCGGCCACATCGGAATAAGTCCTTGGTTTATTCCATTGATCTACCTCTTGCTTTCAAAGGCAATGACAAGTGAAAGTTCAGTCTGTTTAAATTGTGCTCTTGCTTCGTCAGAATTCTTAATCTTTCTTGTTTGCACTAGAACTGGACGTAATGTAGGTCCAACTTGAATTGGAATTCAACCAAGATATATTAGTGTTTACTTACATCAGATATCTTACAATTTAACTATCTTCTTTGTTTTCCTATCCAAATATGTGATTTAGATAATTATTTCAAACTTGCTTGAAACTTATCCAGTCACTTGTGTGCATGGTGTCACTTACTCTTGTGAAACTATTTGCCGTTTTCTCCGGTCAATATTGGGTTATGATTTAAAATGTCATGTAAGCCAATGTGAAAGATGGTTGTAAAGGAAATTGCATTAATTTTGACGTCACCAAAATACAGATCAAACTCATGCCACCTTGATGTACTCCTGCAAATAAAAGATTGTGATAATAATCTGTCGGTGTTGCTGACTGCCCTGTCCTTTATCTGGACACAGGTCAACCCAGATTAAGACATATTCATGGGACAATGCCCAGGTCCTCTTGGTGGGGAACAAGTGTGATATGGAGGATGAACGGGTGGTGGCGTCAGAGAGAGGCCGGCAGCTGTCTGATCAGTTGGGTGAGTCTGCTGGTGAAAGCCACACATTGCGTGTCTGATGTTGATCTTCATCTTCTAGGTGCTTTAGTAAGAATGAAAGGCAGTCCAGATCCATGAAGTGGGTCTAGTGCAGGGGTGTCAAACTCATTTTCACCGAGGGCCACATCAGCATTATGGCTGTCCTCAAAGGGCCAGATGTAACCTGTAAATTTAAATAAATGTAACTTAATGTAATATAAAATAAATGTAACTACTCCTTCATGTTAAATAATTCTGAATTTATCACTTATTCAAATTACAAACATTATACTTGCACAGAAAAAGCAGTTTGCTTGTTGTTCTGTTATAAATCTATTTAATTTGTCAGGTTATGAAACTCACAGAACTCCATCACGGATCAAAGTGAATAAAGAAAAATAACATCACACGTTAGGATATTAACTTTGTTCAAAATATTTTTGTCAAGAGTTAAAATTAGCTTAATTACTGCATTGTGGGAAATGTGTTTTGGTCAAAGCAAACATTTGACTTATTTATTTTTTAGACATTCTGACTTATGCTATTGTGGGCCACATAAAATGATGTGGTGGGCCACATTTGGCCCCTGGGCCTTGAGTTTGACACATGTGGTCTCGTGGTATATAAACCATTTATCTGAGTAGTCAGTCGGCGTCAGGATGTCTCGTGTTTGGAAGCATCGTAATTAGGATTTTAGCTATCACATTATATATTTTCACCATCTGTGCTGTAGATTAAAGGGAGCCATGTCATCGAGCACTATTTACACAGTGATCTCACAACAGCATCACAATGAAAACCCTTCTCTCCAGCGCTGAGGTTCGTTCATACTGAAAAAACTCCACAGCAGTACAGTATATGATTTTAGCTTTTCAGGCAAAAGAGACAAACACTTGTCTGATGTGTGCAGGCAGCAGCTTGTTGTAAATGACAACAAGGTAGGAACAATTCTCGAACATGGAACACCACCATTCTGTCTTTGGGCCTTTTTTCAGATTAGTTTGGCAAAATTTTGATTCATTTAGAAATACTCGCACATATCTAATATCCAGAGTAAAAATGATTGAGGTTTGAACTCCTGTGGGATTGTAACTCATGTGTCCTAATTTGAGATTAAATTAATTGGCTTCATCAGGAAACAATGAACGAAGCCGCATCATCCCTCTGCCTCTGTCGCCCCTACTTTCAGGTTTTGAGTACTTTGAGGCAAGCGCGAAGGATAACATCAATGTGAAGCAGACGTTCGAGCGTCTGGTGGACATCATCTGCGAGAGGATGGCAGAGAGTCTGGACAACAACGACCCAGCTGTCACCGGAGCCAAGCAGGGGCCACAACTCACCGAGCAGCCTCAGAGGTCCCATCAGGATTGTGCTTGTTAAGTGTATCTCACCACAAACCTGTGCTGTCTCATGTTTGTCTGTTGGTTTATTTCTCTTGTACACACCCACACACATGATACACAGAGACACACAGCTTTACATTCTCTTCCCTTCACATGGCCCACGCTGGTCTTAAACCGGCTGCCCCCTCGGCGCCAAACATTTAACGGAGGAACAACCTCACAGACACGCACGCCACGTTAGACAGGCCAGTCGAAATTAAGGATCCATTAGTCCAATTGGATTTTATCCTGAAAGACTGTGAAGCACGATCATTGTGATCCTCTAGCCTTGGCTTCTCAGTACTTTTTCATTTGACCTCATGGAAACAAGTTTGTCCTTTTACTTTCAATCCCAGTGAAAATGTTTGTTCATGTGGATAGAGTTGATGTTTTTAATGTTTTGAGTTGGTTTGTGTGATGGTGAAAAATCACAGGTCCTTTCCAGTGTTGTATTTAAGTTTCAACAGATAGTATGGACCAAATACATGTTTCAAACAGAGTTTTGGTTTTTTTTAGTGATAAAGAGCATCCAAAGTCATGCATCTCAGTTTGTGGCATAATTATTCCCAGATATGCTAGTGCCTTTAAGTGAATTCCACTTAAAGACATTTGATAAATGCCTGTCAGTAGTTTGATGTAGTGAAAGGTCAAATTATGACCCTGAGCCTCGTTATTCTTCTTTTTTACTTTTTAGTTTTATTTTTACTAATTTATATTTTTACAAACAACACAAATGTCCAATATAAGATGTCTTTCACCACGTAGTCTAAAAATATTTAAAAATATGTAAAAGTCATTGGATATGTATTTATATATTACGATTTATATTGAATACAGAAAATAATTAATGATTTGGACTATTGGACTCGTAGCTGTGCTTTCGTGAGAAATACGTGTTTGTAATTGATTTGGGTCAACTGGATGTTATGCTTTTGTTTTCTGTATGAGCTGCTGACTAAATTTAAACCCATCTGTCGTACAGTTTTGAAGCTTTGAGGTAACAAAGCCAAAAGGTCTCACATGTGGCCTCTTCTCACTGTATTATCTTTCATTCACTGCAGCATGTTACATACAGTCATCAGAAAGGCATGCGATTCAATGTGAGCCAGGGCATACTTGCTGTGTCAGTCATCTTCCAAATAATCTCATATCATGGCAGCGTGATAATCTCATCTGTATTTTTGGGATGAAGGTGGTGTTTTGTTTTTTTTAAGCATGTTAAATGTTGACTTGTGACTTTTCTTCCTCTGATGCTAAGGTTAGGGACAGTACGAAACCTGCTGAATGTCATGTATTCAACAGAGACAGAAATACCATTAATGGCTAAATTATTTAAAGATATGTTATTTATTCTGTATTATAAATGTATTTATTTTTCAGATAGTATTCTTCCTAGTTTACGCAGTGCAATCTGCACTCAACATTTTTTAGATGTGGATATTTTCAATCACTTATACTGTAAATTTTAAGAATGTTCCTCTAGAGGAAAGTGAAACATTCCATTTAAGAAACTCTTGTGTCCAAGCAGCCTTTTTGACAAGTTTGTTAGTCTTTTGATATGACATATGTAACTTTTAAGACTTGGTTGTATAAAAGCAGACTGTTCTCACAGAGCAATAGCAGTTCTTTCTCTGCACACCCAAATAGCCGCAGCATGCAACCTGGCTGAATGTTGTTAACACATATGCCACAGTTGTGTGGCTGTGTAGAGGGTGTCGTAATAATTTTCCAAAGAGGTCTTGATAATATTCATAGACTCCAATAAAATGCTTGTTCTTCTTCACATTGGTTTGAAAAATTGTTTTCTGACTGTAGCTTCAAAAAGGAAATGGTTTTGGAAGGCTGATGAGTACTTCAATAAAGTACCATTTATAATTTTATTGGTAACTTTTGAATTTGCTGATTTTTATTACTTAATTTATTGTGTTTTGCTGCAGCTGTAAACTTCGCGGTGACGTATGAATATGCATCTATCCTGTTCACCTCTACACCTCCTAATCTTCCCACCCCATCATTAACATTTGTAAATATACGTCTGCTCATTGGATATTAGTTGTGTGAATTGTGCTGTAATGCAAGATTTGCAAATAACAGGACTCAATAAACTATAAAAAAAAAAGTTTGTCTCAATAATTATTTCCAAAAATCAGTGGTTTGCCTCAAGCATGTTTGGGTTTGTGTCCAGCAGAGGGCGTAATACTGAATTAATGTCTTATTTTCTTCCTGCAGGAGTTATTTGACCATCTATGGTTTGGTTCAGCTTCTCTACCAAACTGAATGCTGCTAGCATTGCTATCATGTAATGAACACAAGCCAAGAAAGCAGAGCTTATAGAGACGGAACAATGAGCAGTTAGTGTATTTAATAAATGGCAGGTACAGACTCAGGTCTGTTACACGTGGATACAATGAGTTTGTGCACGGGCACTTACACATAGTGTCATGGAAGTGGCGACAGAAGAACACGACAGCAGCCACAACAATGAAAGATACACAGAAACATAACATGCAGCGTTCATTTTTTGCCATATATATGACATAATAGACACAAAACAGTATGTAAAATAAGAAATGGTTCAGTAAATAAAAATATAACTTGTCTTTAAGTGCTTGTAAACAAGTAAGGCTTTGTAATACACAACGGATGACAGCACTTGGGGACACCCTGGTGTTTTGTTTGCACTCTTATTGAGATTGTCCAGCTTACACACACAGGTAAATGCTACCCTTCACATGATAGCAGTTTGCTACATGGCTTTTCCAAAACAAATGAGATTAAAGTAAGTGTTTGCTGCACAACACTGTCAGATTTTCAATAAGTAAAGGTCACAGTCCTCACTTGCTGCTGGTTAACCTGTCTCTCCGGCTCTTCTCAGGCCAACCCATCCTTATAATATAGTGCAAGGCAGATGTGAGTTTGGTTTCTCGGTTACAGATTTTATCTGAAATGTGCATTTACAATGGCCTCATATCAAGTCTGTAATAAGATATTAAGGTAACAAAACGTTTCTCATGACAGAGCCTCAAATCCTCTCAGTACCTTCCGAGCTTTTACTGAGCATCCATAAAGAGCACCATCACTGGAATTTAGTAAGCCTGAACCTGATTAGGCAAAAGCTGACATCCACTGCTGACGTGGTTCATCACCTTCTGCTTCAGTTGGGCCACTTGCTCCCTGAGAACACTGGCCGTGGATGCCAGCTCTGTATTCTGTGTTTTCAGACTCTTGACCTTGTCCTCCAGCCGAGATATCCTCTCCAGTTTCCTTTTGCGGCATTTGGACGCGGCTATCCTGTTGCGCAGCTTCTTTCTCTCCGCCTTGATGCGCTCCTGGTTGTCCATGTCAATCGGGGACAGAGGAGGGCTGTCTCCGAAGCTCTGCATGTCTGGAACAATCTGGGGCTCGTCCTTTATCAGCCCGGTTGAGTGCAGCCGGGACAAAGCCGCCGCTGTGGCCGCCTGGTGTTGCGCGTTGGCCAAATGAGACGGAGGCGGCGGGAATGGAATGGTGTCCGTGGAGTAGTTGATGGTGGTGCCTCCGAGCGGACTGGCCGCATACCCGTTCAAAGTCGTGTAAACAGGCAGGTCTGACGTCTGGAGCGCAGCGGATCCGACTACGTTGGATGATCCGAGGAGCTCCAGTCTGTCCACCGAGACGCACCCCGCTTCGTTCAGCTGGTTCTGTTTGTGGAGATCTTCCAGCGCCTTAACGAATCCTTCCGCGAACTCCTGCTCGTCACTGGCTGATTTCGGATAGAGGAACTGGGAAGTTGGGTTGGTGGTGGCGACCAGACCGTTTGACTGGATAATGAGACGTTCCAAGTCTGGAGAGGTTAGTTTCATGAGTCCCAGTTCTGGGGAGTTGAGAAGTCCGTCAGTGTCTCGCAGCGAGTTGGATTTGAGCTCGGAGTTCTGGTTGTCCAGGTTCAGATTAATTTCCTTCTTCATCATCGTGTTCTGGAAATAAATGCTGGTGACTTTCGGAGTATTAACCACGGTACCAGCGTAAATCGTTGTTTCCATTCTACACCCTCACATGAGGGAGTGTGGAACGGTTTTCATTAAAGATTATTAAACGCTCACATCCAAGCATGAGGAAATCAACTGATCCTAAATGTCTGTTCTATTCTATTCTATTCTATTCTATTCTATTCTATTCTATTCTATTCTATTCCCCATTCGCGCAGCAGTCACTCATGCGACCACTTGCGTTCTTGCGCCTGAGGGGCTCGGAGTCCGTTCCTGCGCGCAGATGATATTGTCTTTTCCTGATGGCACGTCTGCTATGCGCAGCGCCAGACCTTCCTCGCTTTCTAGCCCTAAAAATTCCATTATGTCACTCCAGAGCACGGAGATTGGCCCAAAATGACGTTGATATCCGGTTCAATTTGAATAAGGGGCCGAGCCGGTCTTTGTAGCCATGGAAACTTTAAGTAAACTACAAACAGTGCAATGCATTGTGGTTTGATGTCATAGCATAAAAAAGCTCAGGTCTCCAGAAGAGAGCAGAGACTGGGCGGGGAAGGTGTAAGAGGCGAAGGCCAAGGAACAGAAAATATTCCCTTAACGCAAGCTGTTTGAAAAGAAGTAAATAACAGGCAGCTCTATGTCACGTAGGGTTTGATTCTCTATTACGGGAACATACAAGTTATACTGTAATTATGCACTATTGCCGTAGTAAAGCAGAACAGAATAGAATAGAATAGAATAGAATAGAATAGAATAGAATAGAATAGAATAGAATAGAATAGAATAGAATAGAATAGAATACCACTCAACCAAACAAAGATAATGACTCTTTTATCCTGTTGTTCATGTATTAGTGGCCACATTCAAGCCTCACACAAAACCAAGCAAGAGAAAAAAATGAAAGTCACTGTTACTCCTTTTCCAAATGTCCTGCCCTGAGGATAAGATTCAGTATAGACTATTATCCATTATAAAAGAGTACGATAGAATAAATTAGAATGAGACCTCATCGGATGGAACAAAACTACAACGAATAGAATGGTGTATTTGTCGAAAAAAAATATATAGGAGGATCCTTTAGTATCAGACCAATGTAGATTATAAGAGAACTGAAAAGAATGGAGAAATCGAACAATTGCAGAGGAACAGGATAGAACAAAACAGAACATTGTGTATATATATCTGTGTATATATATTGTGTGTGTTTATGTATCACATAGACACATACACAACAGTTTAGAATACAATATAATCCAAGTGTATTGATTGTAGCTGAAACTAAAGCAAGATTGTGTTTTTTTCCCTAAACACTGTGAGGTCATCAGAAGACTCTTGCCATCTTAACCATAAGGAGAAGATGGCATCATGTGTTTCCATGGCAACACTGATATAACCAGGGGCAAAAGAAAGTCAGAGAGAGAGGTGAATAGGTTGTAGGAGATGAAGCTGTTAGTGACTGCAGTGCAGTTTGTATGGGAGGTAAAAGATGGTGAGTGTTTGTGAGGGTGTTGTGCTTCAGAGGCAGAAATCAATGTTGATTCTGTAACCATAGAGGTACGAGCATGAATGGGAGAAAGAAAAAGAAAAATCTCCACCCTACAGAGAGCATATTATCTTCATTATGCCAGCTTGGAGCCACATAAGGTGCAGTGTCCAGAATGTGTGAGTCATTTTGCAACACATGGGTGTGGACGGCAGAGTGCACCAGGAATGAACAAAACGAGCAGTTCTTGTTGTAAAGTGATATTAGATTAACTCTGGCTTCAGGACAACAAACAAGGAAAAAAATGGTTGTTCTCTAAACTCAGGTAATGGACTATGTCAGAGATTGCGTAAGCATTTAATTTCTTCTCCTTCTGCCTGAGAAGCATACTTTTGACATCAGCTCTCCTGGGAAAAGCAACACCCTGTGTCACACCACTGCGGTTTACACTGCCTGCATTCACACCTGGGAGCTGCCCAGTAAACCACAGAGCTGTTCCACTGGAGCAGCTGGTTCGGAGTCACACGATCATCAACTGTCTGAACAGTTCTTATTGATGGAGGGGAGGTTGTTCTTAATTTATTGTGTCTTCTCACTGAAAATACATTCTTCATAGGCTTTAATCAGTGAATGCAGTGCAGATGTTTGGTTCACGTTTCAGCACGCATGTGGATCTGATTTCACTTCATTGCATTTAAAACACTTGCATTAAAAGGATCTGGTTTTCATTCACCCCTGTCTGGAGAGAAATGTTTGGTGATACGAGGTTAAAAAAAAAATCAAGAGTCCTCTGTTCCTGATTTTTTTTTCCCCCTTAGCATCGATTCCAGATCACTGTTGTCGAATGATGTGGTTTGAAGAATGCATGCCCGTGCAGTAGATGGCAGTGTGACACATACAGACTTTGTAGAAGCATTTCCTGTCATCTACTGAGCCAGAAGAAGAGGAACATCCACCGACATGAGATTCTGATTGTTTCTTATCTTGTCTGTGTAGGTTCTCATTCATCCAAGTCTTGGTCATCCACAGCTGTTTAAATCAGTCCACTGGACTCTCATCCAACAAACTTCTTCAGTTCTGTAAAACAACTTCAAGGAACTTTCTTTAAGTCCAGTGGATTGATTTAAACAGCATTGAATGTTTCCTATTTTATTCTTATTCCTGACAATTCCTGTCACCATAACAACCAAGAATAATGACTACAGTAATTAGGAGAATGTAATAGCATGTGAGAGACCAAATGTGTTAGAATGACATCATTTTTGAAATACTTTTCTAGTATTTAAAACATACTAGTACATACTAGTACTTTTCTAGTATGTGTCTTTTATTTGCATTTTAATGTCTAGTTGTATTGTTTCATGTGCGAATCATTTTATTTTAAAACCCCTACTTATATGCTCTGTAAATTGAATGTATTATAACCATAGGTATTACTTGAGTCTGAACTGAACAGTTTATATGGTTGGCATTATTTAATGGTTATATGTTTCTATACACTTATATTCTGTTTTTTTAAAAATGGTTTGCAGAAAATAATTATGCTGTCAGAAGGGAATGGTTTTGTCTACAGCTTTACCTTAAGAGGAATCAGGAGGAGCGTGAAAAATGCGGAATTTAGATTTTTTTGTTTAACACAAAACTCCTTAACTGCTGTACTGAGGAGGAAATTTTTCTGTCTCTCCGATAATGCACTTTAATGTTTAACTTGATACAACCTTTAGACTTTTAATGGCTTCACTCCACGGCTGCTGTACTGTGTAGCATTATTGCACTGAAGAATCTTGTTCTTTCTCTGCAGGCTGTGGGCCTGTCAGAGAGCACACAGTGAACTCCAGCTGGGTACTAGTACAGATAATCAGTAACCAGGTCATCCATTCTTAAGAAAGGTGCCAAAGACCCTGTGTTTTGGTGTGCATTAAATATGGAATTTAAATAGGCTTGTGTTTTTTAAATGGGTTAAGGTACATGCATTTAAAGATCCTGTCCTGATTAAGGGGTTTTCATTTCCTCACATTGTTTATTGTTACCTTAAATATCTGTGCTCTCAGGAACTGGAGCACTTAGGCCTGTGTGAAGCTGTAAACCTTCGTGTGTGAGCTGCCTATTGAATACCAGGCTGTTCAGCAGCTGGTGCCATCTGTGTGGAAAGAACACCAGCCTCAGGTAAACAAATACACAACACTGTACGGTAAAACAAATTCATCCAAATCAATCTCTTTCTCGTCCTTCTTTTGGGATCCTTAGAGTAGTTAATGGTCCGTGTTGGTGTTTCTGGGTTTGTTACCACCGTCAACTCTGGAGCAGTGTGTTCTGTCCTGTCCTGCCTAAGACCTGTCATCTGGATCCCCCACAGGTATCTCTGTGACTACCTCTACTATACATCTATACCTGGCCCAAGGTTTCTCTGCCTTCATTCATGTGCCTCTGCTTCAAAAAACCCTACAGCAGCCAGGATCTGGGTAGAGCCCTCAAAGTTGCAGTACAGGAGATGCTGAAACTGCTGGAACTAAAGCACATCTAAAGCACTGAAAAAAAATTGTTTTTTTTGCATTGTTATTTCTGAGAAAAGGAGAATGACAAGTGACGTAGTTAAGTAGGTCAAAAGACAAAATAAACATACAGTGCTGAGGTCCGTTGCACAATTCTGTTCATCTCATTAGGGATCCGCCTCATTTTCATTGTTTGACATTGTACAGTAAATATTAACTGGAAGTTTGACTGTTCAGTTGTTTTATCACCAACATAATGCTATTTACACACACATAAATGTGCTCTGACAAGTTTAACATTTAACATTAAGTTCTGTTAAATAATGAAACCTGTTTAAACTTTTTAATTTTATTAAGATAAATAAGTAAATCGGCATCTGCAGTTACAAAAACAGTTCACAAGAAGAATATCCATACCCATGCATAACACCTATTTTATATAAGAACTGAAAACAAGAACTGACATCTTGCCATTTTGCATGGTTTCCTTGATAATAGCCAACACTGTTTTAGTTCTTGTATAGCTGTAGCATTGTACTGCTTATAACAACTTTTCAACATTCCAAGTTTTATTTTCTGTCTGTTTCAGTCACTTGATACACACAGGAGTTACTAATTGAAGAACAAGAAAAAAGAATTGAACAAAAAATTGAAGAAAACAAATTGGTCTTATATTTTATGTTACTGATTGTTCTCTTCCCATTGCTGAACATTCTGGTGCAATACAGAGTGAGATGTAGCCTCCACTGAAGTATTGCTGTCATATATTCTCGTGCTTTTTAACAGAGTATGGCTGGCCAGCAGTACAAGGGTCCTTCAACATCCACTGCACAGCTTATCACAGTGAGATAGAAGCTCAGTAAACACCAGTGGTTCATTCTGTGGTATTCATATGTAACTATATGTTTTAATGTTTTCCTCATGTATTTCCAGATATCTGTTAAAGAAGTTCATAGAATTCACTTTCTAAAACAAATACAGAACAGAGCAAAAGAAATGTTTTACTTGGACCGCCAGATTCAGATGGCAGGTCTGGAAATAGAAATACTGGAGCACAAGTTAAAGGAGGGTGATGGTCACAGACGAATCACGTTATCACAACCCTAACTATTGGAATGATAGAAAAACTAACTGTATTTGTAGGAAAGAAAGTCGACCAAATCAAATATGTATCAAAGCCATCAAAGTCTCCTGTGATGTATAGTGGATATATTAGAGTGGATTAAAGGACAGAGACAAGTGAGTTATTCCAAACCTTTACTCTACCTACCACGTTAGAGTCTGTTGCCCAGGTAAGACCATACTTCCAAGAGTCAGGAACAGACCCAGACCACTTTGCCTCCACATCAGAAATGTAGTCTGCAGCATCACACATGATCTGGAGAAATGTTAGTTTATCTATGATGCAGTCTTTAACATTTTGAAATAGGACTCAATCTACATGTACCTTGATGGGTATGGAGGGAATGTGGGTACCATCTATACAGCCAATGACACTGGGAATACCTGAAAGAAATTAAACGAATCCAAGTCTGAGGTTGCAGCACAATTTCATTAAAAGAATATAATTTCAAATTAATTTATCAGATTTCTACATGTATTAACATTCTTTCATATGAAAAGATGGTTTTAAGAGACAATATTATAGAATCTTTAGTAGTAACAATATTAGTACAATATTAATATTCAATAATATTGAAATATTAATGCAATAATAGCATAATAATAACAATATTATATAAAACAGCACACTTAAAAAACATTTACAGTCATTTTAAATTCTCTCATACTCACATTTTGCTGTAGCATTGGTACCTGTGAGTCACTGTCACAGTTTTGAAGTATTTCCCTCTTCCTAATTGGTATGATTTCCTTGTTACCTAGTAATTATAATGTCATTTTCTTATGTCACTGGTATTGCACAACAACACTATGATAAATTAGAAGTTATGACATTGTGAAGAAATTTGAAGAATTTCATTGATAGTGTTTTTTTTTTTATCTCGGGGGAATATATTGGACATAGAATCAGTACTGAATAATATGATGAATCTTTCTGATCTAGGCATTTCAGCTGTGCAAGTCCTACTTAAAAACTGTGCATAATTAAAACCTCTCTGTGCAGCCTCATGTTGTTGTTTTTTATTTCTGCAGTGTCACTTTTCTACTATTCTTGTCATAAATTAACACACAGTTGTAATCTGACCTTTCCGTATTTCACAGAGGACCACACTTGTCACAAAAAAATCAAACATTTTAGATTGTATTTTATGTTAATTTGAAAAACAGTTTTAAGCGCTGGTAAAGAATAAAATTGTTTATTATCAAGATTTACAATAATAAACAAAAGGAAAAGGTTGGGCAAGGCAAGATATCTGAGTATTGAGGTGACTTCAGATACAGTAAGGTCACGGTGACGTCATGGCGACGTCACAGCGTGTCCCGTTGCAGCGATGCAACAATTTACAATGGCCTTTGTGTTTAAAGGACAAAGTCATTTTTAATACATTGCACTATTGCTCAGTATAACCCCTTTTGTGATAGTTCATGAAACATTTTCCCTAATTTATTTGCGTTAATGTGTGTTTGCTTGTGTCCTTCCCTTCCATCGCTTCCTGCAGGTGACTTCCTGTTGCTAAAGTAGCGACCAAGGAAAGGAAACGAGCGGGGAAGAAGGCAAGCGGAATGCAGCCACAGCCGAAGATATTTCCAGCTTTCTCTAAGCACCAGCATTTGTCATTTTGTCATCAATAAGCTACCTCGTCTACTCGGTTTCTTTTGGAAAAAGCAACACTTTTTCTGAAAGTCTTCGGAACGGGTCACCGCTGTTGATAAGAAGGCGCAGTTATGAGTGTCGAGGCGTACGGGCCGAGCTCACAGACTCTAACGTTCCTCGACACCGAGGAAGCTGAGCTCCTGGGAGCGGACACCCAGGGCTCGGAGTACGACTTCACTGATTTTACCCTGCCCAGCCAGACTCAAGGCCAAACCCAGAGTCAGCTAGACAACCAGGTGAGTGTGACGACTCGCTGTCTAATCCTGTGTTGACAAACGTGTATTAGCATACCAGCGTCAGCTAACAACATCACCGGCTAACCCCGGTTAGCATGATGACGTATTCTATCTGTTGCCATGCTTTTAACACGCTAATTGGCTACCATGCAAGCTAACTAGCGCTTGCTATTAGCATCCTAGCTGACGTAAGTTAGCATGGTGACACAGCTGGCACAAGAAGGGCTAATTGCAATACCAGCCAGAAGTCGAGTTTTTGTCAACATGATAAATCGGCGCCAAATGACCATATTTATGTGTTATGTTACATGAATTAATGTAATATTTTTTAAATCCGCCCCAATATTAACTTCGGTACGATAATATAATACACGTTTATTGATCACAGACAGCACTAACTCATCACTTGAAATATAGGATTTTTATAGTTGGCTCTATTTTCTTATTCATTTGACTTTTTGAGCGCTGCTATTCAAGAATTTTTATTTACCTAACATTATGCTGACATTTTATTCAATTCACATTGGTGACCAAAAATATATGCATAGATTAATGGCCCTGATGGAGTACTACAGAATGGAGACGACCCTGTGGTGAAGGCTAGTCAATTGTTGGCAGAGTTGAACTTTGAGGAGGATGAGGAAGACACCTACTACACCAAGGATCTTCCCTTACACGCCTGCAGGTAAATGATGAGACTAACTTAAAAAAATGTTTAAAAAGTCTTGTCCATTTAGTCATGATATTAGGGATGCACAATATATAGAAAAAGTATATTCTATCACATAGCTGTCTCTTCTTGATTTATTATAGGAAATGAGAGTCATGAAATTGTGCCTTTTGTATCAATCAAAAATGTTCTATGAAGCATTGGAGTTAAATTGCACATACTTCCCTGTGACTATTGTGCATGCACTTTGCAGCCCAAATGTTTTGGTTTTATTTAATGTTTGAATGTAATTTTTGATTGCTCATGCATGCAGAGGTAAATATAAAGGCCTGCTTTTTACACTCCATGGGTTTAGGAGCCCTGTTGCAGTTTAGAATAAAACTGGTGCAACAGTAAATACAAATACTACTTTTTAAATGCAATTCCCCATTGTTTTTTAAAAACACAAGTACCTGTTGTTCACATTCTCATTTACAAGATTATCAAAACATTTTATGTTGTGCCTGTCAACATTGGTACTATTATAACTGTGACCTTAAACCTCACAATATGCCATTATTTGCCTCTCTTAGTAATAACAGATTGGTCAACCTTTGATTTAGCTGTGGCAAACTGTTAATATGCCCCCTCAATATTGTTAAAAAAACTTTTACTTTTAATAATTTTATTTGAACTCTGATAATCACTTACTTTTGTGAATCATATTTGTTGTCATTTCTCATTGTGTTCCGCTCCAGTTCTGTCATTGTCTTCTGCTAGATCTTGTTTCACATAGTAGTAGAGAGCAAGGTGTTTACTATATGACTGTGGGACCAAATACTTTAGTATAATTGCTGATGGACTTGCTCCAGAGTGGGAATATGTTGATAGTAATCCAGATGAGTAACTTTTAGTATTCTACATTACTAACAGGATATCTCACCATTTTATGATAAATTTTTTTGATTAGAATAATTACACATACACAAAATGAATTGTCTTCATAGTAGAGATATTAGAGAAGATATTAGAGAAGAAACTTTGCTCTCTGTCACTGCCACTTGATCTATTTTTATACTTTCTGCATTTCTGTATAAAGCTTACTAGTAGATCCTGGAACTACGTATGTATTTTAATATGATTATATTTTTATTCTTGTTTGTTGTATAATAAAATGATAGTGTGATAACTTGTGTAAATGCAGAGTGTTATTGTGATGTTGCACTGATCTGTAGCCTGCGTATGTGTTGGGCTGTGGAGAAGTTTGCCAGACTTGGGGAAAAGAGAGCGAGAGATAGTGAGTTAGTTATGAGTGGGCGTTGTGTCGATGTTCGGAGTTCCTGCATAAAAAGATGAGTAAAACCCGATAAAGCCTGTGTCTGCGCATTCCATCTCTACTGCAGTTATAGTTAATACCCATTACGATATTATGTGTCGTTAACAGGTTTCTAGTGATTTTACAATTTCAGTATTTGTGGCGAATAGACATAATGTCAAGTGAAATTTAATAAACTTATTTTTCCATTTATTATTATTATTGGGTTTTTTTTTTGAAAAGCAACTAATAATTGAGAACGACTTAACTAGAAATGACCTGCACCTGTATTTTATTTGATTATCTGCTGTTTTTATGCCTTGTAATTGTTTCTGGTAAGTCTTTGGGAATAGTACATCAAAGTGGATCAAAACTTTCCAAGTTTGTTAAGTTAGCCCAAGTAAGTTTAGTTTTATTACTAAATCTGTAATTACATGAAGTTTGCATTTGATAATGAGCAGTAATAATGGTCATCTTTCTCTTTTGGCCTATTTCTAGAATTAGTAATGACAAAATAAGAGTAATACTCTGATTATATTGTTTTCATATTTCTTGTCATGTCTGGGACATGTTTTTCAGGTATTAATATTGGTAAAATGAAATTATGTTTAAATGAGCCAGATGCCCACACGTTATATTCGGATCAGTTTCTGTTTAGACCTACAGTATATGCATCACACAGAACCAATCGTTGAGACCCTGCTGCTGTGTCATGTGATTTGCAGTTTGTGTGTGATTTAATGACGTGCTAACCTGGTAGCATGTACAGCGATGTTGATAGGGAGGAAGTTACTTTATTCCTCATATCTGTTATGTGCTTATTTAGTTTGCTTTTTCCTGTTAACCACTAGTGGCATTAAACTAAATGCTTTTAGTATTACTGTTTGAGTTAATCTTTTATTTGACTTTTATTTTAGTTACTGTGGAATTCATGATCCAGCTTGCGTGGTCTACTGCAACACTAGCAAAAAGTGGTTTTGCAATGGCCGTGGAAACACATCTGGGAGGTAAGATGAACTTTATTTTGACTAACCTTCATTGTTGGTGTGTTTGGGTAACTGTAGTGGAAGGAAAATCATTTTTCATGGTCAATGTCATCTTAGCTGGAGTACACAGATTGTAATGAGTGAGAATCCTCCGTTGTATATAGACATGAAGATGGATGTTTGCTTTGAAATCATAACCATAAATGTGTCAGTTAAAGAAAATGTTATCAGCTGTTATCCAAAGTAAAGATTAAAAAAAAAAAGTAAGTTAAAAAAACCTTGCATTGATCCAAGGCCTAGGAATGTAACGCAAGCACACTTTACACTCTCACTTGATAAAAGACATTTCCTCCTTTTGATCTATTGATTTCCATTGTCTGTACTTGTAGCCATATTGTAAACCATTTGGTGCGAGCCAAGTCCAAGGAGGTGACCCTGCATAAAGATGGCCCTCTAGGGGAAACGGTCCTGGAGTGCTACAACTGTGGTTGCCGCAATGTCTTCCTTCTGGGCTTCATCCCTGCCAAAGCTGACTCAGTAGTGGTGTTACTGTGCAGGTAAGGGTGCTTTTGATACTCTCTGACCTTACTGCTGCTGGGCAAATTTAAGGGAGATACAGACTTTTACTGCTAATATGTTGTGTTTGTCTAACAGACAGCCATGTGCCAGCCAGAGCAGCCTGAAGGACATCAACTGGGACAGCTCACAGTGGCAGCCTCTCATCCAGGACCGCTGTTTCTTGTCCTGGCTGGTTAAAATCCCTTCAGAACAGGAGCAGCTCAGGGCTCGTCAGATCGCCGCACAGCAGATCAACAAGCTGGAGGAGCTCTGGAAGGTACTGTCCGTGTCGCTGTCCTTGTACACCGACCTCATTATAATATGTAAATACAGTAATCCCTCGTGAATCAACAAGCGCGGCTTCACTACATCACAGATTTTTGGTAGGTAGTCACGTGATACAGTACGCGCATTCTATTGGCTGACAGCATCCAGAAGTGCGCTGCTTTCCGTGAGTTTCGGAATGCAGCACACTTCCATGAGACACAAAAGTGCTTTAAACGGTCTATCAGAGTGTGGGAAAAGATAATATTAATAGAAGGTGGTTTAATTTCAGTATGGGGAGGGTTCATAAACGTTTAAATTACCGTAAATGATAAAATAAATAGTTCGTTCCTCTTTCGCAGAATTTTGTT
Organism: Antennarius maculatus; assembly: GCA_013358685.1. NCBI lineage: Eukaryota > Metazoa > Chordata > Actinopteri > Lophiiformes > Antennariidae > Antennarius > Antennarius maculatus. The sequence goes on from CM023619.1 coordinate 16,227,396, forward strand.
TTTATGGGTGGTTCCTGTGAGGAGGGAGGGGTTACTGTATTCAAAACCTATATATCAGAGTAATGACATGTAGTTGTTATCTGTATAATAAACCAGATATGTTTATTACATTGTTCGCTGAGTTATATAACTTTAATGCCAGTTTCCCTTTCAGTTTATAGTCAAGTTTCATTATTATTTGATGGTCATATTCACAAGCAAATACATCCATTCTTTTTTGTTTTTGTTTTTTCTGTTTTTACCCACTTTACTGTTTACACCTGATCTTATTCAGGTGTCCCAGGAGGACATAAAATGTTAGCCGTCATTTGTATGATTTTTTTTTTCTTACTCGAGAAGCTTCTATTGTAACCTGTAAAACTGATGTTAGCATTTTAACAGAAAGCCCTCGACTCTAACTATTACTCTAACCCTTTTACCGTGATCCTATAATGTTGGCGTACAATGTGTCAAATGTGACAGGAAAATCCTACTCCTACTAGCAGTGGGAAAGCTCCTTTAACCATGCCATCGTTTTTGCATGTCCATCTGTGTTTTAATCTTTCTTTTGTATGTGGGACTGTGTGTTCCATCCTGGCAGGAGAATCCAACTGCGACTTTGGAGGATCTGGAGAAACCTGGTGTTGATGAGGAACCCCAGCATGTACTTCTCCGTTATGAGGATGCCTATCAGTATCAGAATATCTTTGGACCCCTTGTAAAGCTGGAGGCTGACTATGATAAGAAACTCAAAGAGTCTCAGGTAAGGAGTGTGTTTAAATACCTTGCATTTTATTGTGGAGATACTATTAATTAAGCTGTTGGACTCAAACATCTTTTTTATGGGAGGCATTATGTTTTCACGTTGTTGATCCTCAATCTCATTGGTGTTTGTATCACATCTCCAGAATACCTTGAAGGAATTTGTGTCATAATCTTTATTTAAAAATACCTTCCTGCAGCCATTTATGAATGAAATATATTTTTAATGTTACTTCCAAATAGACTCAAGATAACATTACAGTCAGATGGGACCTGGGCCTGAATAAAAAGAGGATTGCATATTTTACCCTCCCCAAGACGGACTCAGGTATTTCTTTTTAGATTTTTCTTTAGGTTTTTATTATTATTGTTATTATTTCATCATAATGACAATGCTTTGTTCAATAGTGCTATTTTTCCTGCTATCTTGACTGAACTCTAATAATATGAATCTATGGTATTGGTTTGTGTTTGTACTGATGCCTTTGTTCAGTGATGTGTCCATAATAGGGTTAACTTTTTGTCCATCTCATCTACTGTCTTGTAGACATGCGACTCATGCAGGGAGATGAGATATGCCTGAGGTACAAAGGAGACCTGGCTCCTCCATGGAAAGGAATTGGGCATGTCATCAAAGTCCCTGATAGTATCCTTATGACTGCTGTAGTGGATTTTACAGTAGATGTTTAATTAAAGTTTGTCAGGGCTGGGTGAGAGTTGAGTGAAGTTAAGTCTTTAGTAGCCTCTAGTGGCAGATGTAGGATATTACAACTACACATACAAAGTGCTCTCTCTACCTACCTTGGTTTTGAAAACAATTTTAGATAAAATATATTTTTATATTTATATATTTTACATTGCAAATTTGTGCTGCAGTGTTATTTACATAAGTTGTATATAGGTTGTACTAAATGTGATCTCTACTTTCATTTGTAAGATTTAATAAAATCGAATACCAGTCTGAGAAAGCCTCACTGATCTTCAGCTTGGTTTTCATTTAAAAAAACTGAATGTAGAGACTTCACCAATTAAGCACATCAGAAGCAATATTGTACTCAATAAAGTTCATTAAACTGGTAGACTGATCATATCAACTCCCTCAGATATAGAATACAATTATCCTTGACTAACTGTGCCAGACTATGGGGATGAGATAGCCATTGAGCTACGAAGCAGTGCCGGCGCTCCAGTGGAGATCCCACACAACTTTCAGGTTGACTTTGTGTGGAAGTCCACTTCCTTTGACAGGTATTCATGAAATCTGTCATACTCTCTCCTTTTGCTGTGATTTGTGTAAGAAAGTCCTAGAACCAAGTTTTATTGGAACAATATATCAGTTAAAGTAACAAACAAAGTACTCCTGCAGATTATGCAGTTTGCTATGCAGCTATTTAGGGCAGACCTTTAGTAGTTTAAGGAAAATAAAATAAGTGCTCACAACAAGCCACTATCTACTCAATAAACCAGGTTTTCCTCATATGTAATATATTTACGCCTCTGATGATGACACGATGTCTCAGAAATCTCCCTCATTGTTCTTGTCTTCTTCATCCAGAATGCAGAGTGCCCTAAAAACATTCGCTGTGGATGAGACGTCAGTGTCTGGTTACATCTACCACAAACTATTGGGACATGAGGTTGAGGATGTGGTCATCAAGTGTCAGCTGCCAAAACGTTTCACCGCTCAAGGCCTGCCTGACCTCAACCACTCACAGGTGAGTCAGAGAGAAGTGTGTCTGCCGGTTTAGTCTGTAAGTCTGTGTTTAGCATTTAGCTGTGACCATTTGTACATTATAGGTCAAACACATGGGTGACACAGATTATACACAGTTCATTCATAACACTTGTAGTCCGGTCCAGTGGCGTCCAGAAACAAGCCCAAGTGTGTTTTAACTGTTATCTAGAGACCTTATGGAGCATTTTAAACCATGTGAATTATGTGATACAGGTGTACGCTGTGAAGACGGTGCTGCAGCGCCCACTCAGTCTGATCCAGGGTCCCCCTGGCACAGGGAAGACGGTCACCTCAGCCACCATCGTGTACCACCTAGCTAGACAGGGCAACGGGTGAGACAACATGAATATCATTATACATGTTTTGTAGGGACCATACCAGGATGCATCTCATGATTTGTCATTGTCGTCAGTCTTTTATGTTCTTCGTGAATGACTTTGCACTTAGGCCGTCCCTAATGAATTCTTATTGCTGTCCCTCCAGGCCTGTGTTGGTGTGCGCCCCCAGTAACATTGCTGTCGACCAGCTAACAGAAAAGATCCACCAGACGGGCCTCAAGGTGGTGAGGCTGTGTGCCAAGAGCAGAGAGGCCATCGACTCCCCTGTTTCCTTTCTGGCTCTGCACAACCAAACACGTAACATGGACAGGTAATGTAGGACAGTCTTTAATTATTAGTAATATTTGATGTGACATGATTTTATAAGACCTTCTGTTGACCATTGTGTTGTACAATGTGAAAATCAGCTGTTACAGCGTAGTGAGTCTACTTGTTGTCAAGCAGCATCGTTTCTCACAACTCTTGTCAGATAAATTTGGACTGATTTGGCCACATGAACATTGAATTCATGCTGTGTTGATATGACTCCTACCTGCAGTATGCCAGAACTTCAGAAGCTCCAGCAGCTGAAGGATGAGACTGGGGAGCTGTCTTCCTCTGATGAGAAACGCTACAGAGCTCTGAGGCGTACTGCTGAGAGGGAGCTGCTAATGGTATAAGAAACGCTCTAAATGAACTTGTGTACATCTAAATGTATTTGTGTTTGTATTCGGCACAACATTATAAACCCACATTGGTTTTATGACATTTTTCATGTACCCTGTTTTGTTACTTTGCTGAACTGTTCAGGCCTGCTTATAGTGTAGCTGGGACATGGTGATTCAGCAGAAAGTCTCGTAATTCCTTCGTCATGTCTCAGAATGCAGATGTGATCTGTTGCACCTGTGTCGGGGCCGGGGATCCTCGTCTGGCCAAGATGCAGTTCCGATCGATCCTGATTGACGAGAGCACCCAGGCCACTGAACCAGAGTGCATGGTACCTGTGGTCCTGGGGGCCAAACAGGTAGGAGCTTAATAAGTGGAAGTTTTATACGTCACATCTGTAATCTGTTTAAACTGCAGTCATTTATCAGCTTTCTCATCTTTTTTTCTCTTTCTATAGTTGATTCTGGTCGGTGATCATTGTCAGCTGGGCCCTGTGGTGATGTGTAAGAAGGCAGCTAAAGCAGGTCTTTCCCAGTCTCTGTTTGAGCGGCTGGTAGTTTTGGGTATCCGACCAATCCGTCTGCAGGTCCAGTACCGCATGCACCCGGCTCTGAGCGCCTTCCCCTCCAACATCTTCTACGAGGGCTCCCTTCAGAACGGAGTCACTGCTGGTGAGATGAGAGGAGAACCTTTAAAACACATTTTGTGATGAGTCATTACTTCCCTTGAAATTGACTTGAAAATCCAGCCCATGGGACACCGTGATAGCGCCTCCCCACACAGCGTCTTCACTCCTCAGGGAACCTTCAGACTTCTGAAGTAGTCACGAATATATCTGAACAATTTGGGGGGCGTATCACACAAGTGGTGCTCAGCACTTTGTGTTTCTTATCTATCTCTATTAAATTATTATTATTTGATGCTGTACAGTCATCTCGTGTACAAGAAAGTGGATTAATCTATTTATTGACAAACCAATCTCGATTCATTCTCCTCATTTTATCTGTCTGATCATTTTTAAGTGCATGCAGTTGATCCTGACGGGCTTATTCCTTTTTAGTCCATATACTGTCTGTGGATCACTGTACATGAGTTTACTGTAGGTCTGATCTCGATGTGTCTGTTGTCTGTTGCACAGCTGACCGTGTGAAGAAAGGATTTGACTTCCAGTGGCCACAGCCTGACAAGCCGATGTTCTTTTATGTCACCCAGGGCCAAGAGGAAATTGCAAGCTCTGGAACATCCTATCTGAACAGGTTTCGACTCACATGATCTTTCATTTTATTTAAATCTAAAATGAACAATGTATTTGAAAAAGCTGATATTCTCTTAATGTGTGATTCTGTTGCAATTTATTATTTCCTTATATCGCTTGAATCCTTTGTCTCCTACATACAGTATATGGCTGCTGTGGGATGGAATAAATGTTTGAAGAGATGTCAAGTTAATTTCTGTACAGTCAGTCGTAGTTTGTCTCTCGTGAGATATTCTTGTCTTGTAATCACTCTTCCTGTCCACACAGGACTGAGGCCGCCAATGTGGAAAAAATAACCACCAGATTGTTGAAAGCAGGAGCGAAACCAGATCAGATCGGTATCATCACACCCTATGAGGGTCAGAGGTCATATCTTGTCCAGTACATGCAGTTTAGCGGCTCTCTCCACACCAAACTCTACCAGGTACAGCTGACACACGAGTTATTACATTAGAAATCACTGCATTTCTATCAAGTAATTTTGAACATCAGTTTTGAGAAAGAACTTTTTTCATCCTTGCACAAAAAATAATAATTTTGGTTTAGATAAATGGGAGGTTTAGTTTACAGTAGTTTAGTTCATGTTAGTTGTAAATATATGAACTCTCTCTTCTGATTAATCTGCAGGAGGTGGAAATAGCCAGTGTGGATGCCTTTCAAGGCAGAGAGAAGGACTTCATCATCCTATCGTGTGTAAGGGCCAATGAGCACCAGGGTATTGGCTTCCTGAATGACCCCAGACGTCTCAATGTGGCCCTCACCAGGGCCAGGTACAAAGTAAAACTACTTCTACACACTTTGCTCCAGCCTCTTGTGGCCAGCTGTCGAATTATCTGGACTTCATCGCTTTTTGTATTCCAGATGTTGAAGATTTGGGGTGTGTTAATGTCATTTCTGTTATTAATCGTGTACTCCTATTCTGGCTGTGTCACACAGGTATGGTGTGATCATTGTGGGGAACCCTAAAGCCCTGTCCAAGCAGCCTTTGTGGAACCACCTGTTGAACTACTACAAGGAGCAGAAGGTTCTAGTGGAAGGCCCCCTGAACAACCTGAGAGAGAGCTTGATGCAGTTCAGCAAGCCCCGTAAACTAGTCAACACCATCAACCCTGTGAGTGTAGCTCTTGTTTCTGCATTCACTGAGGATGTAGGATGCTGTGGTTATCCCAGTCCTAATTTCACATAATGTACAGGAAGAACACGCACATATACTAGTGATATTTCAGAGCAAAATCACACACTAGCTTGAAACATTATTGGATTATTTTGAGAGTAAACTACACAGTATACATGCATGAAATCTGGGCGTATGCCCAGAAAACACTCCAACCTTCTGTCCTTTTGCCCTGCAGGGAGGTCGATTCATGAGCACAGCCATGTATGACGCCAGAGAAGCCCTAATTCCTGGGTCTGTTTATGACCGCAGCAGCAACGGTGAGAAAATCTAATGCAACAAACTAATTTTTAATTTAGATAATTTCCTGTCAATCATCCCTGATTCTGATTTAATAGTTCACTAAAATATGGGTTGAATGTACTTACTAAAGTCAAATGCTAGAACAAGACTGAAGTAAGAGCCATGTGTACTTCTTTCCACTACAGGCCGTTCATCCAATATGTATTTCCAGACACATGACCAGATCGGTATGATCGGAACAGGCCCTAGTCCTATGACCTCTATGAATATCCCCATACCTTTTAACCTTGTGATGCCCCCCATACCTCCCCCTGGGTACATGGGGCAGGTCAACGGACCCACATCAGGTGAGTAAACACCTTCGATTGTACCCATGATGTTTGGAGTTGTAAGAATTTGTTTTAATTCAATTAAACCCTTGTGTGACCTGTGACATTTTGACTCCAGGTCGAGGTGGAGGCATGAAAGGCAAGGCAGGCAGTGCAGGAGGCACTCGAGGCAGCCGTCAAAGAAACCGCGGCAATATTGGGAACCACAGCGGAGGAAATGGAGGAACAGAGCGTGGGGGGCACGGGGGCCACATGAGCGGCAGTCAGGCCAGCCAGGACCTGGGCTCCCAGCCCTTCTCCCAGGGGCCTTTGACACAGGGCTACATCAACATGAGCCAGCCGTCACAGATGAGCCAGCTGGGCCTGTCGCAGCCAGAACTCTCACAGGTTTGTGCTCTTAATTGTCATCCATTATTAATACATTTTAATTCTCAAATTTGTATTGCTGAAATTTTAGAGTGCCGAATTGGTGTAGACTAAACAGAGTTAATCTATGTAGTCTGTTTTATGTATAACCAGTAGTAACAGTACCTGGGCTGGTAGCACATATGTTCCAAGTGTTTATCCAGGTTTATCCAAGCACTTTGTTTTTTTGCCTGGAAAGAAGTTTGAAAAAAAAAAAGATTTTGAATGTCTTCTTATATTTTGTTTGTCCCATTATAGGACAGTTACCTAGGAGATGAGTTCAAGTCCCAGATTGATGTGGCTTTATCCCAGGACTCCACCTACCAAGGGGAGCGGGCCTACCAACACGGTGGTGTGACTGGACTGTCCCAGTATTAGACTGTAAGTAAATGTCCCTGAGGACTAAAATAAAACTGACTCATTTTGTCAAAAAAAAGGTGATTGAATACACACACACACGCACACACACCTAAACATGAAATCTGTTTGTCTGACAGGTTGCTGAAAGGGAGCTAGGCCTGTGTGAAGCTTAGTTCACCGGTATTTTAATCTGGGTAATAACGAAAAAGAACAAACATGGATACCCGTTTTCACTGCTACAACTGAAGCACCACTGTGTGAAAGGAACAGGAAAGAGACCGTGAGAAACCAACCAGTCACAAAGGTGAGAGAAAAATGGGAGTAGAGCTGGACAGGAAGCGAGCAAGAAGGGTGTGTGTGTGTGTGTGGAAGGCTGGTGAAGAAGGAGAAAGCACCGCTGTCCACCCTGCAAAGACATGATGGAGGAGAAGCTGTCTTTGTCAGAGCAGCGCATTTGAAGAGGCAAGACCTCCTACAGGTCACGAAGGGGGAGAAAGGTCAAAAGTGATTCTGTAGGGTGGGAGGAAGAGCGACGGCGTCATCTTGTCTCTCCTGTGCCCCCTCCCCCCTGAAACCCTCGGATCTCCAGGCGAGCTGATTGGGGACTCTTGCTCAAATTGCTGAGAAAGATGGAGAAGAAGCACAAGCCAAGTCCTCCAAGCCGACTCAACAGGACGTCTTCTGTGGCTTGGAGAGAGAGGAAACAGAAAGGGACACAACTCATGAAGCAGTTGATAGGGCAACTTTTTTTTAAACTCAAAGCTTTCACTGAGACTCTGATCATGACTCAGCGATCCGCGAAAGTAACATCGAAAAGTGAGAACATTGTTCAGCTATTCAAGTGAACGCTAATGTTCCTGTGGTGTTCTGCCTCACAGAGCTCAAATGGAATCTAGGGATTATATATCCACAGATCATTCGTTGTTTTTCCTCAACTTTGAGTTGAAAAGTTTTCTAATTGAAGGCTGCTTTCATTGGAGTTTTCAGAGGTGTAAGCTCGTGCAGTCGGCCGTCTTCCAAGGCCGGACTTTCTCAAGGTGGTCTGCAAAGAATAATTGGTGGAATTAGCTCTTAAAAGTTAAAGCGTGAAAGAAAAACATCTTTGTCTCCAGATCCAAGGATCCAGATATCGAGACAACTTTGTTTTTGTTCTTCAAAATGAATTTTTGTGTAATGAAAATGAACACATAACGCGTTGAGATTGAATAAAGCTGTCGTTCTGCTTCTGCTGAAGCTGCTAAAGCCAGCAGGTGGGGGTCATCTTGGGCATACCGCTAAATGCATCAGATAAACCGACTGAGGAGGGCAGCAGTTTGCAAAGGCTCTTCCTTGGAAGTGATGTTGCGCAAAACACTCTGTTATAATGTCATAAATTTGTCGGTTTTGAAATGTTATAGGCCAATAACGTACTAAACGTCCCAAACAGATAATGTTTTTTGGATTATTACATAATAATTTATTATTGGTCTGGTAAAAAAAAAAACCTAACTAGTAGCCAAAAAATATTACGTTATCGATTCAGGATTTAAATTACATTATTGACCTATTACACTTCAAACAGGGTAAATTTATTCCATTATTGGCTGTTATTACATTATTGGCTTCAACACATGCATCCAGTGAGACTATGTACTATGTCAGCACAAGATGATCACAGGAGGGCATTGCCTCTATGAGAGGATGTGTGTTTGAGTGTATAGCAACTCCTTCCATAGGGTAAAGAAAACCTCGAAGGCCCCGTCTAAGAACAAATGTGTTCAAGAGAGCTGCAATCTTAGATTTAACCTAGTTAAACTCTGGTAAAAGATTATTTAAATATTTGAAAGCCCAATGATGATAAATTAAGAGTTCAAGTGTTGTGAAATGTGGCCTTAAGTCATTCTTACACTATAAGGACATGCATTGTGTAGGTAATTAAATCCAGGGTATGTTTATTTTACCCACCTATGAAGTTTCAATTATTTTATTCTAACGGTATTCCTTAAATGGCTTTTATATTTATTTCTCCAAAATCCATAATGAAATATTAGGTCCTGCCAGCGGCATAGAGCGCCATCTAAATAAAGGTGCTCACATTGCCAGATTAAGTTTTAAATGAATTAATGAAAAAAAAATCAGTGTATATGTTAAGTATTTCCATAATAATAAGATACTCCCTAACCCAAAAGAGATTTTTTCCAGTTTTAGCCATGCAGTAAGTGCATCCCATCATGTAAATTAATATTTATTCTGTTAGTGATTGTAGATTTTTAAATCTGTTTAACTTCAGTTCACTAGATGCACCCAATCACTGACACGCTTTGGAGTCTAGCTATAAATATTTTTTATCCATTGAGTTTTTAAAAGGAAATAAAGTTACCAATTAGTGCCCTGTTCACCTTTAACAGTAGTAATCCAGTAGTTCTTGCACGTCTTGTGACTAGAAGTTAGTTTTGTGTTGCATTTTGTTCTCTTCTACCACAATAATCCTGCTGTTTGAAGCATAGCTAAAAAATGTGTTCATCTGATCACTTAGTTTGTTTTTCCACCTTCACAGATTGATATTAGTGGGTTTATACAAAAGCCTCCTGTTAATGAACATGAATTATTAAAGTTTCATTTTGCTCCCCAAACTTATTGTTTTATTTCGTTATCATTTTTGATCATTGACACACTGCCTTCATTCTTATTACTATGTATAAGTCATGATCACACATCTGATTTTAAACCCAGGATTAATGTTAGTCCTCGCTGGCCACTAGAATTACTCCGATGCCGTTTTAGGTCACGGCTTGTCCTTCGGGACAGTATTCCACGCAGACTGGCGGTCAGCTCTAATCCACGCATGCCGGCTCGGTGGCTGCGGGCGGGTTGACACAGTTTCCCCGCTCACACGCAGCTGCGGCGGCGCTCGGAGCCCACGGACCCGGCAGGTGGTGCGCGACGGACGGCTGATTGTGGCTGCTGAGTGAGGGCAGCCGGCCGGAGGAACCACAGGACGAGGACGGGGGGTGGGGGTGAGCGGCCATACAGTCGGAAATGGACCGTCACGGAACCGTGTCTGCCACCGAGGTCAGACGCTCCATCTCCCATGGGCTGTGACTGTGGTCCCCGCAGGCAGGGGGTGATCGTCGAATCCCGGGGGGTCGGGACGGGACGGTGCGGACTGAGCGGCTCCAGCTGATCTCGTGGTGCCTTCAAGGTCTCCTCGGAGAACAAAGTATCTGGTGGCCCAGACCGACAACTCAAATTCCACTCACGGAGATTCACGTCGATATGGAGTAAGTGTTCTTTCAGAGATTTAATGAGGACTCAGATCAAGTTTTGTGCTCGATTTCTGAACACACTGCTTCAACTCTTTTTATAGAGGAGAAACCTTAGTCAGCTAAGATGTTCCCCCTCCACAGAGAAAGGTAAGAGCAGCTTTCACATATTTACCTCCTCCATGACATTTCAACTCCTGTCCTTGTGACTTTTAAAGGCCAAACTACTCCACATTAATTATTGCCTAAAATCTTCCACGCGAGCCATTTGAATATGATTGAGTCATATAAGCTTTTTTAATTTCTTTTTTGACTTGGGACAAGGTGTCATTCAGTTGCTATGATGGAAATGTTTTGACTTCATCACATTAAAACTTCTCAGTTGACGATATGAAATGTTGAGTTATCATAGCAAGAGAGTTTTCATATTGATATGATGAGACATTAACATGTGATAATATAATAACTTCAAAATATATATATTTTTAAAAAATTTAAATGTCAGGTGTTCCTTTTGTTTATTCAGGCTCTAGTAGATTCTAGAGACAGATTTAGGTTAGATTAAAACTACCATCAAACATTTTTCCCTCTGACTGACCTCAGAGTTTTTAGATTATTTAATCATTATAATGGTTCTTTCACACTTTAAACAATTATTCCCCCAGATCATGCAAAAAGTGATTAGGTCTGATTTGTTCAACATAAGTAGGAAATCAGGTTTTGTTCTGCTTTCCTTCAGATAAATCATTTAATGACAATTTCAAAGCAACAGGCCATGTTTCCCTCATTAATTATAAATCTGTTTAACATTTAACATCTGTGTGTAAAAGATTTAGATAGATCAGACTAGAAGACACTTGGTAAACCCAATAAAGCAGCTTGTAGATACTGTTGTAGGAATGAGCTCCATGCAATCACACCAAGCTTTGTTGTGCTCAGAAGCCCCATTAAGCCCTATAGACCACATCTGCTGAGGATGAAGCTTGTGTAGCTGATCCTCCACGAGGAGTGAGTGTGCGCCTTTTCAAACGCACCCTGTTGGATCTGTGTGGGGTCACTACCCATTTCACTGGGGCACTATTTTTCTGTCATGCCCCAGTAACACCTCACATTTGAGTTTTTAAACATATTTGCTTCATGAACCAACAAGCACTTAAATAATAACAACAATAATAGATTTTTTTAGATTCAGAATGCCAAAGCATTACTTCATGGTCAAGTCTGTGATCCAGGGCTGAACAGGAATCAGAAATCCAGATCTAGAAATGACCTTTATTAAATACTGTATGACAGATGTGGAGGAACATCTGTCATACAGTATTCCATTAGAAATATTGAATTAAAATGTGAAAAAATCATTTTCAAAATCAAAAAACCCATTTCTTTGTCGAGATCCACTCCAAAATTAATATGCACATACTACTTTTGCACCCAGTTTTTTTTTTTTTATCCTTCAAGTATTGTACACATATTTGACAAAAACAACCACGAAAAGCTGTATTTTACCATAACTAGAAGTAGCAAACAAATTTAAGAAAAAGCTTCAAGTAAACTGCTGGCATGTCACCTCCCAGTTTGTCCTTAGATCAATATATCACTGGTTGCAGCAGGAGGTCTCAGATAGGATTACTGTGGGATGAGAAGGAGAATTATAGCGTGGGGTTTTATCAAACCAGAGTAGGTCAGCTGTTGAAATACCAGCATTCAATTCAGTGTTTTTACAGTGTGAGCCCAAACGGCCTAATGTTTGTTTTTAGTGTTTTTATCATTGTCAGTTGAGGTGAGAAAAGACAGCGAGACCATTACTGTATTTGTGTCACTAATGGGGTCAGATATAAATGTATGATGACTGTCCAGAATACAGTTCTATTGGGAGTAGCTGCGGCAATTCACAGAGCTGCATAGAAGTGTCCTGGTTTATACCGCCGAGACCTCCGTTTGGCAATGGTTTTATCAGAGGGAACCATCTTGTCACGTCTCTATTACTGAGTGAAATCAATATAAACATGGTCTGCATCAGAAATCATCTCCAGTGGGTTTAGAATCTGTCATTTTGAATCCTGATAAAACCACAAGTCCAGGTTTCAATCTCCCTCATCGTGACATTCCCAAATGAATCCTACCAACTGAAAGTTTTATACCGTTTTGCTTGACATGTTTTGTTTCAGTCAGATGTTGGCACACATTTTATTTAAGTTTATTGAACTTTGTTTACTTATATTGTTAAAAAGGTGCATGATATAAATACGGATGAGGTGTAACAGTTCAATGCTTTGATCTGCAGCAGGTTTTTTGTACCAATGGTGGGATGAGGGTGTTTTGGGTTTGGTCCACTTGCATTCCCAGTGGAATATTTGTCATTTTGACGTAAATTTGGTTGAGACTTTCATGTCCTTAGAGAATGAATCCTAGCAGATGTTTTATTTTCTATCAAAGCACAGGAAAACATGACTGCACTCAGGCTTTAGAGAGAGACAGATCTGCTGTTCATACCCCACAACAGGCCTCTGTTGCTTTATTTACTCGTATCCGGGATACTTCTCTGGAAATACTGGCAGGAGCAGAGCAGAGGGTGTCGGATGAATGATTCGGAACAAGGTTCAGAGCTTCTTTTTTTTTTTTTTTTGGTTTACAACATCATGTCACAGCCCTGTATGGCTGGTGAATGCTGCAGGGAAAAGAAATGGGAGGAAACCAAATGGTGATTCTAACACCAGAGACAGATGGAGATGTGCTTTTATGGAAATATTTGTGATTTAAGTGTCAAGCAATTGTGAAATGCAATTTGAGGTATGATAATGGGGTTTTAACAGAAGATAATTCAAACTTTTGAAAGCTCAAAGTAAGACAGACAGATTTTACTCCAGTGCCACAAGTTCTGTCTCGATTTTTACATTCAAAATATCCAGAACATCCTCCTCTTAATTTAAAGTTTACCTTTCAGGTGATTCTAAACCATTGTACGTAGAAAGGGTTCCACAGATGCTCATCCTGTCCTGATCTCTGTCCTTCTTCCTCCAGAGAGCAGCCGATCTTCAGCTCCCGCGCCCATGTATTCCAGATCGATCCCACCACCAAGAGGAACTGGATCCCCGCCAGCAAACATGCTGTCACTGTGTCTTTCTTCTATGATGCCAATCGTAACGTCTACCGCATCATCAGCGTGGGCGGGACCAAGGTGAGGTGGGGAAGGTAATATAGTTACAAATGGAGGAAAGAGGTAATAATATAAACAAGATGGAAAAGTAAAAATAAAAATAATTTGGATAAAGAAACTGAATACAGATTTGCTTTCGAGGAGTGAAATATGAATGATGTGCGCCTCATAATCAAAACTAATTTCTGAGGGTAGTTCTGTTACGAGATGGTTGCCTTGAGGATTTGCATCATCTTCACATTTTTCTTGTCATCAACTGTACCATAACATGTGTAAGAAAATAAAACCACAATCAGGCTTCTACAACTCAGCTGCCAGAGCGTCCTTCTTGTACACTTGTAGGTTTAGATTATGAAAAGGGAGGCCACTGCATCACTGAGGAGGGGGCGAGCGGGGGGTCGTTGGGTCCTTCTTATCTCCTCTGAGTACCTCTGGTCTGACCCACATTTCTGCCTCCCAGAAGGCTGTGCGGGGTGACATTTGGTCGGCCAGCAGCCCAGTCCTGCCCGGACTGGTGTCTGGCAGCAGAATAATCTCTGCTGTTGCTGCCAACGTCCAGCGGGTTACGTCAAACACATCGACAGAGATGTGAAAGACTCTAAGCTATCTTCAGCCTGGAACACTAGGACTATAAACCTGGTTATTGTAGCAACACTAGGGATGATATAAAAAGGTTATTAATAGATAGTTTGATATCACATACCATGTCATGTTTATACTAAAGAGCTGTGTTTAATAAAGTTGAATCACAGCATTACACCAATCAGCAGTAAAACCGTCTCTTTGACATTAGGTCACTGTTTCAATAATTGATGTTGAGTGTCACAGTCAGTCGACTCCGGACCAGACCGGTTCTCCAGCATATGTTACCTTAGTGGATCAAGCCTGGTTTGTTTAAACTTGCCTTACGGTGTATGCTCTGTTTGTCTTTGATTTGTCTGCTGCTCTGAATAAACCTTGAACAGGAAATGTTTTCAGATCTGCTGCTAAACTCTTTATTAATGACTATAATCCCATCTAAAACATCTTGTATTGCTGCATTTGTAGGCCATCATCAATTGCACCGTTACACCCAGCATGACATTCACCAAGACGTCCCAGAAGTTTGGACAGTGGGCGGACAGCCGAGCCAACACGGTGTACGGTCTCGGTTTTGCTACAGAGCAACAACTCCATCAGGCAAATGACACAGATCTTAAAGCTCTGGATTCTGTTAACGTATTACTACTGCATCACTTGTTCAGTACTAAATCACTGCTCTCTTTTAAAAGTTCTATGAAAAGTTCAAGGAGGTTAAAGATGCAGCTCGTTTGGCACGAGAGAAGTCACAAGATAAAGAACTGGCCAACACAGCGCTCACTATTGCTGCTCCCCAGGTGAGCTACCCTGGAATGAAAAGCCACTGACAGACTGGTTTCCCCCCCACTGATCATTAACCGGATCATACTTGTTCAATTTATAACTTAATATACCCTAAACGTCTGATCAAATAACTTAACAGGAGCTCTAAATGGCAAAAGTCACCACTTAAGTGTTTTTCTCTCAGCCCGTGTTTTGAAAGTTTTGAAAAAGCATGTTTATTAATCCCTAAATTATAACGGCTCATCAGCTGAAGCCATATGCCCTTCAAACTGTTTTAAGCATTTTCAAAAAATAAAAAATAAACCTTCAAAATCACATTTTTCATACATATGTGGTACATCAGCAATAATTATCTTAAATAGTAAATATACTCTGGAGACAAATTTCACCCTGTTTCATTTTGCACTTGTCCACAATAAGAAAATACATGAATAATAAAATTTCATTAAAATAAATGGAACGTTTTTTTTGAGCAATGCACCAGAACAAGACCTTTGGCTCATGTCACTCTCATCTGAGGTTAACATCTTAATGTCTTCAATATGAAAAAAGTAAAATAAGAAAAGACACAACTTCTGGTCAGGGCTGATGTGTGTGCAAAGTTTCAATTTAAAAAAGGAAGAAAATACTGCTTTTATTAAAAATGGTTATTACACATTCCCAGTCTATCAAAGTATATGTCTTCAATACGTTGGAGGAGGGTTTTGAGTCTACTCTTAAATAAGCTGAGGGTGAAAAGATGAAAAGAAAAGATGAAGACATATGTATAGCAAACTTCCACAGATATCAGGCATGACATTCAAAACTAGTGGACATGATGATTAGTTCTTGATATATTATACCTAGAGAGACGCTGAGAGCTACGGACAAGGTTGGACAAATGCACCTCTGTTACTCTGCAGCTCTCTACACAGCGCTGCTCTGATCAGATCAAATGAGGGATGGGGCAGAAAAGAAAGTGAAAACATGAGCTGGGTCACTCGTCTCAGAGGGAAGACAAAGTGAGGCAAACTAGGCCGATGGTAAAATTATTCTGTGCCACTCAGCAATGCAGCTCATCCACGTTTTCTATGCAGAAGCCCCTGACATTAGCAGCGTAATGGTGAAAATGTAGTCAGCACAGGGCCTCTTCTGATCAATAGAGAATAATTACCCATCAGTCACATCTGCGTGGTTGTGAAGAACATGCCCTGTTCTTTCTGAGCCGATTCCATCTGATGTGTACCCCACTTCAGGAATTTATTGATTTAATGACACATTGGGGAAACCAAAGCACCAAGGAGTAACATTAATTTATTGTGTCTGATTTGTTTGGAGGTGGGGAGCTTTACTACATGACTAATGACATGGATGTGCTTGCTGTGCTTGTAATGTTTAATTGGTATTTATGTACTGGGAGGTGTGATGACATATGTTTGTGTTTTTGTTTTGTCTTTGTCTATTTTACCCACCTGATGGATTTCCTCTAGTTCTCTCAGGTGAGTCTCTGCTTTTGACACCTTGCAAGACAGATTTTTCCATTTGTTTGATCAAAAAAGAATATGAGCAAATACAAATGAAGTCCAAATCTCAGGATTACAAAAAAATGACAATATATTGCAATAATTTCAAGAGACTTAAATAATTGCAATTATTTTCAAGATTGTATTTTCTTTTCAGCTTAAAATGAACAATATATTGTGTAGTAAAAATATATTTCAATATATTTCAAAATATATTGAAATGTAATATGTAATTTGTAACTATAGATGTCAGATTTGATATCAGAATAATTGCACTGTTGGGATTATTGTGTGTTACTGTTCGAGTGCATTTACTCATGTGTTTCTCAGGACCTCTCGGATGAACTCCAGTCTCCACCGGTGATGTGTGTGAACGGCCCAGAGGATAAACTGTTTCGCAGCCAGAGCGCCGACATCACCCTGTCCTCCGAGAAGGAGCGCATTAAAAAGATGCTCTCTGAAGGGTACTGAATAACACACAATAAGCATTCATGGACAGAACAGAAGCTGAAGAGACCACAAACACTTTTCTTCTTGTTCATTGAAATATCAAGATTAGAGATGGTTTGCTTTTTCATTGACTAAGATAAAATGTAATAGCACATCCAGTACAGTAGGTGGCAGTGGCGCTTTCACATCTACATGAAATGTGCCATTAACTATAATTAACAGAGCGTCCGCAGGGAGTATTTAGTCCTCTGCTACAGTGTAGAGCAGGGATGGACAATCCATTTTTACAAGATGCCACATGAAACCTGAATTGTGCCACACCGATTACTTGAACTTAATTCTGCTCAACTTTCTTCCATTGCAAAATGCACTAATTTAAATAGATTTTGAAAAGCTGATACTGTTAATCAGAAGACTAAGACACTCAATATTTATATTAGGCTGTTTCAAGTTATAATGTTTAATATATGTATTTGTGTGTACGTAATTTATTATTGACTTCAGATGGGCTGGACAGGGATCTACAAAGGGCCAGATGTGGCCTATTTAAATTTTAAAGAACATTTTAGTAATTTTGTTAGTTTACCAAATGAATCTGGATTTGGTGAAAAAAAGGGCAATTCCAATATCAACTGGGCCTCATGAGGTTCTGATTTTATCCTTGACAATGTGGCTCACACTCAGGTACAGTAATCCATTACCTTCAACTCCCACCTTCATCGCCGTGCCCACCGAGTACTTCCGCACTTTTCATTTTTCGTTTCAATCATACTTTGGCGTCATTCCATCTGCTAAGCCTGTCGAAGAACTGAAGAGGTTGTTGTTGAGGTGTTGACTCATACATGAAATCAAATAAGGCCTCCAAACACCTCCTTGTTGAGTGCTTTGAGCCACCCACAAGGCTTTTGTGAATCTACAGTGAAATTATTGTGACACAAAGCTGCTGAATGGCTGCCATAGTGATCTGTTAGGAATGAAAAGCTCTAGAGACACAGGAACAATGGTGAGTCAGAGAGGATGAATTGAGTGATCACATAACAGGAGATGCTGCTATATAATCATATCATGATCGTATATAATCATATATATATACAGTATATATATACAGTATATATATACAGTATATATATATATATATATATATATATATATATATATATATATATAATATATATATATATATATATACAAACACACACTGTGTGTGTGTGTATTTTTTTTTTTTTTTCTAGTGTGAAATCATATATTTATACTTTGGCTTGTATTTCTCAGGTCAGTTTGTGACATGAACCTGGAGGCTGAACTCTTCACACTGCAGGACAGCAACTCCAAATTGGTGGCAGCTTTGCATGAGGCTAATGCTAACGTGGAGCAGTGGAAGAAACAGCTGGCAGCTTATCAGGAGGAGACAGAGAGACTCAGAGACCAGGTGAGCCTCCACAGTATACCATCCCCATACTTTCAACCTGCAGGGCAGAGCTGATGGTCAAGGTCACACCCAACCATCAGCTGTAGCTGAGAAGCTCTATGACAATCTGATTATTATGAGCCAAACACAAACACACTTCAGCAGCATCCAGGGTCTTATCTAGGCGAACCTGTTCACCATGTCTACAGTAAATGTCGCATTTCACCACCTGGGATTTTGGTGTAAATGCATCGAGTCAGGTGTTTCACGCTTGAATCGCCTCTCAGGTTGCAGTGGATGCAGGTCCCTCTGCCCTCCCTCTTCTTGCTCATTAATTAAAATGTATTTCCATCTTTGCTGGGAGCGCATTCCTCTGGGAACCACCTCGCCCGGGGCTCACGATTCTACAACTCTCAATTATTCATGCTTTAATACCTCAATCTTGTTTTATTATGAGCTGTGTTTACAGTATCGATCACCTTGTTTAAATTATCCTCCTCTTGTTTGCTGTTTGGAAACAGTCTGACCTGTTTGGTCCACAGAAAGAAATTCATTTACACCAATTCCCTCTATCTCAGGAAGGGGACCAGGTGGCTGAAAATGGTTCACGTCTCTGGGGTGGTGTGAGAGGAAGAGGGGTTTGTAGGACAGCAATATCCTACTTTCAATGCCCCAGTTAGGAAAAAAATGAAAAATCACCAGAGGGAGCTGGCATCCTCCATTTCCTCACTTTTTTTTTCTTTCCAATGGTCCTCCTCTTCTCAGCCACACAGAATTTAAAGTCATCCAAACTGTCACCGACAGATGTGCTCTTCTCTTTCCTCTGATTCAGCCTCAGAGGTGACAGAGCAGCAGGTTTCACTCCTCATTCCCTGATAATATTAACATGACCATCTCGTTCACATCATTGTAGAACTTATTCCAAGTTTTAACATCAGTCTCACAGTGATAAACTGAAGCTTCTGAAATATTGAGCGCTATCACTGTTAAAATTGAAATGAAAGAAAAAGCACATTACTCGGCCGGCAAAGGGGATGAAAATGAGATGATAACCCTGACCTTGAGAAAACTAGGTCGAGGTCAAATTTCCAACTTTTACACGTTTAAATTACCGTAAAATGACAAGATAAATAGTTTGTCGCTCTATTGCGGAATTCGTTAATCACGTGTGGTTCCTGGAACGCATTAACCTTGAGGAACGACGGCGCACTGCATACCTTTTTAGGTACACATCTTTGAAACCTGATGAGATATAATCACAAAACAAAAAGCAACATTTTCAGGAAGCCAGAGGCACAAAAATGTGTAGGTCAGGGTAAAATGGTGAATTCAGAGGTGTCGTGGGATGTTGCAGTCTCTGACTGCCTTCTTAAATTTGCTGGTGTGCATGTGTGTGTGTGTGTGTGTGCGTGTGTGTTTGTGTCTGTGTATTTTATAAGGTGGCTGAATTGGAGGCCCACGGGGGCCAAGGCCCCAGTGACCTGCTGAAGGACGAATTGTCCAAGTCCCTGGAGGAGCTGGAGGCTCTACTGAAGGCCAAAGATGAGGTTGGTCCTTAATTTCCCGAATGTAAAAATATTCATCACAGCTACTGGTGAAATGTTCAACTACCCAGAACTCAAAGTGTACCTCTCATCCCTTTCCAGGAGATCCACATTTTGCAAGGAAACAAAGCAGAGTACCATGAGATAGAACGTGAAAGGGATGAGGCCATCCACAGATTACGGGTAGGAGTGAGATTATTAAGGTTATGAGATAATAATAATAATAATAGACTTAAATTTATTTATGCATTTATGCTGCCCTGGGTTCAATCCCCGGCATCTGCAGCCCCCACGGGGGCATAAGCCCACCTCAACTGTAGGCATTCCCAAGCACAGATAAATGCAGAAGGTTGTGGCAGGAAGGGCATCCAGCATAAAAAACTTTTCCCAACAAATTTGAGCCTTCATCTAAGAGGGAAAAAGGATGACACGCTGTGGACAAGGCGAAAGGAAGTTTTATTAATCTTTTTTTAATCTCTTCTTGTCTGTAGGAGACTGAGATGCATAATTCAGATTTGGAGCGTCGCATCCAGAACTCAGAGCAGAATTTGAATAACTCTCTGGAGGAACGGGATCGTATGGACTCTGAAATTCAGAAGGCCATTGAATTTCTGGACATCAAGATCTTTGATCTTAATGACCTCCGTCAGAGCCTGGTTAAACTCATCAACAAATAAAAGTTCAAAAAACAGGGAGAGTGATTTACAGATGAACAGGTTAATGGCCGATGCAGCAGGGGAGTTAAACGCAGGTGGAGCTGATCCCAGGTTCTTTTTCAAGCATAGGAACCACTTCGACTGCAGCGGGGGCTTCTCCACTGAGCTGCAACAAAGGACTGTATGTGTTGGCCTAAGCAGCAACAGCAGAAACATGGCTTCGCTTGTCCAATCTTAACACTTCATGTCGCTTTCAGGGTAAAAGTCATTACAATACAGTAAGTGCTTTACAGTGGTGCTTGTAGTTTCTCATTAGTTTGACTTTTGTACAAAAAAATAGTGATACAGTGTTATAAATGAGAGGCCTTGCTTGTTGCTTTCTTTAACTATCAGGTGTTATTTCAACATTTTACCAACTAAGTTCATGCAAATAGAGGGAGTTTCCACTGAGAAGTGAACGCAAATAAAAATGGTACAAGATATAAATGATATTTAAGGGATCTGCATTCAACCTCCATTATTACTGTCAAAGTTTGGTTTGCAGAGAGGTAAACTTGTGTATGGTAGATATCACATGCATGATCTATCATCTGCCATGGATGGAGTAGATCCATGAATAAGCAATGCATATATTCAAAGTGAGTAAAATAGCATGCGAATTGTTTTAGGCATGTGGGTAAAGCATAGACACACACTTTGACTTTAAATATTATATTTAAATATTGACACCAAAGATCAAATGTTAAAAGCAGGATTATTGATAAGGTCTTCAGCAGCTTGCCTTTCATTACATCATATACGTCTGTTTAAAAAAACAACTTTGAATTTAAGATCAAAAGTAGATTTTAGTAGGCATGCACTACTTACAGTCAGGGTAGTCATCAATAATGCTACAGCTATTGATATGAGACAATTTAGGTTATCAGACATTTGCGATGGCCCAGTCTGATCAGTCATTTCATATAAAATGCAGTAAGTAGCTGATTTAGGCTTAAAGGGAATCTAACAGACCTTTTCTGTCTTCTGTGTTTCAGCAGATTATCTTAAACTGTGTGTAATATGTTTGTATTTTTGTTTTCAAGCCTTATTGTTCTATTTAATTGTGGTTGTTGAGAACCAGCTAATCTCTGTGTCTCAAAATTTGTTTTCATTACAGTCTGGAAATAAAAGCAAAGAATACAGTCATTCAGTCATCCTATTGTGTCTTTATTCCATTGTTTTTCCTCTGCGCTTTATTGTGTTGTTTTCTCTGTTTATTTATTGACTCAAACCACACAGTTTGAGTCAATAAATGAACTTGAAGTATATCTACCTTACTATAAAGGAACGTTCACAATTGACTTCAGTCCCAATATACAAAATGTTAACTGAGATGAAAGAGATGGGAATGTGATGATGTGAAGCAAAGCTTGAATGTCTGATATTACTCATTAAATAAGGGCATGACCAGCATGATTATTTATGCTGAATGTTGAAATGTGAATATGATGTTGCTGTAAAGGAAAACAATAAATACTAGGTGTTAATAATTGACTGAAAAATCCGGTGTCAAATTTGATGATTTTTCAAAGTGTCTATGAACACATTTTAATTTGATTTTCAAGTAGATTGTTGACTTTCCCCTATGGTTTTCAACAAACATATGCATCTTCACTAGGTTTTGGTATACTGTCATTCTGGTTACAGTCTGATATGTTTAGTGCATTTCTTTTTTTACAGATGCTCTCGAAATAAAGACACCGTGACGCATAAACGCTGATAAAGAAAATACCCGTCCCTGGGTGGGCTTGAACCACCAACCTTTCGGTTAACAGCCGAACGCGCTAACCGATTGCGCCACAGAGACAAACTTAAAAAAACAGTCCAACTTATTCCATCATCAAATGTAGATAGAACATCACTATAGAACTGGATTATAAATTTAAATCATCCATCCTGCTTTTTGTTTTGTTGTGTAGAAACATGTAAAAAAAAAAACAACAACACCACTTCGTTGTGATTTATTGGTTGTCTTTTGGCTACGCGACCCGACGTGTCCAGATTCAATTGGCAAGGCACTGGGATCAATGATCACAATCATGAATTTAACTGATTGCGTGTTTGATTAGAAAAGGGGCAGTAGGGATACTTGTTTGTATAGTAACCCACACTTTCGCCATTTCTCATTAAACCTCAATCAGATTTGTCATAAAATTTAATGATGACTCCATTTTGGATGTGGATTTACATGGTTAAAACTTAATACATCTTTTAAAAAAATAAATAACGACCATTGATAACAAGAAGAACAATTTATATTTATATTGAGGTCCTCCGGGAAAAAAAAAAATCTTTCCACGTCATGCTCGTCCGAGCCACGTGGGGGCGCTGTGGTGTGCATAAAACTACTCATAATAATTACTCCAGTATGTTAGACTTTTATGGCTTGCAATGTGGATATGCGAATAACATGAAAACTTATTCTACCTCTTTTGCTTTGTGTTAAACAAATAAAAAAAATTTAAAAAGTAATGCCTTTACAATTATTATCAAAAACAGTTCACAAAATATAATTAAAAATAAATTTCAAAAGATATCAACAGTAAAATTATTAATTTATTTAAAATCTTCTACATGTTGACCAAAGTTATTATTTCACAATATCACAAAAACATGACAGTCTATAAAGAGGGTTCATAAACTACTTGGTTCATATCTACAGTTCATATAAATACATGTTCTCCAGGAACTTAATGACAAGTAGTATAAACAATCTTCATTGTGGGCTACAAAGGAAAAAAAAAAATTATTCAGGCACTGAACACTAATGATTCCCTGATTGAACTTCACACTGACAGTGACACTCACACTGACATGCCTATCCATTACTGTTACTGGGTTACTATGACTACTGGACAACAGACTGTAAAGAGAAGCTCCTTGGAAACAGCCAAATGGCCAGGAGGATGAGGCACTGGCCCTATAAATCAGGGTCCCATCTGTGGTTTGAATGCATAGTAGTTTAAAGGAATTGGATTTAAGTAACTGAAAGTATTTTCTGCTATATGTGTGCATTAGATCGACTAACGATTCAACTAATTGCGTACATTGTTTAAAATGTAAGATTGTAAAACTTTTTTTATAAAAAATTAATTAAGACTTTACTGAGCTTTGCGCATTCTGCCTGATACAGACGTCCTGTGGTTGGTCAAGTTATTTACAACACAGTTGTTGGTCAGCATCGACAGTTTGGAGTTCAGGGTGTCTTTACTTTTCTCCCAACAACATTCCCCTTCTTGATCCACACTTTTGTCTTCCTCTTCAGTGTCACTCTCTTCATCACTGCGATCATCCTTTTCAAGCTGGAGGCAGAAGCAGATACACATAACACATTAACACATGTTATAAATAGAACCTTGGATAATAAACTTAAATTATGAGCTATGCAAAGATTATACTCTATGCTTAATTAAAATTATGGAAGTGATTCTAACCTTGCCCTTCATGAATTTATAGATCATACGCAAGATTAAGATAGCCCAGAAGATGTGAAGAGCTTGCAGCACCAGCAGCAGGACGTTGAAAAAGTAGTAGGCAAAAAAGGGATCAAACTTCTCCATGGACAGCACCAAAGTGGCATGAATGATTCTGAAAACAGTGAAATGGTTTAGCTAATGTTTAAGGGGTATCTGAAAAATTAACAAAAAAACAGCAACAAACCTCTCAAGAGGAAACTTACTTGCTGGGAAAAATCACCAGCCGCGTCACAAGGAAGACCACAGAAAAAGCTATAAACAGGTTGCTGCATGTTCTCCTCCAGCCACTGCCGTAGTTGAGCATCTTGGCGAGCTGCAAGAACACCAATAAGTAAAACTAATCAAAATAAGCTGAGAACAGGGATAAAATTAATAGATCTACAGGTAAATATGTCCACAACAAATGTAAATAAACAAAGGACTGCATTTATTCACGCAACCACCGCTCCTCATATGACCTATGAAGACTTCCAATGTGATAACTCACTCAGTCCAAAAAACAAAATTCTTGAAGAAATTTCTCAAGTAAAATCCTTTGTTTTTTTCATTTAAAAAAAGATTATACTGACGACTACTGCTACTGTAGCTGACAACATTGATGGTGGCTGTTCTCGCTTTGGGAGGGCTACACAGAGACGTAAATTGTGTTCTTTGATTACATGAAAGCTGCATTACCTACAAAATTGAAAAAATTAAGTCTACGTAACAGTTAAAAATGCACTTTATTGTTAATTCTGATATGTAATTTGTTTTTGAGTATTTTACTTTTCATTTAATGTTGAGTAAATTTTATTTCTCACCTTTTTTGCCTTGAATCAAACATTTTCCACCTTATTTGCATTGACTCCTTGGGTAAATTTTGCACCATGTTAAATATATGTTATGATACAGTTTTATATTGTATTTACACTATATGCATTTGATGATTAGTGGGACAAGGAAGCATTGCACTGATGAGGAAGCAGAGGTGTAGAAGGAGGAAGTGAGGAGACTAAATGACTAAATAGTGGAGAACTGTTCATGGGTCGTCTTCTTTCCTGCCTATCCATATCTGTTACATCTACACTATCCTTTTTTCACAAGTTATGTGAGATTAAGTCGCACCTCAAGCAGGATGTCAGAAAAGTCGTGAAGCAGCATCACCAAGGTGCCGATGCGAATGTAGTTGGCACAGTAAGAGAAGCTAAGCAGGAAGATGGTGGCCAAATGATGGATGACCTGTTCTTTAAAATCCTGGCAAAGCAAAAAATAGATTTGTTCAGTGAAAAACAATGACCTTGGTTGGTCAACACTATAAAAATTCTTGCTCTTATTGTCACTTATTAACCATGTGTTGAGTTAATAATCTCGTTAAAACAGAAGGACACACCATGAAGTACAGGAGCACAAATACGATTTCATTTGTTTCCTCTAAAGCCCAGATTGTTGAAGGACGACTCACCTTCCTCTTGATGTCCACAGTGATCCTGAGGAGCAAGGAGACATAGAAGCCCAACTCCAGCATGTAGTACCAGTAATGGGCTCTCTCCATCGGCTGTGGATTAAACATCATTTAGAAGCCAAAAGTGATTTGAAAACACAAGGATAAGTGGTGGTGGCAGAAACGTGGAGACATATCAGCTAATGCTGATTAACAACAGTGGAACTGCAGATATAAAAAATGTAAATGAGGAACAGTGTTTTGTAGCTGTAGAATATGCCAAGTTGGCCGTGCACCAGAGGCGTGCTGGGCCCACATCAAAATGACAGGAGGGAAACGGCTGCTGCTGCCTTTCTCTTCATGGCCCATAATTCATTGCTTATTTAGATTTATTTATTCACTGGGTGAGAATTCCCTTCTGAATCTCTGAAACTCAGTATTGTTTGTTTTATGTTTCATTAAAGGGATAATATATCAAATATATCAGGTTTGTTTTATATCAATTCTCTTGAAAACACATTGAATTTGCTTTTTTCAAATGAATTTCACTCAGGCTTTAAAAACTAGTCATTTGTAATTAAATTACACCTGGATCCAAAATCACATTAACCATACCAAACACATTTTAATGAGAATACATCAAGTAGATTTTATGTTACTTACAAAAATGGAAAATTCTTTAAAGATATTAAAAGATAAAACAAAATTAGTATTTCTTCTTCCACCCAAGTTCATAACACTCAAGTATAGTTTAGTCAAATCTTGGTAACAATCAAAACAACAATCACTGTTCAAAACAGAGAAATAATCAATACATTCACTTAC
Organism: Antennarius maculatus; assembly: GCA_013358685.1. Taxonomy (NCBI): domain Eukaryota; kingdom Metazoa; phylum Chordata; class Actinopteri; order Lophiiformes; family Antennariidae; genus Antennarius; species Antennarius maculatus. The sequence goes on from CM023619.1 coordinate 16,253,702, forward strand.
AGCAAGGCTTCCCTAATAGAGAAGAGTTTTAAAGTAGAACTGTATACAATGATGCAACAGGATACAATGATTATTCATAATAACCAGAATATGTAGAGTAAGTTGTTGTTTCTTTTCTCACCTGTTTCGGATATTGCTCCCAACATTCTCTGCGATCCCAAAACCAAGGTCTCTGTATAGAAAATAGAAACAAGCTGCATCGTTAACTTGAATATTTAATGAATCATCTCACATTTACTGACAAATGAACATTTTTGTGAACTTACGTCTATCAAACATGTCAGTCCAGCCATGAAGGATGTAAGATAGAAAAAGAACCTCCAACTACAAGATAAAACACACACAATATTAGAAAATGGGAATACTTTATTGAAGTAAACTATCAGACAAAATTATGGAACAATCCATCAGTACCTGAAGGGGAATGACAAAGTAGAAAAGAAAAAGCACTTACGCAGCCTCACTAAACTTCTTGGTTTGACAGGGCCTGTCTTGGTTCCTGCGACGTCTGAACCAGATCTCAATTTGCCGCTGGGTTTTGCCGCACAGTGACATCAAACTAACTATGTCACTCTGGAACAAAAATGACCAGAAAGAAATTATGAGAATAATGAGGATAAGTCAACCACAGATAGCAGGCTTAAAAGAGGAACTAATGTCAGAGAAGAGACAATGGACAGAGGTACACTAGATATTCATTCTAGCTGAACATCTTAAATTCAATGTCCACTGAATGAACATGGGTGTCCCCCACCCAAAGCATTGTTATAATAAAATACAAAAGTTCAAGATGGATAAGTGCATTAAATTTAAGGTGTAATGTTAATTATCATCTGCAGGTTTTCAAAGAAGTGGGCTATGGGGATTAAATAAATTCTCTAATCCAGATTCTATCTGAAACAACGTTAATACTTTTCTAGAACCATGTCCAGTGTCAACTATAGGCCGGTCCTAAGCCCAGATAAATGCAGAGGGCTGCAGCAGGAAGTGCATCCAGCATTCAAAACTTAGCCAAAACAAATATAAGCATTCATCTAAATGGAAAAAAGATGTCATGCTGTGGTGTGTCAGGACAACAAAACAAGCCAAAAGAAAGTTTGACTAACAACAGGAAGTAAGTGCATAAAATGAACCACAGAGACTTCATTTTGTCCAAAAATTTGATTGTATCTCAATAAAGTAAAATCTGCTCCAGATCAAGCCGAACTGCATGAATACTGGGACCTTTCACACCAACCTGCGTTGGTTGTCTGCTCTTCTGGGTGTAAAACAACTCCAACTTTTGGGATGGGATTGCACTGACTTGCAATCTATTCTTTACCCCTAAACATCTGCCCATGGGTGGGGCAAGAGACCTGAAGGCAGAGAAGACAAAAGACAGCTTAAACAAAGAATAACACCATTGAGTGACAGACATTGTATTATTTTCCAGTTGTTATCCATACTTTATATGAGCAACAAAGCATTTAAAAGCCAGTCAAAGAAAAATACTTAACAACTGTGATAAATTAAGTCAAAACTGTACGTATAGAAAACACGTGGTACAGAAGACGACAAACCAGTGTGTATAGGACTATGTGCTTGTATGTGGGCATGTAGTATTACAGTATTTGTTTAAGATAAAAACACCATTAACATAATAGTGTGAAAAAAAAAAGTCTGGACACCAAAGAGAAATTCAAATGTTAAACAAGCGTATTAAAAAAAAAGAGTAAGTAGCTTTTTAAAACATATATGTATGAACCATTAAGATGGCCATATTCTTAACACAAATATGTTAAGAATATGGCTATTTTCTCTATGACAACAGAGAAAAAAACCCAGAATAAAACAGCAGACAATAGCAGAATTTTATGAACTGTTAACTATTGTTAATTCTATGTACAGTATGATAATACTTTGGGTGACAAGTGTTACTTAAACAGGAAATATTTCAGAAATCCACAGAGATAATGACTATTATTTCACTATCACATCAGCTGCACCTTTACAGAACAAAGAGGGTGAGTGTGTTTTACTTCTCAAACACATAACGCAAGACCACAAAGCCCAGTCCGAGGGGCAGAGCGATGAGGAGGTCCTGAGGCAGCGGCCGTTCAGAGTCTGCCAGCTGCTCCATGTCTCTCCAGGTTACACCGGGAGGAAGCCAGAGATCCTCTCTCCATACGTCAGGCAGCAAATCCATTTCACTGTGGAAAAGAAGCAAAAAGATAGCAGTGAGGATGATGGAGCATCGAGCAGAGGATTTCACACTTGGTAATGGAGCCTCAGCTCTGGGAGAGAAGCAGAGAACACAAGTAGTGTGAGTGAGACCTCAGAGGCCTCCTTTGTTTATTTGTGATCTTGTGTGTGTGTGTGTGTGTGTGTGTGTGTGTGTGTGTGTGTGTGTGTGTGTGTGTGTGTGTGTGTGTGTGTGTGTGTGTGTGTGTGTGTGTGTGTGTGTGTGTGCGTGTGTGTAAGAGAAAAAGAAGAAGGGAGGGAGAGTGTGTGTGTTAATACCATTGTTAGCAGCAGTGGTACTCATGAGAAATAAATAGAGCAATAATACTAAACTTGTATTTCGTCATCACAAAAGCAATAGGCCAGTGAGGTGTAATATTTACATGTTTCTCAAACTAGCAATAAAAAAAATCAAAGAAGGTAATCATTAATATTTAACAGAAAAGGTATACACTATAAATTAATTTTAACATTCAATAATAATATTAATTAGTTTATTACCGACAGGTTAATTGCTACGGCATATCGTATTTTTCTTATACTGTACTTTAAAATCTCTCGGTGCTTCTACTCTGGCAAAGATTTTGTCAATTGAATTGAAGACCCATGTATGAAGAGTTCATCTGTGGAACGGAAACTTACCTGGTGGTGGGTCTGTGGTGATGTCGAATCGATCCCGGGGCCGATCGAATCCAATCCAACTAATCTTCGATTTTTTCCCGTCTAATCTGACCAGTGATGTGCATCTGTTCAACCGCACCTCAGCGAATTGACGGAGGTGAGTCGTCACTGTTTTGGTGTCAAGTTACACACAAGAGAAAGAACCCTGGGAGGAAACTTTCAAAATAAGACGCAGTTCAGCCGGTCGTCGCAACGGCTTTCAGGAATACAGTACTGAAAACGCTCGACATTTACGCGTGCTTTTATTATGAAAGCTTCCGGAATGTCCATCTTTTTTCATCATGATGTAACTTGACGGTTGAGCGGATCATGAAGCACCTGGGGCGTCGCCGGCCGTAATCCATTAACAGAGCAAGGTTAACAAAGGAACCTCCGGGTTGTTGTTGGCTATTACATGTTTACAGTGCCTTTTAATTTCTGTTACTATAAACTGACCCTATAGTTGTCTTTTATCATACTATACGACTCTATACAATTAAATGGTTTTAACAAACTATATACAGTAAACAGCTTTTGCTGATGTGAAGCCAAAATAGTAAGAGCTTGCAATTCCCATGGGACTTGGTAGGAGGAACGTTCTATTATATCATATATTGCAAACGTAATTAAAAAAATACCTGGAAGTTTTGCAATGAAGATCTTGGTTTGGAAGCTTTTAAATTAAATGAAAAATTCAAAAGTATCCAGGTGATTAAACCAGTGTATGTTAGGTTTCAAATACAATGCAAAATGTGCAATTTAGCAGAGCTTTAAATAAATATAATCAACGAAGACCAGTTTAGATGAATGAAACAGGTTGAATTTTCTTTGCATTGAGGGCTCTTTTTTAAATTACTGTTGCAGTCTTTGTATTGCTCCAATACAAACCCAAATCCATACTAACGCAAATATTTACAACTACCCACTCACACAAACAACACACACACACACACACACACACACACACGTACACACACAAGTAAACATTTTTAGCTGATAATGTCATGAAAGAAGATAAGCAGGCTAATAACAAACTACTCTATGCAGATGAGCCACTCTCTTTTGCCATGTTCATTAATAAGGCCAGCAGCAGTGTTAGATTTCATACACATGCAGGGCTATTGTTCACATGTGGATATGTAAATTGTGTGATAATTTACATTTGTGGACAGTGTTTAACTGTGGTCTGTACTGAATGTATGCCTGTGTGCATTCTGGAGGGTATTTACATACTGCACACACCTGCTTCACCCATGAACTGAGGCAAACGTGACTGATGTATTGTTTCTGCACCTGCAATATAGTAAAGTTAAACAAATGAGCTGCGCTTGTCCTACATATATTTAATTTTTGTTTGAGTAGTACTACTTTGGCTTCAACTCATTTTACTTCTGGTCTAGTGGCAATAGAATGTTAAATTAAAATACTTGAAATACATTTGAGTAATTCATTATTTGACTCATTACTTGGGTCACAATCCGCACATTTATATGCACCATTTATCTTGTGTCCTGATGGAGCCCGGGGTCATATTTTTCTGTGATCCAGCCTTTCATGTGTGTGTGTGTGTGTGTGTGTATGTGTGTGTGTGCGTGCGTGCGTGCATGTGTGTGTGTGTGTGTGTGTGTGTGTGTGTGTGGAGTTAGAGGTGCATCACTGTTGTCTTTGTTGTTTAATCAATGAATAAATTGTGAGAACCCACTGAAGCAGAATATTTCCTGTGAGTTCACAGACTAATGAGGTGGGGGTGTTGCCCTTTGCTTCCATCTGTCTGTTGGTGTCACATTCCAGGCTATTACCCACCTTTGCTAGTCGTCTGACCTGGATTGCACTGCTGGATCCACACCAGGTTTTGGGGAGTGAGAGGTATATTCCAACATTAAAGTACCAAGAAGGTTAAAATGTGAATGTGGAGTTGCATTCATCAAAGTGAATGCAACTCATCCTGAGGTGAACAAGGATGGATTTGCATTTATTTTGTATGTAATCATGCCACATGGAAAATTTGCCTCCTGTTTGGTATGACCACAGCATAGTTCTCAGTTGTTGCTCAGCAAGAATTCAGGGAAATGTTTACAAATTATTCTGCTGTCAAACATTCAGACTTGCAAAAAATAACTACAGAATAATAATTACAGAATATTAATTGATAATCATAAATATATTTTAGTCATTGTATGTATTTACACTCTTATTACCTCTAGAACCACTTTGGCTTTAAAAACACTTCTGTGGGTTACATCTCTTCAGGTAGATCCAGACAGGCTTGAAGAATATGTTGGGGCCATACCATCACTATCAGTACAACTGGTAAAAAATAAATTTTAATGACACTGTTTTGGATGTTTTTTTAATTATGAAAAAATAAGCAATCAACATTCCTAATTCTTTTTTAGGTTAATGGTAGCACTACGAGCCTAAAATCCAAACAGTTGAACATTCGTATTTAACACAAACAGTCACAAGGAAGGCAGCCGGGCTGGACAAGTCTTATTCTTATTGTTATTCTTATTGTTATTCTTATTGTTATTCTTGTTCTTGTTTTTGTCCTTTTCTTATTCTTATTCTCAAATTTCAACTTTTGTACACGCAAGATAGAAAGACGAGGGAGAAGGCCAGTGTGAATAAGACCATAGATCAAAGCTAGTGCTTTGATCTATGGTCTGAGATATTTTCTATCCTGTGATGTTTTTGCACATATCTCAGGAACCGGATAAGATAGAAAGACGTAACAAAAGGCTTTATATTCAGGGAGGCAAGGGTATGAAAATTAGATCCCGACCATGACATTGAAAAACTAGGACAGGGTCACATTTTCACTTTTATACCTTTTTAGGTACACATCTCATGAAACCTCATGAAAAAAAGAATGCACCAGTTAAATGTTGGATCATGGATCTTTTATTAAATGGTCAGGGTAACATTTTGAATTCAGGGGTGTCGCGGGATGTTGCAGTCTCTGACCGCCTAGTTCTTGCTCTTATTCTTAATGTAAAATTTATCACTCGGTATACACTCCACCATAATAGATGGCGGTAATGCGCCTTAACATTTAATCGCGCTTCGCCATTGAACAAGAAGAAGAAGCAGCAGCGGAAGAAGGAAGAAGAAGAAGAGGAAGAAGGAAGAAGCAGGAAGAAGCACTAAGGGTCCATATAGTTAGGAAAATATTTATTAAACCCGATTAAGCTGACACTTTTACCTCCAGGAAGATGCAGGATGACGCTCGATCCCTCAAACGGTAAGACGAAACAAAGGCAGCAGTGACGTCACGTCAGCGGATCGTGAATGAGGACATTGGCTGCTAGCGGGGCGCGTCGGTGTGATAAAAACACGACATACAGCTCAATAAAATATGAATATATACACAGATAATGTAGATACATTTCATATACAAAATAGAAACATTTCTATGCATACATGTATTTTTTGAAACTATCCGTATCATGCAAAGTGTATATCATTTGATTAACTATTATTTATAGATTAACTATTAAATCATATATTTTGTAGTTCTATAATATTTGCCTAAACTTGAACATCAGTATCCACAATAACTTACAAATCCATAACACATATATTCACATATTCAGGTATTATTACATTATAATAAATAAAATTAGAATTAAACAGTGAACTGTTAATTATTGTGAACACTGTGATTGTCAAAGGAAACATGAACTGGAGCTGGTTTATATTGACATAGTTTATAGTAGGAGCTGAGTGATCTTAGATGAAACTATCCAGATAATAGATAAGAAATATACATGAATTAAACATGTTTAATGCCTAACTTAATACTGATGGCAGTTAAAGACTGCACAATAATAAATGAATTACTTCAGTTGTTGTATTAATCAACATATTGTTTCCTCATTTAGTCAGGCATGTCATTCTAGTACATGTAAACTATTTCCCTAATTTACAATTTATTAAGGGCTACATTAATTTATGATAATGTGTGGACTCTTAAAGATGATTTTTTTCTTTCTTCATGTATTCTTCATCACCTAAAGGAAAGTGACTCTTAGCAGTTTAGATGTCCATCCCACAGAAAAAGCCCTTGTGGTCCACTATGGGGTGGAGGCGTTGATATCGGGCGACAACAGAGATCATATTCTGGTCGACCGCAGGGATGCACAGAAGATGTGAGTTTACTCAGCTGTCATTCTTAACGCCATTGCATTACTTGTTTTTTGTCTACTTGAAATGAATCATTGCAAGTTTCTTAATTTATACAACCATTTGTGCATTGCATTTCTTTTTGAATCTGATTACTGATTAGAGTGCTCCCTGACATCCCCATCCGGGTTCCTCATTGACATCTATCAGTCATCTTACTGATCGATCGTCCTCTCTTTCTTCCTCCAGTGTACGAGTGAAAAGTCTCTCTCCTAGTACAGATGTGGAAGCTTTGGCCAAAAAAGTGTTGGAGGAGTGTAATCTCATCCCTGCTTCCCGTTTGCCTGAGGTGGAGCACCTCCTCTACTACTTGCAGAACAGAAAATTATCACCAGTGGAAGGCAAAGGTGAGTTGTGTTACAATTACTGCACTCCTAATTTAGATTCGAAATGTGTCAAAATGTTCCCCAGAATTTGAAGATACCTATCCTAATGTAGTCTGGAATTAGGTTTGGGTTGGTATAAAAAAATAAGACTCAGCAGCTCATCTATTAAATGGGAGTGCAGCTACATCACAGCCTGGGCAATGGCTAACCCTTAGGTCAATTTATTACATTTTATGTATCAAACTTTAGTTGAAGGCTCAATAAAATATATTTTTCTTCTGATTAAATTCTGTCGTTCATTCCAGGTTTTCCTGTTAGCTCATTCAAATAGAAAAGACTTGAATGCTACAATAATTGTTCTAAACACTGGCATGTCAATGTTGGTAGGCTGTAAGAAGTAAGCATCACAGCATAAAACACAGAAAAATATGTTTGAATCTATAAACAACATGTTACTTGCTAGATTATAAGATCAGTGCATATATATGCAGCGACTAATAAAACCCTAAACTGCACAATACATTTCATCAGAGCCTCATGTTTTGGAGAAACTGTAATCCTAAGCTATTACTTGTTTTTGTGTCAGCAGTGGAGAAGAAAGAGAAGAGAAGTGTGAGACCCAAAGAGCTGACGGCATTTGATGGAATGGAGGTAACTTCGTGTGTCATTGCCTTTTCAGTTTATCCTCCTTTCTCAGGGTGTTGCATCCTACATTTCTTCTGTACCTATACTGATCATCCTTCAGCATGCCAACAACTCCATATTTAAGACCTGTGTAACATGCAGTGATTTAGTATTTCTCATTATTTACAGTATATTTAATTTTTCAACAACTTAAGGAGTAAATCCTCTGGACCGTGTGTCTCGTTATTAGTGTGTACCCTTCTGAGGAAGTTTTTGTATGTGTGCGTAGTTAAATGAGAAGGCCAGTATCATCAAAGTGGATGAGTACGTCGAGCTGCTCTATGAAGGCATCCCAGAGGCCATCAGAGGCGCCGCTCTCATCCTGCAGCTCGCCCGCAACCCCGACAACCTTGAGGAGCTGCTACACAATGGTATGCATCACTTCTATCTGCTCATCCTGATATTTTGCAAAGTAGCTCATATGCATTTACCTCCATTTACATGCTCATGTAAATATATTAATGAAGATAAGATGGAGTTTTTTTCTGCTTTAACTTTTCACTTGTTGTAGATGAACAGTTTATAGAAGACATTCATGTTACAAACCAGTAGTGTCACCAGCAATGCATTCATTTAGTGAATACATCATGACATCTCTCTTGTGACCTTGTTCAGTCTGAATTGATGCCTAACTCTTCCTCTTCCTCTTGGCTGGTGCCACTTTTGTTTTACATTTGCATCTGTACAAAGGTAGTAGGTTCCTAATTAAATTATTTCAAATGCACAGCCCAGGTTTATGATTGGCCACTTTTATGATTATGCTGACAGAAAAAAAATTTCAAGAATGAAGTTTGAAATACTACAAGGAAAAAAGATTAAACAAGAAAAAAGTCCTAATAATAGGAATAAAGCAGAAGTGACACCTGCTCTGTGCTCTGCTTGGCACCAGGAGGAAAGGTGAAGGGTCGTGAGCTCACATTAAAACAAGTTTGTCTCTGTGTGTAGAAACAGCTCTGGGTGCTCTGGCCAGGGTGTTGAGGGAAGACTGGAAACAGAGTGTAGACCTGGCTACCATCATCATTTACATCTTCTTCTGTTTCTCCAGGTAGCACACACACACACAGACACACATAGTAGTACGCATCCCTTGAGTAGCAGTGACTGTTCTACTCCACTCGTCCATCTTGTTCTCTCCTCCAGTTTCTCCCAGTTCCATGCTGTGGTGATTCACTATAAAATAGGTTTGTTGTGTTTGAATGTGGTGGAACATGAGCTAAAGAGACACGACGTGTGGTGTGAGGATCTGCGCAAGAAAAGCAAAGCTTATATCCTTTTTAACGCATTTGCTTCTCATGTTTGAGCTGCAGGACGTTACCGGACTTACTTCCTGGTTTTATACAATACGACAACATGAATTCCTTGACAGTTTCTTTTGTGTACGCGAGTCAGCGCCAGAGGATAGCTCACTGAGAAGAGACCACGACAAGGCGATGAGAAAGTACCAAAGCCTTCTGCCTAAACAGGAACTACTGGTCCGAGGTCTGCTCATCTGTCACTCCTCTGTAACCCTAGCAACATTCTTACATGGGATACAACTACATTTTTGTTGATGCATCATCTTTACAGTTTAAGATCAGAATGTGCATTTCAAAAGTATTGTACATTAAAACTTTCCAATCATATATATGCTATTTATACTCCTAGTCTTAACTCATAAATTCGTGAAATAGAGGTTGTATTTCTGAATTAGTATTTCTGAGATTTGACATTTCGCTTGCCAGTAAAGAATGTTTAGAGTAATGGTTTCTACTTCCTTGTAATTTATCCTCTTTCTCTTTTGCAGTGTCTCTATACCTACTGTTGAGTCTTGCTGAAGACACAAGAACAGAGCTGAAGATGAGGAATAAAAACATTGTCGGTCTGCTGGTCAAAGTTCTTGACAGGGACAACGAGGAGCTGCTAATCCTGGTCGTCTCATTCCTCAAGAAGCTTTCCATTTTCCTGGAGAACAAGAATGACATGGTGGGTGGAACAGGCGGGTGCAGGAGGGACACTGGAAGAAACTCAAGTGTCTATTATGTGTTATTTTCATTGAGACTGAAAGAAATTGATTGAGTTTCAGCACCATTTGTTTGGATCTTTCTGATTTTTCAGGCAGAGGTGGATGTTATACCACGACTGGCACGTTTTGTTCCCTGTGACAATGAAGACCTGTTGAACCTGACTCTGCGTCTGCTGCTCAACCTCTCCTTTGACTCCGGACTTAGAGCCAAGATGGTTGAAGTTGGATTGTTACCAAAACTGACCGCCTTGTTGGGTAATAGTATGCACTGCCATGTAGCACACAATAGTGTCTGCAATGCTTGTAGAACACATTAGACTCGGTTGACAGTGTTGCAGCTATGTGATGAAGAACTGCTGCTATAAAGTTAATAAAATTCTGTTTTTAAGATTGTCAGCAGCTTTACTGATAGAGACAAGTGTCTGTTGGCCAATCCTTCATATAGTTTCAGGCTGAACAACCACTTAATGGACATTGAAATCCTTTCAGGATTTATTATTTCACTGTACTGATCCACTGAGTTTTCCTCCAGCGTCAAACTAAAGAAAACTTTTTGTGTCAAGTAGGCGATGATAACAATCGTCAGGTCGCCATGCGCACTTTGTATCACATCAGCATCGACGACTGTTTCAAGGGCATGTTTGCTTACACTGACTGCATACCTCAGGTAAGAGCACTACCAACACACTTAACGTTCACTTCAACATGTACGCTGATGTAAGCGATTCTGAAACTACAGGCAAAATTGTGTTTATGTTCAGCTCATGCAGATGCTGTATGAGCACGGCGGTGAGGCGGAGAGTGAAGCCGAGGTCATATCCATCGGCATCAACCTGGCTGCGAACAAAAAGAATGCACAACTCTTTTGTGAAGGTAAACTGAGCTGTTGGTTCATCCCCCTGTATATAGGTCTTACATTGTCAGTCAGTGGTGGTGGAGTTTAGTTTTGATTCAAGTTCTGGTTTATCTGGTTTAGAGTTTATCCGTATGAGCGTCTTTGTGCTTCTGTGTACAGGAAATGGGTTAAAGATGCTCATGAAGAAAGCTCTGAAGAACAAAAACTGCCTTCTGATGAAGATGATCAGAAACATCTCACAACATGATGGGCCAACCAAACCCCTCTTCATAGTGAGCTACAAACACGCACGTACCGTCGGTAGAGTAACTGAGTGTTAGTCGCCCATGAAGTAAAGGATCTGCTCTGTATTGTCTGTCAGGACTATGTCGGTGACCTGGCAGCAGAGATCCGTGCAGATGAAGACGAGGCGTGGGTTCTGGAGTGTCTGGGGACTCTGGCCAACTTCACCATCCCTGACCTCGATTGGGAGTTGGTGCTGAAGGAGTACAACCTGGTACCCTACCTCAAAGACAGGCTCAAGCCAGGTACTAATCGGATTAGCGAGTACACATCAACAGCAACAGGGGAATGTGTTTAAATGAAAGTGAATTATTACATCCGGCTTCAAAGCGATGATGTATTATAATTGTCAGTGTTTGTGTGTTTGTTTGTCCGTCCATACATTCGTCCGTCCGTTAGTCCACTAAATATCTTCGCAACCGTTGCAAATAGAATGATGAAACAAAAAGCACATTACACGGGCGGCAAAGAGGGATGAAAATGAGATGATGACCTTGACCTTGAGAAAAGTAGGTCACGGTCAAATTTCAAGTTTTGTACACTCAGGAACCGGATAGAATAGAGACGACCCTAGATCAATGCTAGTGCTTTGATCTACCTATGCACTAGCTTTGATCTATGGTCTTACTCACACTGGCCTTTTGTTTGTTTTGTTCTGTGATGGTTCGTTTTGGTCTGTTATGTTTTGATGTTTGAGTGCAAACTTTTTTTTTTACTGTACTTAATGTTCCAATTCACATTCACTTGTGAATGTTGCATGTGTATTCTTAGGCTCAGCAGAGGATGACCTCATCCTGGAAGTGGTGATAATGATTGGAACAGTTTCCACTGATGCCGCCTGCGCCGCCATGTTGGCCAAATCTGGCATTATTCCCGCTCTTATCGAGCTACTCAACGGTAAGTTGTAACTTTGAACTCGTTCAAGAATTTGTGTTTTAAACACAACATCTTTACAGCATGTAAATATTGTGTAAATATTTACATGCTGTAAAGACCTTCAAATTTTAGATTTTGGTATGCTCTCTCATATAAAAGTGCTGAGAAACATTTGACACTTCTTTTATTTTATTCTCCAAAACCTGAATTTAAATACTTTATTTAATGCAAGAAATATCTCTAAATATATTTTTTAAAGACCTAAAAAAAAAACTAAGAAACTGTACTCATTGAGGAATCAATTTAATAACATGTCTACTTTTTCTGCCTGTTGAATGTAGCCCAGCAGGAGGATGATGAATTTGTGTGTCAGATTGTCTACGTCTTCTATCAGATGGTGTTTCACCAAGCCACACGAGACGTCATCATCAAAGACACCCGTATCCTTCCCAAAGTCAGGATGTCTGTTTTAAATTTTAAAATGAATAAATATCTTTGTATGAATCACAGGTGTGAAAAATCAAAGTTTTCCATTATTTAATGTAACTCTTTCTCCATTCTGCTGCAACTTTTTTTTAACAGATAAACACAGGTGTAGGGATGGCAATCAACCTTTTGTCTAGTTTAGCATCACATGCATACACTTTCAAACATAAACACTTTGTTCAGATAGGGTTTACATTAACATTATGAGATTATGGGCTATATTGAAGATTTCAATTTTTCAAACCAGTTCAGCATCTCTCCTCATCTGGATACCTGACAGATGAGTGAATTTTTCTGTGTGTTTTTATTTCTTAGGAGAAATCCACAGAACTGTTTCTGGGAAGCTTTAGAGATATTTTTTCATGAACGAAACTAACCTTATTTTCCTTCAGCTTGGTGTAGAAATATCTGAATTTCAATATTTTTTGCTTTGAGGTGGGGCAAGAATGAAATGCCCTACATCATCACCTATGAAGAATTAGTTTCTTTAACCCTCTCTCTAGAGGCTCCTGCCTACCTGATAGATCTGATGCATGACAAGAATGTTGAGATCAGGAAAGTGTGTGACAACACCCTTGACATAGTTGCCGTAAGTGAAAAGCACACCGATGGACACACACACTCACAGTAACAACTACATCTGACAGAACACACCTACCTGTAGGTTGTGACATTTTGTTTGACACTTTTTCTATATTTTCCAGGAGTATGACGAGGAATGGGGCCGGAAGATTCAGTCAGAGAAGTTCCGTTACCATAACAACCAGTGGCTGGATATGATTGAAAGTCGTCAAGCCGATGATTCAGAACCATTTTTCTATGATAACGACAACAACAGGACTGATATGTTCTATAGTGCAGGTAAACACACATGCAAAGGCTGGTCCACGCATGAATTAGATTCTCCACATGATTTGCTCAAATAAATTTGTTGTATGGTTTTATTAATTTTATCCCCAGAAGTGAGATATTGGCTGTATGGCACTGCATGGCCATATCTGTCCAGCTGCTCCCTGATGAACAGAAACAAAAAGAGTAGCAAAAACTGAGCGTTTTCCATCACTGTGAAGAGACTTTGGTCCATTTAATTGAGGAGGGAAACCACAGTAAAAGTGTGTGAGTGTGGTGTCTGGCTTTCATTCACTTATGTGTGTGTTTAGATGGAATCACCCCGGCAGACGGTTCAGTCAGCTTGGATTTCTTCAGCGACTTGCCTCCTCAAAATGGAGACCTGCACCATACAGGGTGAGTTGAATTCGGATGAATGTCTGCTGGTTCACAGCACATGTTTTCTGGGTCTGCAAGAAGTCAGGGGAAGTTTCACACTCCATTAAACATTCTTAGAGCTTCTATGTGTTCATCAAACCTTGTATTACTGTGGGTATGATGAGGTGCTGACTGGTTAGATTCTGAGACACTAACCTATTTCACATGAGACTGTCCCGTTCCCTGTTCCACCGGTCTGAGGTGTTTTCACTCTCTCTTTTCCAGTGATGGCAGCGACGCCTTTGACCTGACCAGCTCATCACCTGGACGACCGGCTACTGCCTACGGCTTCAGACCCGATGAACAGCCCTTTTGTCCGTACCCATAGACGTACACATTTTTTTGCGAGCCGTTTTCATCGCAGCTAGTTGGCCCCAAACTGCCAACTCTTGTAGAACATTTTGATCACTTTCCTAGACCTAGAGAATATTGTGTGCAATGACAACAGAAACACCAAAAGAAAGAGTAGGCTCTCTTCTTTCATCAGGAAAAAGTTTGCTTCTTCCTTTTCTTCTTCAACAAAATTGACGAAGGTTGTAAACAAATTGATGTCTGTAGACATCTCAAAGCAGCCAATGAGTTAAACCATTCAGGGCATTGTAGATCCATTATCCCTCTATATTCTGCAGGTCCACTGTTACAAGATAATATTTTATGACAGCAATCTGTCGTGACTGAAGGCTTTTGGGTGTAAGAGGAGTGACACACAACTCTTGGTCATTTTAAGCTTGTTATTCAAAGGTTACTTCATGTCAGTGCAGTCACCTTTTGTTACCAATTTGTTGCTGCTTCAGGCTCACTGAGAAACATTTAGGCTCATTACTTCATTCATTTCATTTTTGAACAGTTTGAGATCCGATGGTTGGAAACATCTGAATCTATTTCAATATGCTGAACTACAAGTAGACGTTACACATAGTCAACTTATTATAATGCACTGCAATGTATATAGATTTTTTATTTTTTTTTTGTCAATGCTACTGCAAATCATGAACGTTGGCTGGTCTGAACCTGGGTGCAAGATAGTCAAGCTGCAGAGCATAACATTTCAAGCTGATTAGTCCTAAACGTTTATCTTGTCAAACTTCTTTGGTGCAATCCTACCATCAACCGATGGTACAAAGGTAAAAACAATCGGGTGTAAAAAATGTTACATTCGCATGCAGAAGACATGTGATTCTGGTCGCCCTGTTTTCTGCAGTTAGTTCTAACTCCACCATTGTAGGAAAAGGTCAACTTACTGTTCATGTTGGAGACACACCATTATCACTGAGAATGTTTTGTCAGCTGTGAAACTTGAGCCACAGGGACCGTAGATCGCCTTGTGTGTAATCCAGTAAATGTGGTTGGTATGATTTCATGTTTTTTCACTGTCATTGTTTACTGTATTTGTAGAAGGTCATTATAGGACATTAATACACTGACTAGAAATAAGGTTTCAACAAGGACTGTGACAAAAGCTCTCAATGATTCAAAGATCTTCCCTTGAGTGTGACGCTTACTACTAAGTGATGGAGCATGTACTGTATAAATGCACCATGCTGTTATGTGAACACTATATAATATGTATTTGGAGGGCATCAATAGCTACATACTGTATAGACATATTTGCATAGAAAAATGTTGCTGCATGACTGTCTAGTTTATTTAACATAAGTTATTGTTTCTTTGTGTATTTTGTTTTATAATTGATTTTTTCGCTACTTGGCGCTGTAAACACAGGTAAACATTCCACAACTAGGTGTGTTTTAATAAATATGATAAGTTACCACATTTAAATTGTCATGACTTTAAAAATAAAATTACTGTGTACACAAATATTCTGGACATTGAATACTTTGGTTTATTGACAGCATTCTATATTAGTATGCTTATTAAGTAGGCCATTTCTAACATCTTCAGTTTAAAAGTAGATTATGAGTGTTCCTTTAATTAAACTGCACAAAAGTATTGAATATTTCATCTTAAATATTCAATGATGGCCATGAAAAAATTGGTGGGTATTTACAACCAGTATACCTTTTTTTACAGGGCAGGATGTAGTTAAGGTAATTACTGTAGTGAAACATGGACACAAAATAAAACAGGAAGATATCCAATATATCTAAAAAAAATATTTATTTTCTACCAAATCCTAATCCTATTTACGTTACTGGATTATCAGTGGACGTGTGAGACAGAAGTTATTTGGTTCTTTGACCTTTTAGACATTTTAGTCTCAGTTCAAAGTATAAAACTGTGATGCACTAATACTGGAATGGGTCCACATTTATAGACTTTCTTGGGATATTTTAATCATTTCATAAGAACAGGTTTGCGTAATGGAGATGTCCCAGAGAGATCCTCCAGTTTCCGTGGCAACATTTAGTATATGTGTATGGCATATTCTACGTCAGTGATAACAGTCACCTCAGCAGGTCTCTGGCTGTGACTCCATTGGCAGAAGGCCATGGAGATGCTTCTCTTTTTCATACCTTTGCTCTGTTTTTGTCTGATCTCTCTCCTCTGGGTCTTCATCATCTTCATCCATCTCAAGTCCTTTCACATCTTAATCCTCCGTTTCTGTCTCTATTTCCTCTTCTTTTCCTTGACCTCTCTCTTCTTCAGCTTGCTGACTCTTATCTGCTCCCTCTTCCCGTCTCACTTCTCTGGCCCTCTGTAACTCCCAGTTATCTTTCATTTCTCCTGTCAGGTAGACAGCTCTGTCACTGCTCTGCTGTGCTGTTGTCTCTGTTACAGATATCAAGGAGTTATAACCAATGGCCTCACTCAGTGACCCGAGGCAGATTTTCACTGGACTGTCTGTACATGGTGTTGGTGCTGATGAGGGGCAGGGATCCTGGACAGAAGAGTTGCTCTCTGCTTCCAGATCTGATTTAGGGATCTCAGATGATGCAGAATTTTCCGATGGATCATTTTGAGCACATTGAGCTGGAACATCTGTGGACTGCAGCGATGACTGAGTGAACAATGAAAGGTCATGTGAGGCTTCAGTGGGATTAGTGGGCTCTGGGTGCTCAGGACCACCATCATGTGGAGTGTTAGAGCCGGCGTTTAAGTGGGAAGATTCATTTTTGGTCTCAGCTACAAGCTGGATGACTTCTCCGGTTTCCTCAAGGTGGGATAATACATCCTGAGTCGTGAGTATCTCAGAGTCGTCATTGGTATTTATGTGGGATTTGGCATCAGCGTTAATTTCTGGGTCACCTCCTTCCACCTCTGGGGCAGGTTCTCCACTTGGTGCAGCTGGAGAGGAGACTGGAATGTGATTCCCTGGGCTGTCTGGTGCAGAGTTAGGAGGCGTCTGACTCAGCAGATTGTACTGATTTACAGCCAGATCAGGAATGTCCAATAAGAGATTATTACTCTTTTTACTAGCAGCATCCTGGACCACTGAGGAGAAGAGAAAGGGCAAAGTCAATAAACTCAGAAGGCAAGTCACATTTTAGTATTCATTTATTACTGGTACATATATACTTCATATATTATACATATTCCTTTTTTATTTCAAGATATGACACAGGACTGGGTTGCAACTACCATAAAAAACATAAATTAACCTCCATGTTATGTTTTGTGTCATTTTGTTAGCATGACTGTACAAAAAACGTCTTGATATATTTCCATGGGTATAGAAAAGCCATTAAATTACAGGTAGCAAAACAGATCCAGGAATCTGTTTAACAACAGCAGCAAGATTTGTCAGTTTATCATGAAATAATCCATGAATTAATATAAAATATTCCCACATCTATGAGTTTATAATGTGGTGTAGATTCAGATAATCCAGCCCAGCTGGATTAAATGTGTGTATATATAAGGGATGATATTTATTACAGTAACAATTAGAGCTACATACAGCTACCACCAGCTAGCTGACATAACAAGGTTTAAATATACATTGATATGAATTAGATTTACCTACAATGCAAGATCCCTTCCCTCGTCTGACAGACATTCAATACACTTCACCCCAACACCTGTCCCTGCTGGTTCTGGACTCCATGAAGTTTGTTCTGACTGGGCCAAGCTGAGGTGTTGCTACTTATTTTCTATCAGATACTGAAACTAAAGTTTTCCTCACTTTTGTTCCCAGTCGAAACCATCTGGGAGTACACAGAGATCCCAAAATTATTGCAGGGATATCTCACTTAGATGAGATGGAAAGTGTTCCTGGTAAGAGTGACGTCTGGGCTACTCTGCTACCACCAAGACCACGACCCTCATCTATTACGACTGTAATAGATGGATGGAGTTTGTGTGTATTTACCTGTTTCTATCTGCTTACAGACGATGCTTCTCAGTACATCTTCATAGACATTATGAACAAGAATGAAACTGCTGTAGTCAGAGAAAATGTACTGCTCAAACTGCTGCAGCTCCTGGATGGAAAATGCATGCAAAAGGCAGGCAAATACATTGTACTGCAGCACAACAGAGGATTTGTAATAAAGCAGTGGTGTGTGATGTGTCCGAGGCAGTGGACTGACTGAAGAAATGTGTTTAACTGACCGTTTTCCATTTGCTGTCCATCCTCCTGATGAGAGCAGGCAGAATGATCTCCACTAACACTTCCTGATAGAGCCTCCTTTGCACTACTCTGCTGTCATAGTCAAACAGCTGCGCGCACACACACACACACACACACACACACACACACACACACACACACACACACACACACACACACACACACACATATTTTGAGAGATATTAATGTTGATTCTTCAATACAGTACAAGGTATTTAACTTATGCAAAAAAAATCATCTACATTTTTCTTAACAAATAATTTAATAGTAGTTTATCCATCCAGTGTGCGTGCCTCTCTTTACCTTTAAGACTCTCTCTTTAGCTCTGTCCATGTTGACATGTGTCTGAAGGGGCTGCAGATCTACTGATGATTGGAGGAACAGCTCTAAGGTGTGCACAGCATTGTCCAACAGCTGGGGGAGACAAATAACACTGACATCATCTATAGGATTTGACCTGTTCTAACTCTGTTATCAGGATTTGGAGACCACTGCGTCCTAAGTTTGATATTTATTTCAAAAAGAAATTTATGCATATTATCAGACATGCATTTTTCATTTGTCCTTTTTCTTGTATACGAGACGACTGTAATTGTCTCGTTCCATTTTCCGACTCATGGGAGTTGCTAGATCCCATCCTTGCTGACTAGCTCTATGTACTGCGAGACTGTGTCCCCGCATTCCCAAAAAATAACAGATGTAGCAAAAATAACAGAAATTAAAACTCATACAGTAAATTTATGTGGAATTTTTGACAAATTGGTCCCAAGTTCAACACACACCTTAAATAAAATAAAAACCTTTTCTGACAATTATTTCATGAATCAGGCTTCAAAGAGCCAGTTTCACAGTGTTCCTCTGTGCCTCCATACCTTCTCCATCTCCAGATGGGCAGAGTGAACCAGTCTCTGGAAGCTCTTCACTCCAAACCCTTGTTTAAAACATTCCAGTTTCTCTGTTACATCCACCACCTGCCTGTAGCACTGATACAGACTGATGGAGTGCAGCGTGGCCAAGGCCTGAAAAAAACACACACCCTTCAACCAAATGATGATGAATCTTTATCACCAGGAATGGAAAGCAGACACACACACACACACACACACACACACTCACCTTCTTTGTCTCCCCTGTTGTTCCATTTGTGTGTTTGAAGGCTGTGTCTATCTCTGAGTGAAGTGTGTGTTGCATCCCCTGAATCCCTGCACTTATGTTTTCTGTGAGCACCTCAAGGATAGTGGACATGTAGGGAGCTACAGACTCACTACACATTTTCTCTGCGTCTTCACATATACATGCTGGAACACACACACATACATAATCATATAAAATGTTTATAAAGAATATTATAATTGACTGTGACTATTTCTTAATCAGGCATAAATGTCAGCTATTCACATCATTCATTTAAACTTCTGGGGTTAATGAATGATCAACCAACCTCTGACTTTCTCCTCCAGGAAGTAGAGAGAGGACATGACCTGGTCCAGGTCAGATCTGATTAGTATTTGATTGCCCAACGCGGTGTGACGACACTCCTCCTTCAGAACCTCCAGACCTGCAGTGAGTTGTTCTACCACCAAAGTGTAAGTTTCCTGCACTATCTGCACACACAGAATTACCATGAGCAACAGGAGCGTGGGAAAATTAAAACAAGGTGAGGAATGTAAGTGTTTCAAGCTACACATAAAGATATTGTGTTCCAACCCTGAAATATAGTCATCTAGTGACCCAGAAATTATTTTGGTCACATGGGGGCAGCATAATAACTGTAATAATCTCCATGATCAGTTTGTACAACAAATGACATCATACATGGCAATCATACCGTTACAGAGAGGATGGAAATAAGTAATCCAATTTCTGAGATGTTGTACATGTGTATGATTAAATTAATTCATGTAGTTGTTTTAAATATTTGTACTATTATTTAAAAAAACATCCAATAGCGATGATGTTTTAGTCACTGTAGGGAGTTGAAATCCATTTCAATAAGATAGAAAATTCACTTTCATCACATTAATACATTAAAAAAAATAAGTTTAAATAAGTGCTTCGTTTGTCTTTCATTGGAATTAACCTCCAGCAATGTCTCCTTGAAGCTGATAATAAGTTTACTGTAGTGATTATGAGTTAAGTCTTTATCCATTCATTCATTTCCTTAAACACATATTTTGTTTAAAATGGGGAGGCTGACGTCTATTCCAGCCAATATTGGGTAGATAACACAGATAACCCCAAGCGGCTTTGAACACACAGCCTTCTTATTGTGAGGCGATAGCTATGCCCACTGCTCTGGGTTGTTGTTGTTTTATTAGTTACTTAAATCTTGGACATTCCGTTTTTCTAAGTACTATTTCCATTCTCCTAAAGTTGAGTCCTCCTACTGAAACTGAAGGCATTGAGACAGGTTCAGAGGATTTTATCTGACCCTGAATACACTGTACGCTAAAAAAAAAATAATGCACCAACCCTCACACCATTTAAACATCAGGAGGATAAATGACCTAAAGGAAAGGCAACACTGACATGCTGTCATTCGATAGCAGCTGGTTTCAGTCCAGTCTCTCAGTGTTTGACCAGCAGAGCGGCTGATGGACGATTTTAATGTTGATTTAGTTACACTGAAATAAACCCTCCTTGTTTTAGTTTAGCTTACTGCCAACCACTGCCGTATCCTTTCATTCTTCTTGCCCTTCACTCTTGACTTAAGCTGACTGTGTAACCATGGTAACGCCTCTTCCATCACCTGAGAGGCCAGCACCTACAAACACAAGCAAACATATGATAAGAAAGCAGGCAATTAGACACACAGACAAAGCTGTGTTGTGTGTGTGTGTGTGTGTGTGTGTGTGTGTGTGTGTGTGTGTGTGTGTGTGTGTGTGTGTGTGTGTGTGTGTGTGTGTGTGTGCTGACTTTTTCTTCAGAGCCCAGCAGCATTTCCCAGGATTCATAGCATCCTTTCTCCTGTCGGTAGAACCTCAGGGCTCGGATGAACGCCTGGCTTTCATAGAAGGAATCACACCAAGGATCTGCAAGGAGACTCTGGCTGAAATACCGAAATAATTTTCTCCATATTCTTCCTATCTCCTCTATACAACTTGGACATCAACAACTCAATAGCTTTATTCCCAGCAATGTAACTAAACATTACTTTTATTATTGTTGTTTTATTACAGCAGAGCAAGAGAATGTCACAGCCACATCTCTTTTAGAATGAGAGGGTGATGTTAAACTCTAGATGAAAATGTAAGCTGGATTTTTTATTTACAGTACTTGATGTTGGTACTGGCTGTAGAATTTCTAACTGTAGATTTTTTACAGTTCTTTCTCTTGGTTAAGCTTTTGCAAATATAAATGTTGTATTTCTAAAATAATAAATACGGATTTATCTGCCACTCAAAATAATTGGAAAGTTTATTACTGTGAATTTTTTTTGTTCAAGATTTCTGTCTTTTGTAGGAAACAATGGGCTTGGAACTGAGACTCCAACAAATTAGAAACACACTAAATTATTTTGGGCGTTAGAAACTTCAGCAGAGGGAAGACAAGTCAGTGCAGTAAACCAACGTAATGTTTAATACACCAAGTAAAAACTACTGTATATGCTGCCACTGCTGTGATTTCTACTGTTGAATTTTTAAACCCATTCATTTTTCATTTTCATTTACTCTTGAGGCACCAATGGTTTTCAGAAGCAGCTGCTGCAAAAACGTTATTATTTAAATGTGGTCACTTCAATCTAAAAACCGACAGAGAAATGAGAGGTGCAGCTGGACTAAAGCAGAGTGTCATAGCGTAGTGCTGACATTGTTTTTCTGATCATGTCTCGGACCATACAGAGTTGTTTCATATCTCTTCCACCAAGACTAATTCATGTTTATGGCATTATTTCTTCAACAGTTGGCTTCTCCATAAAATTTGAAGTTTCTTCTCTGACTTAAATGACGGAGGACATTTGAGGAAGAGAAAGCTCCACTAATGCTGAGTATGCTTCCTTTATCATCAACAAAGAATGACTCACACAGGAACAGCTAACAATGGTGGAAATCACTTCCTCAGAGATGGCACAGTCACGAGTAGTGGTTAGAAACAATGAATGAAGTGTTAAATTAAGCATAAAGTGAGCATGTATTTGTAAAAATAAATGAAGCTGATAAGGTCATACTTTAAATGTAATGTCTTTGCACAGTTTATACTGAAGTGTATACCAAAAGTAGCAGTGAACAATGTATACTTGTAGACTTTCTTCTCTTGAATCTACAAGCCTACTAAGAAATGAGAAAAGCAAGAAAATAGAAGAAATCAGTATGGATGAGGAATTGTTGGGAAGACGCTGACACAGGATGTTTGTCCTTTGTGGGGAACAACAGGTAAGGTATGCTACCTAACATTAATATCTAGTGCCGGGGCCATTACTGTTGCTGTGGAGTGCTATCAGCTGCTCTGGGGTGTCTCTCTGATGGCTGGTGATCTTGCTCAGAAGGTAGTGATGTAATCATTCAAATATTTACTCAGAAATATCAGAAATGTTCCAGGTCAATCAATATTCCAGATCATTTTTCTCCCTGATTGTTAATAGGGGTGTATTTAAAGTCTAAAATTGGCCAAATCCTCAAAACATCTAAAACCATTTTTTTGTTCTGTTTGTTCAACAGAAACGGCAGTCTGTTTAAAATCAACAACAGAAAAAGAAGTGAATGATAATGCATAAAAAGTATTTCAAAAGGGTAATATATTACTTTCAGAAGAATGAGGTCAGCACTCTTACTGTGTTCTAAATAATGTAAAGTCAGTCCAGCTCTTTGTTGTTTCCTGTTACTGCTGAGGAGATCTGGTTGGTGTGCAGTTATGATTTACCGGTTTTTTGCAACCATAAGACTTAAACTTAAGGGATTGCACTTGGTTTGCATGTGAGTTAACCACACAGGAAGGCAACAACATTAATATTTTTATCCGTTGTTAGGGTAAATGTGACCACATGACTGACAAATTGAAAAAGAGCCAAGCAACACAGCAGTCTGCTATTAACAGGTTTTACAGATCCTTCTAACGCCATGGAAAGGAGAAGTTGTTGAATTGCTTTAAGGCTGGCATCTTGGCAGTTATACAGTATCTCAAATACTATTTTCAGCAGTTATGTACAAGAATACTACTTTTGTAACTCAAAGAATAAATTGTTCAAATTCCCTCTAGAAAAATTAATATATTGATTAATTTCTATTTACACCATGTTTTTTCTGGTGTACAGCCTCAAACACTTTTTGTATTTTTGTTACCACAGAATAATCCTTTAATGTCAGTCCACAGCCAATGGAAAAAAGCCAATGAATACATTTTCCCACTATTTACCATACATCTTAAATTGTGGGACATTTGGGTAACTTCAGCATGTTGTGTTTGAAACCCACTTCATTTTGTCTTTCTTGTGAAACGTAAGTACAATATAAGGTGTAAAAGGTAACCACAGATTTAAAATGAGTGTTTGTGTTTTACCAAGGTTGCAGTGTCGAATGCAGGTCTTGAGGGCAGACAGGAAGTGATCTTGTTCTGCTTCCTGTTGGAAAATGAAGCAGGTGTAGCCCATGTAAGGCAGGTGCAGATACACAGCAAATGGATCTGGAGGCGATACCACTGTTGAGCAATCCTCCTGTACTTCTGAAAGTGGACACACACACACACAATAGTGTCCTGACCACGATGGCATCCTTTTAAGATCATTTTCTAACAGTTTCTGGAAAAAAATGATTACCTGATAAAATATCCCGGTTCTTAAAAAAATGAAGGACGCTATCAATAAAACCTGTAAGTACTGTTACAGATTGTAATCATAAATCAGCCCTACCATTGAGTGCTGCAGCACAGGTTTGCTCCAGGTGAAATCTGGATTCCTCCTCGGTGGTGAACACACTGCCCCCTGCTGTCTGGAGGACCAATTTAGCAGGACATCCACGACTGAAAGTCTATGGTAGAAATGACAGATTTCACAATGTCCAGCAGAAACACACATTCAGTGTCATTTAGTGTCATGTTTTGTGTGCACTTGCAAGCCTTACCTCCATGCTGTCATGTATCTCCACATTGTAGTCTCTCCTCAGGATGGTGAATCTGTCTCTTTTCTTTCCCTGCTCATCCCAGGAGGAGAACTTCACACATCCTTGATACAACACTTCCTCAGGGCATTGCTGGGGCTGTACACACATGCACACATGCACAAACACAATAACACACACACACACACACACACACACACACACACACACACACACACACACACACACACACACACACACACACACACACACACACACACACACACACACACACACACACACACACACAATGATGTTGTAGCTCAACAGTATTGATTGATGAGTAGATTGATACATGTAGCTCCTACCCTCTGGGTGAGCAGCAGGTCTCTTTCCACTGTGTTTGGCTCCAGCTCCTGGTGTAAGTGTGTAAAGTGGGCTGTCGTATACTGCTGACGGTAAAACACGCTGAAGCTCTGAAATGTTCTTTCAACGAGTTCTGGAAACACACAAAATCACATTTTGAAAAATGTCATTATATCTATGTCTCAGTTGGAATATTCTGGAATCTGTGATACGCGGTGGCAAATTAACACTTATAGACATCTGAAGGACGTTTCTAATGTCTCTAAATGTGTGACTAATGTACCTCCTGAACTTGAGATGCAGATTAGTGATAATGAGTTGTTTATTTTTTGCTGATAGTACCATTAGAAAATATACTTTTTCATACACAGACACTGACACACACGCACACACACACACACACACACACACACACACACACACACACACACACACACACGTACAAACACACACAGATCAGACAGTCCATTATAATGTAATAGTTGGAAATTGCTGCAATTAGACTAGTTTAGAGTGGGGCAACAGGATGTGACAGTGCTGATAACACATATAGGAATGCACACATAAAACCCAGCGAAGCAGCTCCTGTGCTCGGCCTTCATGTTTCACTTGTTCTTATTTTTCATCAAAGTTCACTTGAAGCTAGAATTCTTATTTGTGACTTCAAAAATTATTTGATCACACTTTCAACCATTTTAAAAACCACTTTGCTTTGACTCTGGGAACTTTTATTGCACACTCCCCATGTTTCCCATCTCCATCTCAGCTTTTAAATACCGAACAAAATAAAGATTTGTGTCCCTTTCTTGAACGTGGGCAGATTCTTTTCCTGAACTTAACTTTCATCAGCAGCTTATTTCAGAGCAATTTTTTTTTTTCAACCTCACGCCAATCTTTAAATATTCATATTAAATATTTTCTAAATATTCTCTTTGAACTAAGGCAAAACCATTCCTCTACTCTTCT
The DNA here is from genome assembly GCA_013358685.1 of Antennarius maculatus. Lineage (NCBI taxonomy): Eukaryota > Metazoa > Chordata > Actinopteri > Lophiiformes > Antennariidae > Antennarius > Antennarius maculatus. Next base: position 16,279,437 of record CM023619.1, read on the forward strand.
TTTTTTTAATATAACTCTCATTGTTACTTCTTCTGTCTTGTCTGGAGAACTCCTGTCTGTACGAACGTTGTCTCTTTAAAACCATCTGGACCAATCATGGAATTGATTGGGCAACCTATCGGTCCTGATGGGACATTCACTACATGAGGGACTCTTTGGAGATGTGGAGAGTTGTGTGCCAGGAGGTTTTTTTGATGGAGGACGTTGAAGATCTGTTAGGATTTATAATAACTCTTTGGAGTGAGTGTTGAACTTGTGTATTAAAAAATTGGAAAGATGGCAGCAAATCAAGAAGTCCAAAGGCTGGCCGCCTTGTCAGGTGAGATGGGCCGGGCAGTGGGCACACAGGCTGTGCTGATTAATGAACCAAAGTCTTGGGCCGGGGACAAGACGGTGGCCGGTTCAAGAAGAACGTCTGACAAAAAATTTCAGAGTGTGAACTGGCAGTGGTGTGTGTGCGTGCGTGCGTGCGTGCGTGCGTGCATGTGTGTGTGTGTGTGTGTGTCACAGGCCTGTACACATATATACTATGCATTTGATTAACAACATGTAGTAAAACCAGAGTGGACAAAATAATTTCCCTTCCAGAATTAATAGAATTTACTTAATCTCCAAACTGGAGTTCTATCCTGACACCTGTGTTGACTCGTTGGCAGTGTCATCTCATGACATCCAGCTTTGAATACCTGAAGTCTCCTGGTAGAGCTACTCACACTGTATAATAAAAGAATCCACATTACAATTAATGTACAATTTCTACACGGATCCCTCCTACATTTTAATTAATATTTTAAGCATACTTTGGGTTGCTTCTTAACTACAGTACTAGTTTATCACTGCAACCTGAGATGCTGTGATGTGAGTACTGATATCGACTTTACAGGGAAAAGTGTGGTCGTAACGTGAAAATCACCTGTACTGAAGTTACATAATGGAGTGGAAACTGATCCAAAGGTAATTACAACTCCGATTCTTCTTTCTGATGAAGTTGAAGCTACATCTATAGCTGATACTACAACCAGCTGCTCCCACGTATCAGTCAGGACCCTAAAACTTTCCCACATTCCCTCATGCTCTTCCTCTTTGAATTTCCAGAAATTCACGTTTGAACAGGGTTAAATATTTTTATGAAAACTTTTTTTTAATTTTTTAATTTTTTTTTTTTAATAAAAACTTCAAAAGTACAAAAGTCCAGATCTGCATACAAAAACATGAACTAATGGGGGAAAAAAATGATATTTGTGGTTTTACCTTTGATGTTGGTGATTTTGGCCTCATCCAACAAACCGGAGGAAGATGCGCCCATGATGGCTCCTGAAAAGCTCAATTTGGTTATTCAAATGTGAACGCTTGTTGGAAACCAGGTCCTAAAACGTAAATGAGCTGCATCTCATTTCCTGTTTTCACTGAGTCATCATGTGCTGACGGGGCGGGGTTGTTAAAACATTAGTGAAATCTCTCACATCTCATCTGTCTGATCACACACCAGTGTCATAACCTGCTTAGTGAGGCCATCTACTGGAAAAGAATGAAAGAGTTACTGTAATAGTAAAATAACACAGAAATAAATTAGATCTACATTGGAATGGCACTCAAAAAGTAGAAGGCAGCAGGTCAGATAAAACTATTATTATTATATCCAGAGAAAGGGATGTATTGTAATTGCCAATGGAGGATTTTACACAGCGCTGTGGCCATCAACAGTTTTATTGCAGTTTTGAATCCGAATATGTCGGAAAGCTATCCGTTCTGTTCTCACAGAGGAACTGTATTCACTGGTTCCTAGACAGTCGGAGACTCGACAATCTGTTCCTGTTTTTGGAGATTAACTTTCTTTCATTCAGTCATGTTCTTGACAGGCAGGTGTACGTTATTGGTTTGATTTGATTCATTTGCTCTTTTTCATTCTCTTATTCTCATTCTCATTCAGTCTCTCATTCATTTGCTCTCTTTCTCTCTTCCCCCTTCACTCTCTCATTCATTCTCTGTGATTCAATTTGCTAATTTCAATTAAATTTGCTGAGGTGAAGTCATTGGAGAGTCTCTCTCTCTCTCTCTTTCTCTCTCTCTCTCTCAAGACTGTTGAAGAGCTGGAAGAGCCCAGTAACCCCACAGCAAAACTAACTTTAATAAATTCTTATTGTAGAGGCCTATCAAACCCAATTCATACTGAAACTTTCCCTGTAGAGTTTGTCTCTTTGCTCTAATGACTCCGTGTCAGACCCAATCAGCCTCAGTGACAGTAAAGTTAAAAAAACATGTATAAATTGATGGTAAAGGTTCTAAATAACGATAAACTTAAACATAGGGTTGACACACCATGGAGGGTTCACCTTGTGCTGACGGTGAATGGAAACCCTTCTTGGTAGTCTTTCTATAAGCAGCTGTTGACAAAGAGGGTTGGAGATCTCCAATGTAGAATTTTGCGTGGCGCTGTGGCCATCAACAGTTTTATTGCAGTTTTGAATTCAAATATATTGGAAAACTGTCCGTTCTGTTCTCTCAAGGAAACTATTTTTCATTGCTTCCTAGAATGTCAGAGACTCGACAATCGATTCCAGTTTTTAGAGGGAATCTTTCTCTCATTCGGTCTTGTTTTTGACAAACAGATATACATTATAGGTTTGAAACGCAGGAAGAATCAAAAAAAGGATTGGCAGATTCTAAATTTTCTTCTGGGCCAAGTAAAGATGCCGATTTATCTAAGCAGGAAGGAAAAGGTTGAAAGTTCGTCTGACTGCAGTGCAGAAACCATTTTAAAAAGAATGTGTCAAACAAGAATCAGAATCAATTTGAACTATTTCAGAGCTACGAATGATTTAGACACTTTTACGAACCTATGGTGTGTCAAAGGTGTCTTCTGTTCCGTGTCAAGTAAGGAACCTGTGTTCAGTCAGTGTTTGTTTTAATTCACGTATATTTTGCTTATGTTCCTACATTCCATATAATGTGTTTTTGAAGTATGAGTTCCTGTTTGCGTGAATCTCTCTTGGATTTTGTGTCAACGTGACTATCTTGTAATATCGACTTTTATGAGTAAACGTGATTTTAAAAATCAAATCAAATCTCTCTCATTCATTCACTAACATTTTCTCATTCATTTACTTCTTTTCATTCTCTCATTCATTTCCTTCTCTCTCCTCTCTCTCTGTCTCATTGTTTCTCATTCATTCTCTCTCTTTCTCTCTTCCCCCTTCACTCTCTCATTTATTCTATCTTTCTCTCATTCTTTCATTCTCTCTCTCTCTCTCTCTCTCTCTCTCTCTCTCTCTCTCTCTCTCTCTCTCTCTCTCTCTCTCTCCCTCTCTCAGTCAGTTCGGGTTTGGATCTCTCTGTATCGGATGTGAGGAGGTCGGTATTCTCGCTGGTACCGTTTGGTGCCACGCAGCTCACGTTGGACGACACCGACTGGAGTTCTTGTTCTTCCGTAACTTTTTCTTGTTCCACACATCCTCCTTCATTGACACTGATTGATTGATTGATTGATTGATTGATTGATTGATTGATTGATTGATTGATTGATTGATTGATTGATTGATTGATTGATTGATTGATTGATTGATTCGACTCTAGTCCGTGAAGTTTTATCTCAGGTCGAACTCTGACCTGCTTCCCTCCGGTGCGTCATACGGGAACGCGCATCCACAGACCCCCGGAGTTTTTACGCATTGGGTCGGTGGACAAACCCGACGGAGTGTGACTACCTTATAATTTACTCGACTTCTTCATCTGCTGTCAGCTGTGCAGAATGTGGCGCGGACTTTCAGTTCTGGTTGTCTGCTGGGCTGTAACCGGACCGGGATCCGGTCAAACCGGCGTCCCCACGCAGAGGATGCTGCTGACCGGGACAACCGGAGCGCCTCATCCGGAGATGGATGCTCGTTCCGCGGCTGCTGAGGATAACCGACCAGTGGCACCGACCAGAGCCGCTCCTGTTGATGGTGAGGTGGGGTCAGTCCTGCAGGACACCGACGAGCCTCTGGAGGATGAACTGGACAACCAAGAGAACGTCATCAGTCAGGTGAGAGCAGGAATTCTGCCTTATGTTTCCTTCACTGCCAGAATGATCACTGTAGACATAGTGTAATTATTTAGTCATAATAATTTAACTGTATTAATATCACACTGTAATTTACATGTATCCAATGCAACCTGGAGAAATAAGTCAAGTCAACTTTATTTATACAGCACTGAATCCCACCAGAGGCCCCTAGAAACGCTTTACAAAGAATGAAAAAAAACAACAACAAGAGAATGTCATAGTTTACAGGAATGCACTTTCAACTAAACAGTAAGGAGAAGAGCATCATGGAAATGAAAGGAAAATCTGGCAATGAAACTAAAATGGGAAAGTTAATGGACAATCAGAAACCTGCTCTACCTTTTGTCCCAGACGATTGGTCACAACAATGTTAGTGCAGTACTTTATAGAAATATTCTTTAATTATTAAATACAGGATGTGTAGGCCTGCTGTAGATTCAAATGGCTTCTTCATTGGCCTGTAAACGTACTGTAATGTAGTGACAGAACTGTTACCAGTATGTAGCTATAAAGTTTATATTTACTCCTTGCAAATTTAAAATACAATAAGATACTGCAAGAAATACAGTAATCAAATTACCAATAATTTCAAATGAAAAGTTTCATAGTATATACAGTATTTTCCGCACTATAAGGCGCACCTAAAAGCTTTTAATTTTCTCAAAAACTAACAATGCACCTTATAATCCAGTGTGCCTTATATATGGAAAAGGGTTTAAAATAGCCCATTCATTGAAGGTGCGCCTTATAGTCCAGAAAATACTGTGTGTGTGTGTATATATACCATATATATTTGATTTAAATATACATATACATCAGTTGTACAAACAGAGCCGCTGTCCGTGTTTGTGCACCACACAACTGAATCACCAGGCAGCACAGTGGCGCAGTAGGGAGCGCTGTCACCTCACAGCTAGAAGGTTCCAGGTTCAAATCCTTTCTGAGTTTTTATGTTCTCCCCTGATGTGTGGATTCTCTCCAGGTTCTCAGACTTCCTCCCACATCCAAAAACGTGCAGAATAACATGCAAAAAAATGAATGAGCGGTCAAGAAGATCAATGGATCAAGAACTGAATCACCATCACGGAAGCCTTTATCTAAGAACACACAAAAAATGTCAGAAATACAACGTTTTAGAGTGAAAATGCTCACATTGCTTACTAAAGTGAGACTTTATTTTTCTTTTAAACACAGTCCACCGTTTGAGTTCAGCGTAGATGACGGGGGAACTCAGAGCTCTGTGTGTGTTTGTGTGTGCATGTTACAGTATGTGCACCACAGTAACACTTTGCATCCATTTGGTGGTTGGTTATGTAATCCTCCTTTAATGCTCCAAACCCATAAGAGCCTCCACATGCCTGCAGCAGTCTTCCACCCACCACTGCTGCAGCCGTAAATCATTGCACTTAGTTTTCCATTCAAAAAATTTATGCTCAACGACTGATACTAGCAAGAGTATTTCCATTCATATTAAAGCTGGCTGACGAAAGTTCAAAGGTCATTCCTCTCTTTCAGTTACTGATGGATTATGACAAAGTGAAGACTGTGTCGTCAGGGTCCGACTGTGTGTGCCGCTGCATTGTTCGACCGATCAAACGCTCTGACTGCACCCGTATCAATGACAGCGACTCATCGACACCTTTTTACACTGTTGAAACGATTTCTAAAGGCACAGACTGCAAGAGGTGTGTGTGCATGGCCCCCCCTTCAGCTGTCAACCCATGTGAGGGGGAATACAGGTTTAAAAAACTACAGGAGGCCAGCAAAGATGACATTAAGGTACTAACACACACCACACATTATGGGTAATTAAAACTACTTATGTTCCACTGGTGTCTGAGGAGAATTTATTTGTTATGCTGAGGGTAGTAAATATAAATGCTTGAAGAATATATTGCTGTGCTGCGTTCACAGTTGTAAGCTGTATAAACATATAGAACTATAATTTCATCAGTTCCTGAAAACTGAAAACACACGGAGAGTGAAAAGTTTCCCACTCTTAGGAGAAAATGTGAGGACTGTAAGACAGTGGTGAGGTGTGCTGTAGGTGTGACAGAGGAGTTCAAGGTGGAGGCGGGACTGCATCAGGGATCAGCTCTGAGCCCCTTCTTGTTCGCTATGGTGATGGACAGGCTGACAGACGAGGTTAGACAGGAATCTCCATGGACTATGATGTTTGCAGATGACATTGTGATCTGCAGTGAGAGTAGGGAAGAGGTGGAGGAGAAGCTAGAGAGCTGGAGGTTTGTCCTGGAAAGGAGAGGGATGAAGGTTAGCCGCAGTAAGACAGAGTACATGTGTGTGAATGAGAGGGACCCAAGTGGAAGAGTGAGGTTACAGGGAGAAGAGATCAAGAAGGTGGAGGATTTTAAGTACTTAGGGTCAACAGTCCAGAGCAATGGAGAGTGTGGAAAAGAGGTGAAGAAACGTGTGCAGGCAGGATGGAATGGGTGGAGAAAAGTGTCAGGTGTGATGTGTGATAGAAGAGTTTCAGCTAAAATGAAAGGAAAGGTGTACAAAACTGTGGTGAGACCAGCGATGTTGTTTGGTCTAGAGACAGTGTCACTGAGGAAAAGACAGGAGGCAGAGCTGGAGGTAGCAGAGATGAAGATGCTGAGGTTCTCTTTGGGAGTGACCAGGAAGGATAGGATCAGGAATGAGTACATCAGAGGGACAGCACATGTTAGAGGTTTTGGAGATAAAGTCAGAGAGGCCAAACTGAGATGGTTTGGACATGTCCAGAGGAGAGATAGTGAATATATTGGTAGAAGGATGCTGAGTTTTGAACTGCCAGGCAGGAGGCCTAGAGGAAGACTAAAGAGGAGGTTTATGGATGTAGTGAAAGAGGACATGAAGGTAGTTGGTGTGAGAGAAGAGGATGCAAAGGACAGGGTTAGATGGAGGCAATTGATTCGCTGTGGCGACCCCTGAAGGGAAAAGCCAAAAGGAAAAGAAGAAGAAGAAGAAGGAGAAAATGTGAACATGGTTTTTCTTTCTCTGTTCATTATTATACATTTTTCTGTCACTGATCTCTTCAATTTTTACCCGTTTAGCTGGCAACTATCATCGACCTGTTGGAGGGCTCTGTGTATGGAATGGACTTGTTGAAGCTCCATTCTGTCACTACCAAGCTGCTGACAAGAGTAGACAACATGGAGGTGAGCACACACACATACACACACAGGATATTGTTTATCTGCTATATATTTAGAGGGTCACCTGCACCTCAGATTCACATCCTCACTTTGTGTTTTGGCGCCTGATGATCACAGACACATAATAAATCTACATATATGGTAAACATCTGTGGGATGACCTGGGTAAATACATTTTGTCTATGGAGGCCACCTCACTTAACAGGCGTTAAAAGATGTACTACTAACATCCCGGTGCCTGGTACCACAGCACACCTTCAGAGGTGTTGTGGAATTAATGCCTTGAAGGGTCAGGACTGTTCTGATCACAAATGTGAGAGCTACTCAGTTTTAATATGTTTAAACCTGATTGGCATAGTCTTCCATCAACATTATTACTTGTTTACATTTTTACCACTCGCCATGAATCCAGTTTATAAATTGTAAATTTGTTTTGTCATCTTGCTTGTGAATTCCAGGCTTTCGTTCGCAATTTTACTGAGAGAGCAAGAGAGAAAGAACGTGCAAAGGAAAGAGCAAAAGAGAAGGAGAGAGAGAAGAAAGCCCAGCAGAAAAAAAAGAAAGTGACAGATTTGGAGCGTGTCGGACAGAAAAGTGGAGCTGCTGCCTATGCTAACAAGAAGGTATTAACTGTCTGAAAATGTGTATCCAATCTATTAAAAGACAGAAATACGTACTTTTGGAAAAATGTTGGAATCTTAAATCAAAATATACTTTCTTGTTTCAGAAGAATATCGAAGGCCAGCAGAAGAACCAGCAAGAAGATGATGCGGAACAACAGCCACCAGTGACCAATAAGAAAGGATCTGAAAAACCAATGAAAAACCCAACAGCCCCAAAGCAGCCAATCAAAGACAAGAACAGCATGGTCGTCAGGGGTGTCACCTTCTACATGGCAGAAGATGAGAGCTTTAGAGAGGAGGAGGTGGAGAAAGGGAAAGACAAAAGAAAGAGTAGTAAGTTTAATGTACTGTTATGATCAATGATGTTCCTTTCATGTCACATTATGTCTAAAAAAGACTCTTCTCTTCCATGCATAACCCTCCCATTATTCTTCATGAAAATTCATCAAGTGATTTTTGTGTAATCTTGTGGATAACGTTGATGAGTTGTGGGAACAAGTAGTGGAGGCTAGACTCAGGAAACCATATTGTTGCGAGCAACGCAGATGAAGTTAGACAGATGAAGTTAGACTGTAATCCTCATGGAATATGATGTTAGCAGATGACATTGTGATCTGTAGTGAAAGCAGGGAGCAGGTGGAGGAACATTTAGAAAGAGAGCATTTGTTGGCCAGGAGGGGAATGAAGATTAGCCAAAGTAGAAAAGAATATTTATGCATAAATGAGAGGAGTGGAGAAGGAAGATTGAGGCTAAAGGGAGAAGAAATAAAAAAGATGGAGAACTTTAAATACAGTAGTTGGGGTCTACAGACCAGAGCAACAGACAGATTAGAGACAGTGGTGAGGACAGCCATGATGGATGGATTAGAACCAGACAAATAAAGCAATGACAGCATTAGCTTCTCAAAGAAGGGAATTAAAATGTTCTTTACAGCTACATTAAGGGTGTGAATCCCATTTGAAGGACAGTTTATCTACAGCATCTGAGGACGAGGACAAAGGCTTCTGGATTCTGTTTTATTTAACAATGGGATCTCCTGACAGTTTCCTAAAGCACTGCTACTCCTGAAAGATAAATTAAGATAATTAAAAGCAGTACTTGAACTGATGGTTCTTGTATTTTGATTGAATCTCTTATAAAAATCAATCCAACATAAAACTCTTGTCTCCTCTAACTCTAATCTAAATTCTTTTACAGCTTCAGTAACTCCAAATGCTCCAGTGGACTTGCTGATCTCTGACCAGGTACCGCCTACCAGGACCTTCCAGACCAAGAGACCAGATTTAACCACTGTTAGCTCCAAACTGGACTTTCAGAACTTGTCACAGAGCAGGCATGAATCCACCCAGCCTCCATCAGCTTCTCAAACCACCACCAAACAAACAACAACTACCGCCAAAACAACTCCCACCACCATCAAATTAACATCTGCATCAACCAGTAACATACCACCGACAACAACCAAACTGACAACTACCTCCCAACAAACTACAACTACAAGTCAGCTGGCCACTGTGGTCAATCTGCCCACCGTCACACCATCAGCTACCACTGTAGTTCCTCTCGTTGCTGCCTCCCCAGAGTCTCGACAGGCACCTAAAAGTCGCCTCAGCTGGACGGAGAGACCTGCTGACCAAATAAAGACTACAAAGAAACCTGGTACAGATCAATTAAATACAGTCATCCATCCAGTCATGAGTGCACACATAATAAACATACCAATCACATTATAGTGTGTTGATTCTTTGTGTTGCTTTTGGTTTGTGTCCATGTAGCACTATGTAAGGACACCGTAGCCAGCATCTCTGAACCGGTCCAGCAGAACTCTTTCGGTCTGACTGATGGAGCCTGGATGAGAGACGCTCGCGGCCACGGCAAAGTCATCTACCTTACTAATGGTCACTATGGTGACAACCTTCAAGAGTTCAGAGACATGGAGTCCTTCAAATCAGGTAAAAGATACCATTAGTATACAGTAGTATCTATATCTGTGTTTGGAGATACAAGTGTGTCTAATTTTGTGAGTAGTTCATCTGAGTTCTGGTTCTTTTAGTGATGCGTTTTATTGCATACTCTGTTAGCGTTGACACGAATATTTACTTTATCATGGGAAAAAGCAGTTTTCTACCACAACACTTACATACAACATATGGTTAGTGGTTGCTAGGTGACAGTTTTAATTCACAGTTGTGCTATTTGTGCTTATAAAACACAACAAGAACAGTTTTTTTTTTTAGTTAAATGATTGATGGGATAAGCTGTCATGTTTTCACCCGTTCTGTATGCATTCCTTCCCAGGTCAAGTAAGTAATTCTTACAAGCTGCCCTTCAGTTTCACCGGAACGGGCCACATCGTGTTTAATGGAGCCTTCTACTACAACCGGGCCTTCAGCAGGGACATTATCAGATACAGCCTGAGACACAGATATGTGGCTGCCTGGAACACACTGCATGACGCCCTGCTGGAGGAGCAAGACCCTGGGACAAAAACTGAAGTAAGAATCTTGGTGTAATTTATTTGAGTTTGGTAAATGCAGTTTATGAGAAACACTGCATGACCGTGAATGAGTGGAATATACACTTGGGACAGTTTGAAGGGTCATAAAAGGCCTGTAAAGGGAAACAAAACATTCCAAATCTCTGCAGTTCAAAAGGGCATATAGTGAGGAGATGAAAGAAGTTTAGTTTCCTTCCTGTTCGTATCGTTTCACATTTGTAGCTGAACTATGTGACAGGATCATATTTGTAGCCTTAAGTCAAAGTCCGCTTAGCATTAAAATTGGAAGCAAGAACAAAAGATTGATCCTGGTTTTCTCTAATTTCACGCTGGACCCAGTCATATATCATCTATGCAATCAAAGAATCACCAGAAATGTAAAACCAATTTTCCTTTGATTGAATTAAATCCGTTGACATTGAGTTTTAGGTTCTTTAGAGTCAAAACTTTTAAAATATAAACTTTTTTAAACTCGATGAATGAAAAATATCACAGTTATTTTCAAGAACAGTAGGAAGTACAGGAAAAACATGCAGATCCTGGAAATTTTACCTGTCATCCAAGAGACTCCTTCGATTTTTCCACTTATCAGAAGTCCAGTCACTTTGGATTCAACCTGAAGGGATTATAATGACCCAGATGAAGGAACATCTAGAAAAGTCAGTCAGTGAAACAAAACAATAACTCCAAAAACAGAAGGTCAGGTGTGTTTGCACAAGAAATATGAGATATTTTTTAAAAATATCAATCCCTAGCATTTGGAAACAAAGGATTTAGTGAACATTGCTTTAGGACAGATGGGAGTCTCAGCTGAGGATAAACTGCATGTCTGAATGTTTAATCACTTGGCTCTTATTCTTCATGCAATTAGATGTGAAAATTAAAGAGATGACCTCAGAATCTCAGGGGTTAAACGTGGATGTTTTATATTCCTGTAACTGCGTTCCGCTCACCAGATGGAGTTTGCTGTGGACGAGTCGGGCCTGTGGCTTCTTTACCCCGCTGTGGACTCCGAGGGCTTCCATCAGGAAGTCCTCCTCCTCACACAGCTCCACCACCGCGACCTGCAGCCAATACAGACGTTCCGCACAGGACTTCGGCGTGGTCGCTATGGAAACGTCTTTCTGATTTGTGGAGTGCTTTATGCAGTGGATAGCATGGAACATCAATATGCTAATGTAACATATGCCTTTGACACACACACATTGACACACACTGTGCCGAGCCTGGCTTTCACAAACATGTACACACACACCTCACAGCTGTCTTACTGTCCTTTGGACAAGAAACTGTACGCGTGGGACAATGGACATCAGATGACATATGATGTCATCTTTGCTTATTAGCAAAATGGATGAACACATAGATGGAAGAAATTATGCTTTAACTGATGATCAGCATTTTGTCACATCCAGCGAGACACCAAAACAAACCCAAGGACAACATTTTTACTGCAGTGCTTTGTTCCTGGAGGACATGAACTCTGTCTTTGCCCTGAAAAAATATTAATAACCCTCTCAGAATCTTGATTTATCAAGGGCTGATCTTCTTAACCCAACCGGACCCAAACCTGTCTAACCTACACTGCTCTCGGTGATCATGGTTGAACCCCTACATCACTACTATAGAACATTCTCCACATGTCACATCAAGAAGCATGATTGGAACGGGTTATTTTCTGCTCTGGCTTGAAACGTGATTAACTATTGAATCGACTCAGGAGGTTTAGTTCCCATCAGCGTGTGGAGTTGTGTTTGTTGATTAGTAAAAAAAAATCTTAAAAACTTCCAAACTGAAATTAAATGTTGGGGCGAGGTGGACCTGTGATCTGGATCAACCTTCAGATCTAGGAAATTATTTGCAACCTTGGCAGATTTAGACTTTCAAAATGATTTATTTTGTGCAAAATGAGACAGATTTACTCAGCCTGTGAAGATTTTCTGCTCTGAATAGAGTGTTTTTATTGTGTGTTGTGTTAGAGAAGTTGACAATGGTGTTTCTGATGTCATTTGTATTAGTGTCTTCAGCTTCTGCTTCCAGATTACAAATTTGACTGCTTTTACCAAATATTGTTTGCCTCTTGATGACATAAAAGAAATTACCTGTTTGATTACAATCTTAGGCTAAAAAAATACCTGCAGCAGCCAGTATTTATGGGTCTTATTGATCATTTACATATCAATGTTTTTACCCAAAACAACATATTCCTACCATGTTCTGGTCATTTATTTTGGGGCCTGAAGTTGCAAACATCTAAGTACAATGCATGTAAACAGGTATAAAACACAACAATAATGACATTGACCACACTTGTGAATACATTATTTGGATACTTAGAAAATACATTAAACTACAGAACAACAACAACAAAAATGTTGAACCATGATTACTTGTTCTCATGTCAATGGAAAGTCAGATGAAATTTCTTTCGTCACAAAACCTTTCTAGAGCTTCATAGACAGAAGGCATTTCATCAAACTTCTGCGGGTAACCCTTAGTTAACCGCAGAAGCCGGGGAAGTGTTTTATCAAATAAAAACACTTAAAAAAATTAAATAAAAAAAAAAAACATGAGTTGAAACAATTTGTGTAATGGCTTGAGATCCAAACTTGAATTTAAAAAATGGTATTTGCATTCTTATTAAGGTAATATATGTAACATTTTTATTATGAGAGTGACAGAGAACAGACACTTCTTTGTCAGTGTTACATCCAACATCACTATAATGACTACATTTTTAATATATAATGAAGCAGAAACTTATTTTTCTTGTAATTCCAATGTACTGTATATTTTTTATGGTATATCTGCTCAGCATTTTTCTTATATTCCTTCACTCCTCTCTAATAATGGACTTGGCATGTGCTTTTTTAGAGCTAGGAATGAAAGCTCTAACACTGGTACTGTGCTTCAACTATTAAATACATGTGTCACACCTGAGCTGTTTAAAAGAGCTCACAAGACAATGTTGTTCTCAACTGCTTTTCTATGTCTTTTTTTTTTTTTTGGGTTATTTGTAATAAAAGGGATAAAAATGATGAATGCAGATAATCTCTTTTCAGTCTTACTCTCTTACTCTCAGTCTTACGCTTCAGTGATCACATTTCATCTTTTTCCTTAGTCTTTACTTTGAGTCCAGCCTCCTCTGAACATTATTTCTGGGCTTGATTTAGTTTTCCTGGAACCAGCATCTGGCTGGAAGGCAGAAAAATAAGCCTCAGCCAGATGCTGGTGGACGTCTGAAGGAGAACATTCAGGACACAAACCAGACACCATTCTTCGTATAAGAAATAATACTGCTGCTACTACAGCTGAGAAGATAAATAACTGAATGTAAATGTCACTGCACTTTTGATGAAAGAAGAAAACTGATTTAGACTTCAGAGAATGCAAAACCTCTCTTGGAACAAGTCCTAAATCAGTCATCAAAGTAAATTAAAACACAAATTGAGTTTGTCAGTGCTACTTTCACTGTTTTTCTTTTTACATTTAAATGAAAAGATCATAAAACCCGGGCGATTAAAGAAGATGGTTTCTCTGACTGGCAGCCTCAACTTTTTCTGTTTAAAATGAAGGAAATCATCACACACATTTACTCCAGTTGACTTGATATGAGATCTGATATGTATACCAGACATGCCAGTCAGAGCTGTGGTTCAAACCCACTATCTTCTTACTGTGGGCTGATGATGCTATCCACTGCAACATTACCTAATATCAAACTAGTGTCAAATATTCAAATTGCCTGAAGATGGGTTAAAACAATACATATTCAGAGTAGGTGTAAATAGCACTACTTTATGCTGATCACATAAAGTAGGGAAGATTTAAAATTTAGAATACAGAAACATATGAATTCCAAAATTTCTCATTTCGACAAAAATATATATAAGCGCTTATTTGCGCTTAAAGGTCCCATATTATGCTTTTTTTTAACGGATGTCATTCAGTTGCCAGATGTCCGAATACACTGTATTTGAAATGTCTTGCCCCAAAGTGATCCGTGGTCCTCAATATCTTTGATTGAATACTGATAAACAAGAAGCCGCCAGCAACAAACTCTTTGCCTTCGAAGTCACTTAATGTGGACCCTGACGACACATCAACATAAAAAACCTAACAACAAAAGAAGAGTTCAGAAGTTGCTCTGTAGGTACCTGAAACACAGGTCAAGTTCAATACAGGTCAATACAGAACAGTGTGTGTTCTCCATACTATTAAACTTCATTTTGACAACATTATGGCTGTCATGTTATTGTCCAGTTTAAGGTTAACAACCAGTTGAAACTGTGAAATGAAGATTACAATGTGTATACAAGATGCTAGGAAAATGTACAACTCAGTCTGAGTCAAAACATTAACAAAAGAATTCCTGCCTAGACCAGCATTACTGTGGGCCGATGTTTTCAAAATCATTGGTGAGTAAAACAGTCTATAAGAGTGTGGGAAAAGGTCATACATAGATAAGGTGGTGAAATATCAGTGTGGTGAGGGTTCATAAAAGTTTAAATTACTGTAAATAAGATAAAAATACTACAGTATCTCTTTTTTTTTTTTTTCAAATGTTGTCTTGGAATGCATTAACCGCGAGTAACAAGGGATCACTGGCATGTCTGTGTGTGTGTGTGTGTGTGTGTGTGTGTGTGTGTGTGTGTGTGTGTGTGTGTGTGTGTGTGTGTGTGTGTGTGTGTGTGTGTGTGTGTCTGTGTCTGGTAAGTGACCACCGTGCAGAAAAGCATCCATTCACATCAGCTTTACAGTCCAAACGACTCACCTAGCTGTATGAATGCATCTGTGTCTGAGTCTGTGTGTGTTCTGTGCAGCTAGCAATTTTTAAACCACTTAGTTGAAATAGCTAAAAACATGGGGACCACACACACACACACACACACACACACACACACACACACACATACACACACGTGTCCAAAAAGCTGAACTATCACAGACTAACTCAGAAGTGATATCTATTGCAATCATTAAACCAATCATAAAGGACCACTGCACCAAAAACAAATTCAGTCATGATCTGGAATCTCTTCTCAGAAAACATTTCTGGAGCTTCACAGAAAAATTGTGAGTATATGAGGATTTTTTTTATATATAATAGAAATTCAAAAACAAAACTAAAATGACTCCATACAACTCTAATGTGTTACCCAAATATTGACACCTCAGTGTTCAAAAACAGGTATTCGTGTCAGAGGTCTGCAACAAGTGCCCTGGAAGGTCTGCTGTTACTTACTGTAGTTTGTGTACTCAGCTCTGCGAGGTCTTGTTGATTTTTGTGTTGAAGCCTGTGCCTCTACTCAAAGCAGGTTGCACAGGAACACTTTATGCATTAAAAAAAATGCTGTGAATAATGTTTTTTCAACATCCCATAGAGCAGCAGTTCTAAGGTCAGATCTTTGGAGTAAGCCAGATGTTTGTGTACCATCACTGCATGAGGTGAGCTAAAAACATACATGACAAAGAATTGTACCAACAACATCCTGGCACATTGGGTCTTTCTCAAATTGCTGCAAGCGAGAGGCGGGGTACACCTTTGACGCGTCGCCAGCACATCCCGGGCAACCATTTCAGCAGCCTGCACATGATGGCGCCCTGGGATCAGTTTGGGTTCAGTGCCTTGCTCAAAGGCATCTTGTCAGTGCAGGGAAGTGAGATGGCACCTTTCCAACCATCAGTCCACACTTCATATTGTGGTCCGTACTGGTATTGAACCTACCACCTTAGCCAAGTTCATATGTGAGCTCCTGACGCTGTAAGTATTTTCATTTTTGGGTGAACTGCTCCTTTCAGATCTGTCTCTAATGTATTGGTTAAAATTAGGTTTAGGGCTACGATCAAGAGTTTATGTTTGCACCAGATTTATATAGATTTGTGGTTCTTCTTGGGACTGAACATGTCCTCATAATGTACAGTCCCCAGTGTTCTGATATATTTAAACTTCTATAAAATGCCCCTCTGATAGTATAATTCCCTGAGAGAATACTTCTTCTCTACATGGACTTCACTTCAGTCAGACCATCAGTTCTAGTCAAAAAGAAAATAAGCAGAGGAGAGTGAATGATGAAAATGGAGCGAGCAGAGGTGAAAGGAGGTAAGTGGAAACTAATAATAGAGGGAGGAACGGAGGGGAGGATGCCAGGCAGACAGGAGAGGGAGTTAATGTGTCCTGCAGACATTAGATGTCATCTGGTTTGTAACTCTGAACATCTCAGACAGGCTGAGAAGAAAAAGTCAAATTACTGACAGAAAAAATATTAGTAGGATTCAGATTAACCAATGAAAGTAGCACAAAAAATGACAAGCAGGTCAGGTACAACTAAGAAGAACTGCTCTGTTAAAACGTTGGAGGCTGGAAGATGTAAAATCACACTTCAGTCACACACAATGGAAAATCATTTAACTTGTCGGGTCTGTCGTCAGCCAACTTTTCAGACTGTAATGAGAAATGCAAAGACAGTCACAGCTCATTTGGGAAAGTTCAGTTCTTGAAAGAATCTGCAAATGTGGCAGTTTTGTCTGACTCCCACAGTCTGCTGCCAGAAAACATTTGCATTCTTTTAAGTAATCGAGGCAAACAAAACTTAACCTTTTATCACACCAGCACATCTTGCCTGAGTGCTTTTAAAGTAGAAATCCTCTGGAGTTGTCCTATTAGCCCAGACAGAAACCACAGCATCACAGGGCTGAGGTTTTAAATGTGACTCACCTCCTCCAACATATCATTCCTTTGCTCCCCTGCCAATGTTCCTGTAAGTCTTTGTTGGATCAGCAGGGAAGAAGAATTATTAAACACATCTTGTATTGTGGAACAAAGAATAAAGTGTAGAGTGTAAGAAATATACACCAAATTTAGGATGTCTTTACCTTGTCCAGAAAGCAGCATGACAAGGCTGCCATGTTTTAATTTGATCTCATTTTCTATTTACAGTCAAAACTTGTCCATCTTAATTACACTGCTGCATTTGTGCAAAGAAATAAGAGGGGGAAAAAAGTAACGTAATATGGCAAACACAATGGATTTAAAATAACTAGACATATAGAATTATGACGTTAATATTAATAATAATAGTAATAACAATGATAACTGTGGCTCTGCAGTGCACTGGCGTCACACCTGGAGTGTACCCTGCCTAACGCCTCAAAATCAAAAATCACTCAAAACCTTTGAACTTTGACTTTTTAAGAGCAGTATTGAATGTAAACTTTAAACAGAATTTTAGTTTAATATTTAATGTTTTTGGGACAGTCTACAAAAAGATTAAAAAGTGCAGAGAGGGGAAGAAGATTAAAGAAAAATGACAAAGAACATCAGACAGTTTGATATCTTATCACCATATTAATCAGACAAAACCTCAGAATGACTGAGGAAAAAAAAAGTTTGAGTTTGACATTTGAAACAAATAAAGAAATCCCTGAACATGTTTCCAACATCTGGTTTCTACATCACTGCACTTAGTTTTATGCGACAATAATTCAATGTCAGTTTTATTACCAGAGGCACTATTACAGATATTCAGGGGCATTAAAGTGAGACCACTGCTACCCTGAGACGCCATCCCACCTCCCCTCCCCAGACATGAGCTGCATACAGGAGCATTCGCTTTAATTCATTAACAAAGTATGTCATAAAATATGGGTATTATTTAAAGGATTTCTGAAATCTTTTTGACATGGTCTTAAAGCCAATAAAGTCAAATAAAGCAATGTTAAGAAATAAGAGAACTGTATTTTAAAGCTTAGAAAGACAGATCTGGGGTTTAATCAGGAGGATAATGTCACTCTATTTCTATCAAGCTACAGTCTCTAATTTTATGTGAATTTTATGTCTTTGTGGACAGCATATATGACCGTAAGCTGTAAATATAGAGTATAAACAATACCTTTTTGATTCCATTCAGTTTTTGGATCTCATTAACTTTGTGTTAAAAAGAATTTTGTATTTTATTGATATCAAACCAACATGTTCATTCATTTATATCTTCTCCATCTTTTGTGTCCGTTCTTTCTGATGTTGCTGTCAATCCATATCACACAATCTGTCAGTGGTGCACTTTTCTGTTTGTCCACTACCTCTATGTCCAGTTGGTTCACCAGCAGCTGTTTCTATGGCGTCACACAGGACGTGACTCCCCACTGGCCACAGATGTTTCTGTACACCAGGTCATCCACAAGGTCGTTCCTCTCAGGTTACACCATTCCAGCTTTCCTCTCCCACCCTGCTACGATCTGCTGGACTGTCTCAGGGGCATCATTACCCAGCCTGCACCTTGGGTCTGGTCTACTCTGGTAGATTCTGGCCTCTATAGCCCTCTAAGGCCCTGTTCTAGTGTTGCTGTGATGAGGTCCTCTGTGCTGTTTGTCAGAGTAGTGTTTTCAGACACTTCATTTGTGACAGGGGTTCTTGCAGTGTAGGGGCTTCTCCCTCTGTGGCATTTGTTCCTAATTTTATAAAAAAGAAAATTATCAAAATGTGAATTACAAACAGTAAATAGACTGTCAAAACATCACTCTTAATTCACATCACAAAGGAAGCTTGTTGGTTTAGTGATTGAATATCACATTATTTTTTACTGTTAACATCCTGGTTGAGATCATGTCCCTTTCTCTTCTTCAGGGGTGTGGGTAAACCCCTTTAATTCCTAACTCCAGGATTTATGAGAGCATGGAAAACTCAGACCACATCCCCATTCTCTCTTCCCTTTCTTTCATTTTCACTTTACCTCATTGAGCCCTTTTCCACCTCCTTAATACAACTCTTTCTTGCTGTTGGCAGTTTTCATAGCTTTTTTCCAGGGTGTCCAGTCCAGTTTTCCAAGCATGTGCCGGACAGCTGAGTAGTCCAGCACTGGTGGAGCAACTCAAATAATCCACTGTACTATGATGCTCATAGAAATCTGTTGGTATCTGCTGATAATGAAAGAGGAACCTGGATATCAAAAACTATCCCAGTATCTGTGCAGAAGAAGACTCCACCTTTGACAGGTGTACAGCGGTAGCAAGCTCCCTTGTGAGACACCCCAATGAGCAACTTATAAGGGGATGCTGCCTTGCTCAACGGCACCTCAGCAGTGGTCAGGAGGTGAACTGGCACGTCTCCACTGGCAGTATCTCTAGTATTGTGAGAGAAGAGGATGCAGAGGACAGGGTTAGTTGGAGGCACTTGATTCGCTGTGGCGACCCCTGAAGGGAAAACCCGAAAGGAAAAGAAGAATTATCGCTAGTATTAGTAACCACAATTCATAATTCTCTGCTAAAACATTATGAGATGTAAAATAATTTAAATCTTCAGGGATTGGACTAATTTATATGTTTCATCCAAACATCATGATGCATTATTACCTAGGAGTTAATTACTATAATAAAATCAAGGCTCTTCTGACACTTTCTCAAGAAGACAACACGTCCACATATTTTTATTACCTATAGTTCTTAAATAAGCTTCCTACATGCTTTCCACTCATTTTAACATTTACCATATGATGTTGCTGCTGTTTCAAATTCAACACTCCCTGCTACATGTATCTGACTGATTTCCTTGCCAGAACTTTCTTCACACACTCCCAGTACAGCCTGGAAACCTGAAGCCATTCAAAAGGTTGGCACAATATTATTTGCTTTGCACCTAATTGTACAGTATCTTTTAAAAATGAACAGATCTACATTTTAAAAGTTTCTGTACAATTGTTAAAGGTGTCTTTATTTTTGCGGTGACTTTGTGCAACACGGTATTTTGGATGGAGATGTTTACATTGGGGCTGATCTGCCCTCTTATGGTACCCATATGTTAGTACAGGTCTGGAGCACCAACACAAAAGAGCCACTGGATTTCTGAGTAACTTAAGATTTAGTATGTAATTATTGTAGCTGACAGTATTACATATATTTACCATTAATACTAAAAATGGCTATTTTTCTGTTGCAGCCAGTTGAGGTTGAAATATATTAAAATACTTGAGAGGGTTAGGAACCATCCGACTAGGGTCAGACATTTACAGAAGGTCGAAAGACAATTTAGGAGAGGTCAATACACAAATAATGAGACCGTAGATGACTGTTACTGGAAAAGCTTTTAATTTAAGCCCTGGCTTTAGTCTTTCACCGTGTGATTTATCCTCTCATCCTTGCTTCTGCTGAGCAAAGCAACTTGACATATAAATGTACAAACAAATGCACCCATATTCTGTAAACTGTTTTTTTTCCTAATTTACAAAGAATCGTTACACTGTCATAACAGTCTATGGATTAATAGTACAAAAGTTGTAAAGGGTTCCTTTTTATTTTTGATAAATGGCACTGTGGAGCTTTGGCTGACTTAGATCTCAACTCCCGGAGAACAATCAGGAAAAGTTATCCGTCATCAACAGAGTCAAATAACACAAATATTAGATTACAACTTTTCTAATTCTGATTCAACAACAACCGAAGCGATCCAACAAACCTCATGAACTTAAGAGAACAGGATGAGCTCAACATGTAAAAAGCACAAATGTATTCACAACATTTTTCTAGACACTGTTGCGTTAATTTATCATTGTGTTTGACAGGTTCTAGTGAGTTACTCTTGGCTGCAGTCGCAGAAAATACTTCTTTTTGAATTACCAGTGAGGAATGTGGCCTTCATTGTAACATCTGCCTATCAGGGAAAAAAAGCAAAGATGGAATATGTGATGGGAACCATTGCAGCGTATTTTTTGTGCTGTCTGTCTGGATCTGGACCCAAAAACACCATCAGGAGGAAAGAATGAACATGTCTGTTGTATTTATACACAAACAATACGGGAACAAGTGAGGTGGAACTTTGACCACTGAGCTCTTCTTTTAAAGGAGTTAATGTGACAAAGATAAAAAATATACTGTAAATGTCACAAATGTAAACTTTCAGATTAATTCGCAGAAAGCTACAAAGAAATATCAACCATTGATACAAACAAGAATTTGTTTTTAATTGACTGCAAAAGTTTGTGTGTCTTCCATCCTACTGCAAAATGCAATATTGATACTACATCTAATATTAATTTTATGTGAGATGATTTTTCTGGATGGTTAATTCATTCAATCTGAACTGCATCGCAGCAACACAGACACATAAACATGGTGAACTGTTGGATGGAGCTGGCAGCAGATTATCATTTACTGTTAAGGCTGCAACAGATGTTCTCTCGGCGTCTCTCCAGTTCCCTAATTAACAGCTCAAAGCCCAAGGATGCTGAATCGACACTGATAAGAAACAGATGAAAACACTTAAGAAGCTGTAAACCATGAATAGTTTGTATTTTTTCTCAGGAGGAATTTTTAAATGTTTTATTTAACCAGACTGGTACAATGGGTAAAGTGAATGAGCCACATGTAGATCTTATTGAGAGAACATATTAAACTCTAATTCATTACTTTCTTTCTCAGAGAGAATTCTCTTATCTCTCATCTCTAAAGATTCTGCTGAGTTCAACACCTAATCTCTAACAGCATTTGTCTTCTGCTTGCTGTTGAAAAAATGATGTTTAGACAATCTTTAGTGCTTTTTTTTTAAATAAAAACATCTGCTTGTTGCCGTTGGAAACAATTCGGAGTGAAGAGAAACAAACAGCAAAACTTTGAGCTGGACAGCTGAACATTAAGATGGAACTCAATAAAAAGGTCTGTATACTAATGGTCCAGTTATTTCATATTGTCATTTTACACTTAACAGAAATATCCAGTACAACCCCTTTAATGGCACTATTATGACAAAATTCTATTTATTTTCTAATTAATTAAATAGCCAGCTGATCGCTTTGACACTCTTTAGTTTGAAACAGCCCTTTAAACATTTGTGTGTGTGTGTGTGTGTGTGTGTGTGTGTGTGTGTGTGTGTGTGTGTGTGTGTGTGTGTGTGTGTGTGTGTGTGTGTGTGTGTGTGTGTGTGTGTTATTTGTGTAAGCTCAGTTGTCGGATCTCATCCACTCGGTTGCGATGCAGCTGGAAGGCAGGAGTCACCCAACGACCACACGAACACTGATCACCACACCAGCTGAATGAGCCCAGCTTACAGCTGCACTTAGGACACAACAGCTACACACACACAGACAGGAAAAGACAGGAAGGAATAAGTACAGACAAGGAAAGCAGCAAACCTCCACGAGATGATGGTGACTGTAAATATCACAAGAACAACAGTTGTGTTTAATGTAATCTCTACAGCAGCTGGACAGGAAAACATTTGGTGTGAGAATTAAGATCATTTCAAATCAAATCTGATTGTATTGGAAACTTAATGTGAAACCTGACAACAGAAAAAATATGTTAATGGTTAGGGGTAAAAGATTAGGGTTAGCGTTAAGATCCATAAGAATGCATTTGCTGTCTTGTGTACATCACCTGTCCATCCATCACACCAAGCAGAGCTTGTTCCATCCACTGCACTGGTTCAACGAAGTATGACGTACACTGGATGTCTGCTATGTAACAAAATGATTCACATCAGGAAATGTCATATTCATTATGTGTCGAAGCAGGAATAACAGAGTTGATATTATTAATAATAACTGAATCCACTCTGTTCCTACCAGTGAGGTTACTGGACTTCTTGTGACTGAAAGCTGGGGCTCCTTCTCCTACTGGGTGACTGAGAATACTGGAGTCACGGAACAGAGCTCTTCTGCAGAGGAGAAGCTGGAGTCAGGAGGCTGGAGAATTTATGATGTAGTTTATTTGGAGATAAAACCACAAATTTTTCATGCAGCAGTGAATATTTGGTATGTCCCATTTGGTATAAATTCATTGACATCAAGAACCCTCCATCCAGCTACTTTAAACTTTCACCTGCATTTCTTACAGCGATAGGACACTTCAGAGGAGATGGAGTGAACAGGGTCAACAGCAAACAGCTCCTTGGGAACATGCTGCAACTCTGCACAAAAGCACAGGCGTACACACACACACAGACACACACAAAGAGAAATCAATCCATAATTATGTAAAAAAAGCAGTGTGTTTGTTACTGATGTGTATCTTTGTTTTACACAGCGAGTGTGTATGTGTGTGTGTGTGTGTGTGTCTGTTTACCAGGGTACTTCTCTGTGACTTTGGTCAGTCTGTACTGTTTGTACTGAGGACTGGTGGTGTCCACTTCACACTGCATAGCTTCATACAGATGCAACTGCTCCTCAAACCCGACATTGACCCTAAGACACATCCACAGAATATCAATCATCTGTACTGCACCAGACCATGATGACATACATTCTGACAAAACTCTTAAAGGATCCGTTCACCCACATCGTAACTCCAAAATCTGTGTTCAAGGACACAAATGCTCCTTCTTCTTTTCCTTTTGGCTTTTCCCTTCAGGGGTCGCCACAGCGAATCAACCGCCTCCATCTAACCCTGTCCTTTGCATCCTCTTCTCTCACACCAACTACCTTCATGTCCTCTTTCACTACATCCATAAACCTCCTCTTTGGTCTTCCTCTAGGCCTCCTGCCTGGCAGTTCAAAACTCAGCATCCTTCTACCAATATATTCACTATCTCTCCTCTGGACATGTCCAAACCATCTCAGTCTGGCCTCTCTGACTTTATCTCCAAAACCTCTAACATGTGCTGTCCCTCTGATGTACTCATTCCTGATCCTATCCTTCCTGGTCACTCCCAGAGAGAACCTCAGCATCTTCATCTCTGCTACCTCCAGCTCTGCCTCCTGTCTTTTCCTCAGTGACACTGTCTCTAGACCAAACAACACCGCTGGTCTCACCACAGTTTTGTACACCTTTCCTTTCATTTTAGCTGAAACTCTTCGATCACACATCACACCTGACACTTTTCTCCACCCATTCCATCCTGCCTGGACACGCTTCTTCACCTCTTTTCCCCACTCTCCATTGCTCTGGACTGTTGACCCCAAGTACTTAAAATCCTCCACCTTCTTGATCTCTTCTCCCTGTAACCTCACTCTTCCACTTGGGTCCCTCTCATTCACACACATGTACTCTGTCTTACTGCGGCTAACCTTCATCCCTCTCCTTTCCAGGACAAACCTCCACCTCTCTAGCTTCTCCTCCACCTCGTCCCTACTCTCACTGCAGATCACAATGTCATCTGCAAACATCATAGTCCATGGAGATTCCTGTCTAACCTCGTCTGTCAGCCTGTCCATCACCATAGCGAACAAGAAGGGGCTCAGAGCTGATCCCTGATGCAGTCCCACCTCCACCTTGAACTCCTCTGTCACACCTACAGCACACCTCACCACTGTCTTACAGTCCTCATACATGTCCTGCACCGCTCTAACATACTTCTCTGCCACTCCAGACTTCCTCATACAATACCACAGTTCCTCTCTGGGCACCCTGTCATAAGCTTTCTCCAGATCTACAAAAACACAATGCAGCTCCCTCTGGCCTTCTCTGTACTTCTCTATCAACATCCTCAAAGCAAATACTGCATCTGTAGTACTCTTTTTTGGCATGAAACCATACTGCTGCTCACAAATGCTCACTTCTGCCCTTAGTCTAGCTTCCACTACTCTTTCCCATAACTTCATTGTATGGCTCATCAGCTTTATTCCTCTGTAGTTGCCACAACTCTGCACATCTCCCTTGTTCTTAAAAATGGGCACCAGCACACTTCTCCTCCACTCCTCAGGCATCTTCTCAATATCTAAGATCCTGTTGAACAACCCAGTCAGAAACTCTACTGCCACCTCTCCTAGACACTTCCAAACCTCTACAGGTATATCATCAGGACCGACTGCCTTTCCACTCTTCATCCTCTTCAGTGCTCTCCTCACTTCATCCTGGCTAATCTTTGCTACATCCTGGTCCACAACAGTCACCTCTTCTAGTCTTTGTTCTCTCTCATTTTCCACGTTCATCAACTCCTCAAAGTACTCTTTCCATCTTCCCATCACACTGCTGGCACCTGTCAATAGACTTCCATCCCTATCCTTAATCACCCTAACCTGCTGCACGTCCTTCCCATCTCTATCTCTCTGTCTTGCCAGCCTGTATAGATCAGTCTCTCCCTCCTTACTGTCCAACCTAGCATACAAGTCATCATAAGCTTCTTGTTTGGCCTTTGCTACCTCTACCTTCACCTTACGCTGTATCTCCCTGTACTCCTGTCTACTCTCCTCAGTCCTCTCAGTGTCCCACTTCTTCTTAGCTAACCTCTTTCTTTGTATACACTCCTGTACCTCCTCATTCCACCACCAAGTCTCCTTATCTACTTTCCTTCCAGATGACACACCGAATACTCTCCTACCTGTCTCCCTGATCACATTAGCTGTAGTTGTCCAGTCATCTGGAAGCACCTCCTGACCACCCAGAGCCTGTCTTAACTCCTTCCTAAAGGTCATGCAACACTCTTCCTTTTTTAGCTTCCACCATTTCGTCTTCTGCTCTGTCTTTGTCCTCTTCATCTTCCTCACCACCAGAGTCATCCTACACACCACCATTCTATGCTGTTTGGCTACACTCTCGCCTACCACTACTTTGCAGTCACTGATCTCCTTCAGGTTACATCGTCTACACAAGATGTAGTCTACCTGTGTGCTCCTACCACCACTCTTATAGGTCACCCTATGTTCCTGCCTCTTCTGGAAGAAAGTATTCACTACAGCCATTTCCATCCTTTTTGCAAAGTCAACTACCATCTGTCTCTCTGCGTTCCTCTCCTGGATACCAAACCTGCCCATCACTTCCTCATCACCTCTGTTACCTGCACCAACATGTCCATTGAAGTCTGCACCGATGACAACTCTCTCACTTCTAGGTATGCTCTGCATCACTTCATCAAAGTCCAACCAGAATTTCTCCTTCTCCTCCAGCTCACATCCTACCTGTGGGGCATACCCACTAACAACATTGAACATCACACCTTCTATTTCTAGCTTCAGACTCATCACTCTATCCGACACTCTTTTTACCTCCAGGACATTCCTAACAAACTCCTCCTTCAAGATAACTCCTACTCCATTTCTCTTTCTATCTACACCATGATAGAACAACTTGAACCCTGCTCCTAAACTTCTAGCCTTGCTACCTTTCCACCTGGTCTCCTGGACACACAGTATGTCTACCTTCCTCCTCTGCATCATGTCGACCAACTCTCTACCTTTTCCTGTCATAGTTCCAACATTCAACGTCCCTACTCTTAGTCCTATACTCTTGGCGCTCCTCTTCTCTTTCTTCGTGCGAACGCACTTTCCTCCTCTCCTTCTTCAACCAACAGTAATCCAATTTCCACCGGCGCCCTGTAGGTCAACAGCGCCGATGGCGGTCGTTGTTAACCCGGACCTCGACCGATCCGGTATGGAAGTCATATGTTTGATTCGCATCTTTAATTTGGCAAAAGTTTTACGCCGGATGCCCTTCCTGACGCAACCCTCTGTATTTATCCGGGCTTGGGACCGGCACAATAAGACACTGGCTTGTGCCCTCTTGCGGCTACATTAAGGACACAAATGCTCCTACTACTGTAAAAAGAAAACATATCCATGGAAATTTCAAGCTGAATTCATATCACAATAAGTTGTCAGTTAGTCTCTTGATATGATAAAAAACAAATTCTGGAACAGGGCATCATGACTTTAACTTTGCTTTCAGTCTTCAGCAGGATGAATGTAAATGCTTACTTTTACATTTAGACTTAAAGGTCTAATATCACATTCTTAAGCATCAGCTATTTTCTATATGGTCCCAAATGTTCCGTCTCTGAAGCTTTCCCCTGAAACACCACTTGGATCATGTATTAGAGGATGTTGTTTATCTTTCTGTTTCAGCCCACTGTTCCTGGACATAAATATCCCATGAACTGACACACCCCTGACGACGGGTGTGTCTTGGCCTTGCCGGTGCTGATTCCAGTGTGTATGAGCGTGGCCAGAACAGACTCTGAGCACCTATTGTGTTCCCCCCCTGGAGAAGCGCCAAAGGCAAAAAAAAATTATCATAGTTGGCCTCAAAACTGAATTCGGTTTCACAGGAAATATTTTCTGTTTGGTGGAGCAAGAAAAAAAGAAAAAGGGAGGATGTTTTTATTTCCTGGGGTGTCTGTTGAGGAGGGACTGGTGGTTTTGTTGGAAGACGGGAAAAAGTGTACTTTGCGTGATGTGGGGCCTTTAACTTTTACACATTGACAAGTATTAAAATGTCAAAATAAACAAATAAACAATGATTAGATGCATACCTTTAGGGCTCCTACATCACAACCTGTGCAACATTAAATTGAAGCCTCTTGGTTTTTTTGCTCATTATTATTTACTGCCGTCTCTCATTGTTGTTTTTCTTTTCTTTATCAGCAGCAGTAAGCTGTTATAATTTCTTATAATTGCCCTGAAATTCTGAACCATACAAAAAAGTTCACTAAAGTGGAAAGGACTGGACCGATGCAGTCGGGAATGGGGACGGAGGAAGAACTTGGGAGATTTCACATCAGCCCAAACAAACACACACAATCACTTACTCTACATCCTGTTTGATACTCTTCAGTCTGTGGTAAGCCTCACTGAAACTCAGCTGGTATCTCTTCATCAGGTAAGCAGTAACAATGGTGGCACTGCGACTACGACCAGCCTGGCTGAGAGACAGAAAGGTTAAAAAAAACCTGATAGTTAGATCATTAAATACTCATCCCAGTTCCAGTTAGTCAAGTAAAATTTCTAAATCCACAAAGATTTCTGAAGCTTCAAACTAAAACCACACTTGCAGCATCCTCTCACAGAACTGAGGAAGAAATTTGTTTTAAAACTTAAATAAAAACAGACAAGTAAACCACAGGAAACCACAATGAAAAGAAATCATTGAGTTTTCATTGATCGTATTTCGTGGTATATTTAACCATTTTTAAGCTTGTGCAAACAATTTTAGCTTTTAAACAGTTAAGCTTTCACTTTCCCTGAGATCTCTAATGCATTTTCAAATGCATTTGAGATCTCAGGGTTTCTTGAGGCTTGTATTTGACATTAAGAGCTGAATGGAGTCATGTTATGTTTGTTTGCAGCAGTTTTTTGAAGTTATTTCCCATCTTCAGCAGTTCTTTGATGCAATAATGGTTTGTTGTGAGACAAAAAAAAACATCATCAGAAATCATGGGTGTGAGAGCGAGCAGAAAAGCCCTCATTCCTTTTTTTGAACTGGTCCTTTATGATTTAGGAAATGAATCAATTCACATTCATTTGTTTTTAGCAATAGCACATTTTTAAAGTTAAATACAAGCGAACATGAAAATACAGCAGTACTTGAGACTTCCCAGAAACCTCTGACCCTCACCAGTGAACAAATGCAGCCCCTCCTCCAGATACAGCATCCTGAATGAACAAGAAGCATTCGTCCAAGTAACTCAAGAGGTCAGAGGTCACCTCATCCAGAACATTAATCCACTTCCTGCAGAAGTTTGAACTGGTAGGACACAGACGGGCGGGATCCACTGAATCCACAGATAGAATGTGAGTGACAGCTGCAGTAGCCAATTCCTGGCTGTCATTGAGGTCGGCTGCGGTCCCAATGTACAAACCGGGATCCACCAGGAACATGACTGAAAAGACACAAAATACATTGTTTTTGTTGATGGGACATACAGTTTTTATTTGATATATCTTTGCAACATTGTTTAATTTAAACTATGAATAATTTAAACTATGAAATCATGTAGATATACAGTATAAGAGTATGTTTGCTACCAATGTCTTAATAGTCATGCCATAAACTGGTTTCCATTCCTAACACAGATCTTGATTTGCACATTTATTGGTATGTAAGATTCATACGGGATGTTTTAACTCAGGTTATAAACGTAAACCAGAAGGAAATAATTACATTTTGTATTGAAGTGGAGTAAATCCAGATCAACGTGTGAATCCAGGAATTTTTTTCCTTGTCTATATTTTATAATTATTTGTAATGCTTACTTTTATTTTACGTTTTTCCACAAACTTATATATAACACGATGTTTATCATCTTCTTCTTCTTTATCAGGAGTAGTATATCTTAAACTAGCTTCATCAAATTTAACACATAAATTAATCTGTATAGGTAATTCTTTCCTTAATTTTTCTAAAACGTCCTTTGTTTCCCATGGACATGCTCATATAAATTGAGGTTGATCATTTTCTCACTGGCATGAATATAAAACAATATTGTCTTCTATGAGCTCACAAACTTAATGGAGGTTATGGCATATCCTGGTGCATCTGTTGGAGAAATATTAGGCAGATAGTCCATCTCCAGATAGATATTTTATATTGTTATAGTTTCTATGATATAAGTGGATTACTGTAGACTTCACCTCTGATCTGTTTCCAAGCTCAATGCATAAATGCAAATTGAACAACAGTAGCTTGAGTAATTAACTGCCAACATTTAGAAGAATCTTCTTCAGGCCTACTGTAACTTTTACATGGTGCCTTATGAATATAAAGACGTAAAGCTGAAAAGACTTAACAATCTAGTCAAAACTACTTCATAAATAGGTCTACAAAGATCTAACTATGCCAGAAGAGGTGGCTGCCGCATTAACACCACTGGTTTGTGTCTCTCCGCTATGGAGATAAAGTAGTTCACTCACCTCTTAAACTGAGCTCAACTTTCTCAGGGATGCTGTCTGCAGTTAACAACACTAACCGGTAACATTTGAAGAAAGGAAGACCCTATATAGACACTCAAATAACGTGAAGCATCTGAGATGTTTGGTTCGTCTTTGAAATTGTCCGGGTGGAAACAGCTAGTAGAATGGTTCCGGTGTTCCATCAGACGTTGTAACCCCTCTGGTTTTAGTCATGTAAATACTGTTGTTGTTTTTTTCCGTATACAATTGGAAAAAAAATTATAACAGTAGCCAGATTAAAAATTCATACAGTAACAGTTTGCATAGCTTAATGCAGCATGTTTTATTTTATTAAATAAACGCATTGAAAGCAGAGGTTTCATCTGTCAAGAACCGCGTGGCGACTTACTGCGGGAGATAACGCGATAATTTTATTTATGATACTCCTAAAACACTCCAATGAATACTGACGGGGAAAAAAAAGTATAACCTCAGTGCGTATGGTAGCTTAATTTGCAACTAGATCAGATTTAACCAGCAGAACGGAGTATGATACACTCTTAAAGCGCTTTTTGGCGCTGACTTCACAAAACTTATGATAATTTAATTTAATTCAGGTTGGCGTCTGACAGTTTGTATTTTTGGATTCCTTTACAGAAGTACAACAATTACACACATCATGAAAAATAGCATACAAAAACATCATTCTCAAATTGTCTCACTTTGAATTAGTGGAATATGACCACAAACTGAGTAAAGGAACGACACACATTCTTTACTTGAAAATTAAACTTTAGCATGTTGTTGAATTGAGCTATAAAGCTGAACTAATTAGAAGTGAGGACAGTGAGAAGCAGATAGCTACAGGATGAGGTAATGCAAGCAGACACTTGCAAGAGACGTTACAAGTGTCAACCAAAGACAGTAGGAACATGACACTTCATAAAGTCATGTGGAGCTGTTATAATAGTGTCAACTCTCTTGACAGCTACAGAAATAAACACACATTTACTTGATTTGCTAAATTTATGCAGCATCAGTTGAATGAATCTCTAGGGCAGAGTTACATGTTGCATAATGTCTGTCTGAGTGCTTTAATGTGTGTGGGGCCCTGAATTGTCTGCATCCCACAGTCTGGATATGGTCACACTATGTGATGCTAATAAAATTTATGAGCCTCTTTAATGTGACTGCCTGACCATTCACACGCCTCACTGTGACCATCTCCCTCCCAATCCACACACATAATTGACTGTCAGACCTGAACTTTGCAACAAGCGCCAAGTTAATTTTTGACAGACCTTTTATAGTATTTAAAAACTATCTATCAAACAAAACGTTTTATAACAGCTACCACGTGTAAAATCTATTTGATTTTCGTTAATGATATCATTGTTGTTTTGGGTTTGAGTTAGTAGAAATGTACTGATGTCAGTACAGACATTTAGATTTTATTCACTGGAATGACTAATTTAAATCACTGTTCGGTCACTAACCGTTACAATCTACAGTAAAGCTCTATAACAAATTTAACAACACTAAAAATGATCATATCAATAAATAAATTGTTTCGAATCAGCTATTTGTGTGAATTTTCTCACTTTGAAACTATTTTCACTCCGGCTTCCTCCCACCTGGGAAACCTTGTAGCATAGATGAATTGATCAATCAATCAATACATTGTCTGTAGGTGTGATTGGGTGCCTGAGTGGTTATTTGCCTTTCATGTGGCTCAGCGATGCACTGGTTATGTGTCCAGAGTGTCGCCAGTCTCTTGCCTGAAGTCAGCTGGGACAGGATTCAGCAACCCCCGTGACCCACAAAGCAGATTATGGTCGTCTCCTCTACAGGAAAATGGATGGATCGATATTAATAATAATTACTAAAAATAGGGAAAAGCTGTGCCTACACCTCTCATTCCACATTAGTGGATACTACAACAACCCACTTAGGTAATAATCTAATAATCAGGATAATCCTTCACGCAATATGACTTTAATGAGACATTTTGATTAGATCGCCCATATTCTTGAAGTAAAATCCAATCATGACTCACAAAGAATTGATGTTTTCTTCAATATTTAATTCTGGTACTTTTACCATTTGCTTCTGCTGTAGCCACCACATCCTTAGATTTCTATCCAAGTCTTTGCTGGCCTTAATGAAAGAGAAATTGGCCTAAAATAAAATAGCTTGTCTATCCACATGAAACTAAAGGAAATGCCTCACCAGATTGAGCTGTCTCATTATCATTCCTCAAATGCAGACAGTTTTTATGGCCAACTGAAACAATTGAATGATCATAACCACATGACATCAGCTGTGGCTGGCTCAAGAACTTCACTCTTCAAGTTGGTTGGCGGGAGTCAACAGGTACAAGTGAAACCAGAAGTGAATGAAGCCACAGACCTCACAAGAGAAAAAAAGAATTGTAAAACAATATTATTCTTATCTATAACAATTCCACTGACCAGCATGGACAGATGGATGGATGGATGGATGGATGGATGGATGGATGGATGGATGGATGGATGGATGGATGGATGGATGGATGGATGGATGGATGGAATTTTTGAAATTTCATCGCTGTGATCAGTTTTCACTGAAAGAAAAAGTATTCTTAATAGAAGACAAAGTAGTCCCTGTTTAGTTACTATATAATTATTTAGCATAAATCATCTATATATAAATAATTGGTTATTTTGGGTACTTTCCCTGTCTGAGCTTCAGACTAGTGTGTGCAGACATTTACTTGCCTTTGTTTTAGATACATCTTGGATCTTTTTAATTAGTGTGTGGGTGCAGTGTGAGCTTGTGTGTCATGTTAATTAAATGTGTCCTGTCTCACTGCTTTTGCTCATACAGTATATAAGATCAACAGACTGGCTGATTGAACGCTAGAAGGAACAGGTGACATTGAGGAAGCAACACAGAGGATTCTCCTTTTGAATTAAATTTCAATTTAAATCTCTTTTGCTCCTTTCATTTACATTATAAACCTCAAATTGCTTTTGGATGAAGATGATGAAGAAAATCTCACTGTGGCTTCTTTTACTCAGTCTTGCTTCATTCTACATGGTTGATGCGGGACCAGGTACTGTATACACACACACACACACACACACACGCAAATTTATGCTCTTACTATGGTGCTCTGTGATAACAAATTTTTGAACAAGTGCGTGTTAAATGAATCTTTTCATACCTTTTCAATACACATCAGCATACAAACAAATTTTGTTTTTAAAAATGGAGCTACTTGCCTTGTCAAGCCCAAAGATTTTATTCATGAATGCTGCCTTGTGTGGTGAAACACTGATTATAATTTAAAACATCTGCCAAAACAACTTTTATGTCTGTTATTTTAACCTTGATACTCTCCAGTCAAATATGATTAATCCTCATGAAGATATGATGCCTGACATTATCCAAAGTATTCCTTTTAATATAGTTAATATGCCTATCCCTATATATAAATGGACTAATTGTATTGGGTGAGAGAATCCACCTCATAAACATCTGAGATAAATTATACACATACTTTTCTCTTTTTACACGTAAGCATGTGGTCTGTATATGCATATAATCTCCTCCTCCTCCTTTTCCTACTCCTCAGGAAACCGTGAGCAACGCAGGAAAGGATTCATTGGGTACAGGTCCAACAGTGAGAGTGAAGAATGGTACACAGGTAAAGGTTTTCTTATTTCTAGTCCTAATCTTTCACTGTACTAACAGTTGGAGCATGTTCTATCATGGGAGATAAACCATTCGAGTCTGAGTGAATGTATCCTTCATATTACATGTCAGTCTCATCTCTTACTCACTGACACATTGAGATTTAATATCACCTTTACTTGTGCAGTTTACCTATCACTTAAAAATGACTTAAAATACAGCGCTTATTTCTTTGTGCATTGATTATCTTCAGTAACACTTATCTTATTTTAATCAATATGGTCTATTTAGGGAGGAGACCTTGCTCACAGTACCCTGGGGGTCGCTGTCCTGATGTGTTTAACCTCTTCAATTCACTGCCTGTCAGCTCCTCTGGCCCCGCCCCTCTGTATGTACCAGCCAATCCAGTCATACACGGTTTGGAATGTTCTTTATTCTTCATTTTATATTTACATATTTATATTTGATCAATAGACAAATTTGTCTAATTACATATTAATTTAAAAACAAACTTGTTCCTCACTTTGTTTCCTCTAGGGTTAAGTGGCCTGCCTGGTGGTGTAGTGTCCAGCACTTTCTTTCATAGAGGAGTCCCACACT
Source organism: Antennarius maculatus (assembly GCA_013358685.1). Classification (NCBI taxonomy): domain Eukaryota; kingdom Metazoa; phylum Chordata; class Actinopteri; order Lophiiformes; family Antennariidae; genus Antennarius; species Antennarius maculatus. Next base: position 16,313,559 of record CM023619.1, read on the forward strand.
CATCAGCATACAGCGTTCCATCTCTGGGCAGCAGTACTTTTGTCAGACCCTCCAGCTTTGGAGATACAGAGGGAAAAGTTGATGTCCTGGGTCTGTTTCCTGGGGGAGCGGCTTGGCCTGGGCTAAGTCAAGGTTGATTAAATAAAGATCAGTCTAATAAAAACATTTCATTGGATGAATTTTGAATATTTTTTCTTGTATTTAATAGCAATGCTTGGATGGACTGTATTAAACTAAAAATAATTTCACTCTAAATGGGACCACACAATTGTTCTCAGGTTTCATCGGTCCAGCAGGCTCCAGGCCCAGCATCCTGCAGGACATAGCACAGGGCCTGGGTTTTTCTGTGGTGGGTGCTGGTTTTGAGAGACCGGGTACAGGTATGACAAGTGATCCTATGAACTGATGGGGTTTTTTCCAGTAATTACATCTAAAAAATATTTTGAACAGCTGTTCTGAAATATGATGGAAATGTTGAATTTAACACACAGAATCCGTTTTTAAGAGATTTTCAGTATGTGTTCACGTTTTCAGGACTCTTAGCTGATGTCGACCTCTGCAGTGATTCTCCTATCAATGGGATGACAGCTCTTATCAATGGGACCATAGTGATATTTAAAGGTCAGTGTCAGTGTATGTTACTATTGCAGAAATATTTTGTGTAAATGAAGAACGTCAGCCAAAACTCCACCAGTGGATAATGACTGGTTTCTCTGATGTGTGGGCGGGTACGTGTTTCAGGTGAGCTGTTCTGGTTGGTGGATCCCGTTAGTCACACAGTTAGTCATCCACAAAGCATCTTAACCACCCTGGGGATCCCCTCTCCTATCGATACCGTCTTCACACGATGCAACTGTCATGGAAACATCTACATCATCAAGGTACGTTAATTATTACAGCCCATTATTAGTACTGCTCTCTCTCCTGATACTGTTACGGTGCTTACGTTGTCATAGTAACAGTCTGGAATGTCTACAGTTCTTAACTAATACTGATAACAGCTACACCACTATTACTATAGAGGGGTTACAGTACAGTTTTAAGGAATACCTCTAAACCTGCTTTATTTAGTTTGATCAGTTGTGGATCAGGGCATTAATGATGATCAAGCTTTTTTTTTTGTAATACAGTATGTACTTTCATGCTGCAAAAATGTTTTTTATTATATCCTTTGTAAATCCATTTTCAGTCAAACAGTTTATGGAGAGGAAAAAATCTTAAATATTATGTTTCTGAAAATACAGCACTTACAAATGATTGTTAGGAATCTCAGTTAACTTGTTTGGAATCCCAATTTCTTAATTATCCCGTAATCTCTGCTTCAGAATATATGGAAATGCCAAGAGTTGCATTGGCTGCTATTTTTCAATTGAAAATTTTAATTTTCAGACAAGACTAGCTTTAATGGAAATGCAGCAGGGTGAAAAAATTCAACAAATAATTAAATGTTCTTGGAAAAGCTAATGCCAGCGGCAACACCGCTTTGCAACACCCAATGTGGATAGAGTAGTATTTTTTAACAAAGAATATATCTAATATATGAGGGCAGCTGAATTTTATGCCCTGACGTTTGAGGACAAGAAGAAACCCCTTTGTTTTCTCTACACTGATTGCAATGCGTCTGCTCTAAGCAGTTATCCTGTTTGTTACCGCTGCAGGGAGACCGTTGTTGGCGCCTGGATGGGAACATGGTGATGGAGCCGGGCTATCCCAGACCTTTGGCCTCTGAGTTCTCAGGTCTGACAGACAGCATCAGCGCTGCTCTGGCGACACCAGCCACCAGGAGCAGACCAGAGACGGTGTACTTCTTTAAGAAAGGTGAGGAATTCAGGCAGAGAGATACCATCAAAGGTGGGGAGAGGCTACGGCTACCGTCTTTAAGACCTCCTTATCCCTGTCCAGTGAGTGAAACCCTTGAAGGACCGCTTGACTTTGGTGGAGACACAGTATGCATGATCTTTGAGTGGAGATTGTTGCGTCACACAAACTGTCCATATTTGGCTGTTTATAGTGACAGATATGGTCATTCTTGTCCCTGTTGATCTTCTAGGGGACATCATGCAGAGGTTCGTCTTCCCATCAGGCAGCGCTCAATCCTGCAGCCTAACAGGAAGCTCCTTTCAGAAGCGCGTTGTTCAGCAAGCTGGTTGGTAGTCCAAGACAGAGCATTTCCTCCAATGCTGTTCTATGAAGGAAATCTGTTGTAGAAGCAATAACCACCATTATATTGTTCTCATTTCAATTAAATTTTTCCTAATTCTAAAAATTCTATTTTAAAATCACAGAATCAGTTAATTTCACAGTTAAATGTTTTTTAAATGCCGATTTTATTTCACAACGTTAGATGCTCTTTTGAGCCCAGAGATCAACCTGAAAGAGTCTCTGAAGGGCTTCCCCACCCCGGTCACCTCGGCTCTGTCCATTCCCAGGCCTCTGAGGGGTTACGGATACGAGCATTACGTCTTCTCTGGATGTAAGAAACACCACATTCTTTCTTTGGTTAGAAAGCAAGAGCATTGGAGGCTTGCAGCCCAAAGGTTGAATATGTTTATAGTAAGATGGTGCATAGATTCACACTGGCATCAGCATCTTAGAGCAATACAAAAGTTCATTCAGTAATGTCTGAAAGAATAAGGATGTACAGTATGTGGCATTAGTCTTTGCTGAAGTATTATTCAAGATTTTAAGTTGAATATTTCTGGATTCTAAAGAATTAATATTTTTCTGACACGCTTGGATGTAAAACTTGAAAACAAGAAAGTTAGTATTTCCTAGAAATTTAGCTTCCCCAAATACAATAAGATCCCTTTCCTGTAATTCCTTACCCTACAACACCATCCTACCCAAAGCAAAATTAGGCAGTGCTGATCAAATAAGAATAAAGATTTTAATACAAAACTTGAATTAAATGGGTTCAGAAGTTTAATGGTAGAAACCAACATGGGTTGGGACTCATCTTCTTCTTCTTCCCTGCAGATCTCTACTTCAATGTCCAGATTTTAGGCAACCTACCAGTGCTGGCTAAACCTGACCCATTTGCAGTGTTTTCACCCTTCTCCTTCCTCAGTCCTGCCGTCTTGACAGCCAGCTCCACTCTGAATGCTAACCTGATCCACCCCATCAACTCAATTAGAGTTTGGCTGGGCTGTCGATAAATCAACCCGAGACGGAGGCTGGCATCTTCTGATATAGTCTGCATTTCTGGTGGACAAAGAGGAGAGAGGCACTATTTCTTCTAATGTGTTGAAATAATATTTTTTGACAATAGCAGTATAAATTTGCTATAAAAGTCCTGGGAAAGTGCATTTATTCTTGACTTAAATAATTCATTTTTTATCAATAAGTTATTTTATCAATCAAAACACCAATTAACTGAAAATTGCTTCAGAACTACAGTAATTGCAGTCTACTCCTACACGATTTGAAGTTACTATAAAAAGTATAATTTGAAGTGCTAGCCATCTAAAGTGTGATGAGTCACTCTTGATGACATTATGTGACTACATTATGACAGAAATAAAAGCTGCTTTCATTGCTGCTATCATTATTTGACTTTATTATTAAAACAAGAGTAATAACAGGACAATGATGATGACAAACCAAGCACTGCTTTCATGAATATTTGACGAACAAAATTACAACCAAGAACTCACAATGTGGACAATATCACATCCGAACCTCTCATCTCACTCCAGTAATAGAATAATTTGGAAATATTCCAGAAACCATGTCTTGTTGCCTTTATCTTTATTTCCTGGTTGGGTTGAATGATCAGCTGCTGAAGGTGACATCATAATTAGGACATCCCTCCTCTGCCCATTGCTCCTCCCCGTCCCCCTCGAGAGAAAGCTCCTGAAAATAAACCAGCAGTTTGCGACCATGAATCCATCACATTATCTTTATGTATATGCTGCCCTCTACTTACTCCGCTCTAATAAACAGCTTCATCATTAACCCGTGAGTGACTGAATCTTTTCTTTTGCAAGTGTGTACTTGTGATCGAGTGACTAGTATCCTACCTCTGCGGGTGATTAGCGTCCTGCCCTCAACCCTTCCTCCTCTGGACCCTCTGCCTGATAGGCTGCTGACGAGAACCTGACCGCTTGCTGTGCGCCGCTGAGGAACGCTGCTGGTGTCTGTGGAGGAAGCCACAGATGAGCAGAGAGACTTTGAGAACACAACAGGAGGGAAAAAAATACACTAAAAAAAATAACAAAAAAATGAAAAAAATAAACCAGGTCAAAGTGGTACAGACAATACAAATATGACAGAGCAGAAGTCCAGTTAAATAACTCAACTTTAACTCAACCTAAGGATATACCGGGAATAAATATTTGATGTATACAATTTAATGGACAATTTCATTGACAATGTTAAATCTTAACATTGTCAAAGTAATGACTAAATTAGGATGTTTGTATGAAGTATTTGGTAGCTTGATCAATTAATGCACTGAATTTTAGAGTGAGTAGCCTTGAATTCTACGAGTACAGAAGTTCTCAAGCTGTATTTCCAGCAAAATGTTTTCGATATAGTAACCTTGGAAACCTTACGTAACCCGAAAGAAATGCACATAAAGCCAGATGTGTTTCCTCTAAAGGGAGGACTGTGATTGCAGGCGTGTTTGTTACTGAAGCTTTGTGGATGAGTGCTTCAAAGCTTCTGCATTTTGGAAACAGAGCAGACGTTTCTTGGGGTTTAGAAGAAACAACATATATAAAAGAAGTAAAAGCCTAAATTTTTAGAATGTTGACAACCACACCAGCTTGTGACTGTTTACATTCAAGAAAAGAAGTTTACAATGAAAACCAAGCTATAAAGGTGTCAACTATGATCATCTGACAAAATTACCCGGGTCTTGGCTGGTCGATGGCAGTGAGGTGTCATTCTGTCGTCCTGATGACTCGACATCTGCTTGGCTCTCCAGAGAGGATTCAATACTGGGACTGAAAAACACAAAAAAGATTGGTTGACATTTCATCCTCAGATAATTAACGAATTACCTGCAGGTTTGAAGCCTGATTTCAAACTTTAGTCAACATATTTTTACCATTTTCACTTCTATAAAAACTAAATGCACAGACTTCAGGATTTTGCAGCTTTGGATGATTACAGTACATTCTGGACTGACAGTTTTTCATTTTGTTATGTTGCTCACCCTTCTCCTTCTTGTTCCATGAAGACCTCATCTCCGTCATCTGCAGCAGAGGACATCCCAGTGGAGGCAGTTACCATGGGAACCGACTGAGATGCCATGTCGCTGCTGTCTGAGGGCATAGACTCTGTGAAGACGGTCACTGGCAGAGGGTCGAATGGGAGAATGTTAATTCACAGTTAAAACCTATGACTGTGTGTGTGTGTGTGTGTGTGTGTGTGTGTGTGTGTGTGTGTGTGTCCAACCTGGTGCAGCCACTTGTAAAGGTGTGGTGGGGACACTTCTCCCTCCTCCATCTTCATCATGAGCAGCAAGGAACAGAGGAGATTCATACATCCCCAGACCTTTACACAAAGCAGTATTAAGTTAACACCTGTTTGAGGTGTGTGTGTGTGCGTGTCCGTGTGTGTGTGTGTGTGTGTGTGGTACCTCCTTGAGAGGCCAGCTGTCCCAGATCTGAGTGAGAGGCGGATGTCTGAGGCAGCAGGTCCTCTGGAGGTCCAAACCTGAACCTGGTGGACAGACCTGCGACCTGAGGAGAGCTGAAGAGATGAGAGACAGACGTGAAGATATCATGAGGTCAAGGTTACAGTTTAGACCCTGTTAGGCTGACAAACATCAGGAGTTAATCAGTAATCAATAATCTAGAGGCTTTGATTTAGTACAGCTTTTTCTGTCATTAACAAATATCCATCGAACGGCCTTTGCTGAGGAACAACCGCTCCTTTTCGTGGAAGCTTGACAAGCTTTGAGCAAAATTTGACCAAAAATTCAAACACTGTCAAAATCTAGTTTATTTTAGATCTGAAATGGGAGCGGGGATCTTAATCCACAAAATACAGAGAATGAGCGTTCACACTACTAAAAACCTCTTCGGTGTGTCACATCTTTCATGTAGCAATTATAAAATAGAAATAGAGACATTTAAAAGTAACTGAGGTCAGGGCTCTTGGTGATCACTCTGGTGGCACATTTTGAGTTTATGCATCTTCCACAGATGAGGTACCAATTTAGCATTGAGGCAAATAACATTCCAGATAAATCTTGGATTTTGTGGCCTTCTTGAGATTTATTTAATTGCACCAGTTGTATGGAGTCACAAAGGTTACAGAAACATACAAACAAGCAGTAAACTTTGGATTGAGGCGATCAAGGAAAACATGCAGCTCAAAAACTGAACAAAATTTTTTGACACAATTTCTTTTGAAATTGTTGAGCTGAATCCAGTCATCTTCAATGAAATCCAATACTACCATTACAACCAGGTGTGTATTTGACACTAAATCCTTAATGAGTTTGTGTATTATCTTACTGAATAGCCTCTGCAAAGCCATCAGTGCGATGTGGGACCACTAGAGTGGGAGTACTAGGAACCATTCTGTCGTCATCATCAAAAAAATGTTGCTGCAACACAAAAACATAGCATCACAATAGAAGCAGATTTTATTTGCATAATGCATACGCAGAGCACCGTCTATTCCATAAATCCTATATGAACACACATAAAGCTAATGAAATCACACTTTCTTACCATGCTGCCTATTCCAGGGGTTAGCTGAGGTCCCCGTCCTACCGATGGTCTCCGAAGCTGAGAGGGCTGTCTCTGATTAACAAACACAAGTCATCACTGGAACAGGACTCAGAAATTTAGACGAGAAAATGTTTTCCAGAACACATTAAGCACGGTGATCTAAAGGCCCCGTCCTTCAAACACCTTGGCTACCGCTCCTCATGACTGGAAACATGCTGTAATTTTTAGATGTCTGGACAGAATCCTGGTTACTGGGCTTAAACAAGGAAAATGAGTCGCATAGAAAAATTACGAGAGCGTTGAACACATTTCCTTTCAAGCCTGTGGCGCAGAAATAAAAACTGGGTTCCTCTATTGCCTGTTGATTTCTAACAAATGTCAAAGTTGTACAACTACAAAGCAGTTTTCCTTAGATTTTCTACACGTCACTCACCGGCCACTTTATTAGTCACACCTGTCCAACTGCTTGTTAACGCAAATTTCAAATCAGCCAATCACATGGCAGCAACTCAATGCATTTAGGAAGATCTGCTGCAGTTCAGACTGGGAAAGAAAGGTGATTTAAGTGACTTTGTACATGGTGTGGTCGTTGGTGTCAGACTTGCTGGTCTGAGGATTTTAGAAACTGCTGATCGATTGGAGAGTTTCACACGCAAACATCTCTAGGGTTTAAGGAGAATAGTTCAAAAAAGATATATATAGATATATATTCTTTGAGCGGTGGTTCTGTGGGCAAAAATGTTGATGTCAGAGGTCGGAGGAGAATGGCCAGACTGGTTTGAGCTGACAGAAAGGCCACAGTGACTCAAGTAACCAGTCGTTACAACCGAGGTATGCAGAAGAGCATTTCTGAACACACAACCCCTTGAAGAACATGGGCTAATTTCTTCAGTTTGACATCTGGACACATGTCTTCTACTTACAGTCCATTCTTAATTTTTTTTTAAAAATGAAGTTTTCCTCTATCGAATTTAAGCATCATGTTTCCACATAACATTAGTGCATGCTAAATATCGGAACTGGTTTCCAAACCGTTTATGACTTCTTGAATCAATGCCATAAATTTGACTGCTTAAAGTAATCAGATTTAGCTGAGCACAGAGAGAACCGGTACTTTCATAAATAAGAATAAATCAGCCTCATCGTTTCAGACGTTGCACAAATACAATTTGATTTAAGTTAACTCGAGGAACAAAGAGAAACCCTTTTTGTTGTGTAAACTTGTCTGTAAAGCACAAGTCAGACTTTAACCAAGCAACATCTGTACCTGGGTGGGTGGGGGTCCGAGCTCTGGAGCCGGGGGTTGGATGTACAGCCGTGGTGGGAGGGGGTGTGGGGGCCTGCGTGGGTGTGGAAGACGAGGCGTGAGGGAGGGAAGGGAGGAAAGGGAGGATCCCGAGGAGGAAGGGGTTGGGACGATGTGCACAGGGTCTCTGGGGGGTTCTCCCTCTGAAGTGTTGCTGCTGCTCCCTTCACCTAGAAGACACTCAGGAGTCATGTGTTTCCATCACGGACCAATCAAATCAGTCGGTGTCTACAGCAGAAGCTTACCGCTGTGTGTTGCCTCCGAGGGACACTGGGAGTCCAATGAAGCTCCACACACACTGTCTTTGGTATTGGCAGCCTCCTCCTCTTCCTCTGGCTCCTCCTCCTCTGCTTCCCTACCCTCATCATTATTCTCCTCTTCTTCCCCCATCCTAGCATCAGCTGCATCCTCCTCATCTTCATCGTCATCTTCTTCCTCCTTATACTAGTGCAGAAACAGGAAGGTCAGGTATTTACTCAGGATGGCACATCAAAACTAAAAACATTCCGAGCAACAGAACAGCACCTCATCTTCCTCCTCCTCCTCCTCCTCCTCCTCCTCTTCTTCTTCTTCTTCTTCTTCCTCCTCCTCCTCTTCTTCTTCACCATCATGCTCCTGCTTCTCCTCACCCACTTTGCTCTCACAGGTGTCGCTGTCTGTCAGGATCACAATGACATCCCGAACAACTGCAGAGTTCTGAGACGACATCTGATCGGAGGGGACGGACTGGGAGACGCCTTCTTCCACAATGCATTCTTCTTCAGCCAAGACGGGAAAACCTTCATCTGGGAGCTCCTACAAACAAAACACACCCCCTGTTGTTAAATACTGTAGACCAGTGGTCCTCAACCTTTTCTGCTCTACGGAGTGGTTTAAGGTCAGACAGATATGGAGGAGAGAATTCCATAATTTTCCAAAACAAAATATTGTTCAGAAGAAGATAATAAACCAAAATAATTCAAGTTCTATATTCTTTCTGTGCGGCCCAGTGCCAATTGACCCATGGACTGATACCGGTCCATGGCCCAAGGGGCCACTGCAGGTACAGCGAAGAACCACGACCACTTTCAAAGAAATTTGGTCCCCTGGTAATGAGGGACAAAACCATTACACACAAAGTCTGTTGACTAAAAAGTGTCTTTGTTTCACATGAATCAATCATTTTCATTATAGAATAAAATATAGTCATCTTTATTTTTTATATTTCAGGTGTTTTAAGGGTCACTGTGTGTCTGTGATAAAACTTCAGGGAATCAGATGACTGCTGGTTTGAAGTCTGGCACCAAGATAGAAAAACTGCTCAAGGGTCCCATCGGTCTTACGCCTCTGTTCGATGACAGTGAGCAGGTCAGGACCTCAACCTCATGTTCCAAAAACTGAGCAAGATGTGGCCGGTAGATAATGTTTGAATCCAGGAATTCCTGGTTAACTGACCTGACTGTCATCTGATGACTCTTGTTGTCCTTCATCCCTCAGTGCTCCTTCAATCCCTTCCTCACTTTCTGTCTGAAACACAAGAAGACACACTGTTGTAATTTACAGTTGAGAATTTAGTGAATGACTTGAGCTGTTGAGATATTGATGAATAAAAAAAGATTGAATGAAAAAATGAGTACCACCCACTGTACAGAACATTGACGGAACAAAGGCGTAGCAGGATGATCCTTCCTAAACAAACTACTGAACACAATAGGAAATTTTTCCTGCTTTTGGCCATCAAACTGTACAACACCTCACTCTGTCATATAGTGATGAAGAGGAACGAAGCAGTCAGTAAATCTGTATAACTGAATATATGTTTATATATTCTTTTACTTATTTTATCCATTATTGTCTTTGCTCTTTTTTCTTAATTCTAAATTCTCTATTCTATTTCTGACTTGTCCTTCCGTTCTGAAAGTGAGCTGCTATAACAACAAGCAATTTCCCCTTGTGAATCAATAAAGGATTTTGAAACTAAAAATTTAAGTAATTAACAGGCTGGGTTAGCTTCTTGCATGCTTTTGAACATTGATTTTCGTATTCAGGAAACATATGCCTCTATTGTTCTATTTACTATCAATCTACTGACCTTCTGATCCCCCTAAAAAACAAAACCCTTCTGGTAAATATGAATCATCCACACATGAAAATAGGTTGATATAGAGCCCCCCAGGTTGGAAAATACTACAATTCCCCTTGAAGAACAGTTAATGTCTCACATCTGCTGAAAGTTTCGGATAATTATTAGGCTCAAAATAATTATCCAAATATTTAATGACAATGAAGCGTGATAACAGTGATGCAATAAAGAGGATGAAGGCAGAAGACGAGGTTTTGGGCATCTGTGTGTTTACCTGCATTGTCAGTGTTGGTTTCAGTCTTAGTTTTTTTGTGGATTGAGTCATGTAGGAACTCTCTGGTCTGTTTTCATCTTCTTCCGTCTCCTCCTCCTCCTCCTCTCGATCTCTCTTTGTTGCCGCTACAGTCAAACCAAGCACAGACACACACCGTGACACACACACACACACATCATTTAACATAATATAACTCATTGAGTTCTTTGTGTGACAGACTTTTTTGTTAATGTGTTTTATTAGTCTAAAAGTTGCTGGCTCTGTTCACCTGATCCAATCAGAGAGGAGGACGTAGACGGCCTCTCGGCTTCCATGCTGGTGCCTGCATCTTGATTGGTCACCTGTTGCTGGGTGGGTTGTACAAAAGCAGTGGCCTGGTTGCTGGTTGGTTGAGTTATTGATGCAGGTGTGTTGACTAGGCTGGAACTAGTAGAATGTACAGAAGCTCCAGCACTGATCAGCACTGCAGAGAGAAATTCAGCTACATTCAGACACATCACAGACACATTTAAATTTCAGATAAAGACAGCTAGAATACAAAAGCTGTCTTTTGATAAATAACATATTTTCATCTCTTGTTCTTACCCTCTTGACTCTCAGTCTGTGTGGTTGGCATGACAGTGGCAGTGGGGGTCGGGATGGGCACCGTTGTGAGGGGAACCATAGGCCGAATGCTAGCACGGGGCGTAGCCTTGCTACCAGGGGAGGGACTGGGTTTGTTGCTTGGAGATGGAGTGCTTGGGGTGGGGCGAATGTTTGCAGTGGGTGGATCAGACATGCTGGAGCTGATAGGGAAACCATAAAAAGTTACTTTCATTTATTTGAAATTACCCCCTGCAATCACTATTTGTAACTCAGTGCAGGGAACGACGGCATTGACACCTTTGTTACGATACTAGATTTATTCTAATCTCATTCTGAAAACTTAAAATTGTCAAAGTATTTACTCAGAGTGGCTACTGGTGTGTGTGTGTATTTTCATTACTTACCTTCCCCTTTCTTGGGTAGGACTCTTCAAAGATATCTGTCTCTGGTCTGCCGATCTGGCCTGATCACCAACCTGAGTACAGATATAGGATTTATATATAGAAGTGAGATGGCAATTTATTTGATTTTGACAATAAAGAATTGGGGGAGGATTTAATTGTGAAAATTTTGTGCTCAAACCACTGCTTCTAAACACAAATATTTTTCAACTAGAGCATTACATAACTAGTTTAATTTTCACTCAAATTAGAATCTACATAATAAATGGTACCTTAGCGCCACCTTGGTCCTGTGTTTCCTCTCTGAAGTCAGACTGAGATTGTGTCTCTCTCACTTCTCTGAGTTCCCTGTCCATTCGAAGTAGTCGTCCTTCATACTGAGACTTGAGGGCATTCATTCTCACCTCAATTTCCTCCTTACTCTGCTTCAGTTCTTCTACTTCCTTAGTGAGCTTTTCCTTGGCACCTATAGATTAAGATGCAACAGCAAATACCAATTATGCTCCAGTCAACAGAATATGTTCTTTGCTTACTTTTCAATTGTCGCCATGCCTTCAAGGGAATTTCTGTGATTGTGAAACTTGCCATTTAATTGGTTGATTTTCGTTTTAGCTCCCATGAAGATCTTCTTAGTCTTCTCTTCTTTTTCAAGCATCTGCTGCCTGAGCTGCTCCTCTCGGTTATTGCCCTCAGACAGCTATGGAAAGACAACACAGAAATATCAATTCTGCTCTCACTTTGTTAAGTGAAATTCAAATATTAAACACTGACTTGCAAAGAATACGGTTATTAACAAATACAAATTATATTAATATCACTAAATGACAGAATTAGTTGCATTTGGTTAAATGGATTAACAAAAATACCACATCTAAATTTTAGTTTTACACAAAACCCCAACATCATTTTAGGTTTCACTTGAAACCCACTTGATTTTAAATAAAACACTTTATCCCCTTAAATATAGGGTAAAAAATTAAATGACTTGCAATCATGTGAAACTGGGTGTGCATAAACATCCAAAAGCACCGAAAAAGCTTCCTTCCAGTATATAATTTCATCCATGTCAGTTGGTTAAAAAAAATTTTTTATACCAAAATAAGTTAAATAAATGTAATTACCTCTCTTTTGAGTTTTGTTATTTCCTCTTGTAGCGCCTGGTAATTCTCACTAGCAGCATTACCATCATTGGCCTGGATGGACTGAGAACTTTGATTTTGGATGGCCTGCATGGCTTGGTTGGCTTCATTAGCTTGATTAGCTTCAGTTAGCTGATCCCGCAGTAGCTTGATTTCTGCTTCACGCTCATTCACCATCTGAGGATCAAACAGATCAGAAATACATGTAGTGTAAGAGAAATATTCAAGCAGAAATACAGAAAGGGAGAAAGAATATCAGAAGTGAAATGAATGCTTAATGAACATGGGTGTCAGGGTATTTTCCAACCTTCTGCAGACTGTCAAGATTGCCCTGCAGCTCAGTCACCTGTTAGGAGGTAAATGCAGACAAACAATGTGTATTTTAAATATTTTCTATAATTATAAATACACTCTGTTTTAGCTCTGTTTTTTACCAAATGCTTTTACATATTCCAGATGCGATGCATGACTTATCATGACTTATGATGTATTGAGACACTTGTTAACTGATGCTAGCAGAAATGATAACTTCATCCAAGACAATGAGAAAAGCAAACTCAAACCAAAATCACGTCATCCTATAATCTATTTAATTGAATAATAGTGTTGATGAAATTGTCAATGCCCCACTTCGAGCAAAAAATGGGGCATTGACAAAAATAAATGAATAAAAATAAAAGCCAGTGATGAAGAATGCTCTAACCTTGCTCTCTGCATTACTCAGAGCAGTCTTGAGGTTGCCAACTTCCTGGTCGTAGCTCTGCTGTTGCTCTTTCTGGCTAGCAAGGTTCTGATGAAGGGCTTCTTTAAGTTCCTGGACCTCCTTCTGGCTCTGCTGGATCATGTTCTGCCTGGACTGAGCCTGAGATTTTAACTGGTTCTGTGCCTTAATAGTAGAAAAAAAAATTAGAGGAGATGGCAGAATCAGTTAGGCGCTGGGTAATTTTCTGACTCTGGTTTTACCTGGTGGGCTTGGGTCTTTGCTTGCTGAAGTTCTTTCTGACTTTGGGTAAGCTGGTTCTGATTCTGCTGCATTTGAGTCTGGGTCTGGGACAACTGGGATTGGACCTTTAAAAGCAAACATAATCCGACAAGTGATTTTTGCCTTTCCAAAGTTTTTACCTCAAAAAATCTCAACCTACGAACACAACTGGTTGTCTATTGGTTGACCTTAGTTTTTGTTTTTTTAGAGTGGTTTAGGGATTGAAATTATTTTGTATCAAACGTGGAAAATTCATTTGACATATGAGTTGTTTGACTTACAAGCTCAATCACAGAACGAATTAAACTCGTATCTCAAGGAACCACCACTGTAATTAAACAGCAATTAACAAAAGGATGGAATTGTATTTGTTGTATTTCTAATTTTAGATAAATTTGGATGTGCTGTGGTACCTGTGACAGCTGGTTCTGAGTCTGTGTCAACTGGTTTTGGACCTCTTGGAACTTGTCCTTGGTCTGCTGGTTTTCCTTCTGTGCCTGCTCTTGCTCCTGCTGACACTTCTGGGCCTGTAGGAAGAAAATAAAAAAAATATCCTTACATATCCAACAGTCGGATTTAAACACCAAGAAATTAAAATAATGTTTGACAGTTGTTCTATATAGGTCTTAAAGATGTGTCTGCAATCTACACATAGTCAAAAGTATTTTGATAAACAGACTCTTTCAGTTTTCAGCATTACTAACACTGAAGATTGAAAACAAAACACACACAACTTTGTTTAACATGTTTATAATTTTTTTGAAAGATCTCTGTTACGATCCATCTTTAAACTGGGACAAAATATTTTTTCCACATGAACACTGAAATGCAGCAGTCAGAATGAAACACGTGGAGTATCGTTTTGTTTTTAAAAACACTGTGGTGTGACACAATTGTATGGTAGATTAAAAAAGGCCTAAAATGATTTCCTGCTCACCTCCTCTTGTTTTTTCTGGACCTCCTCTTTCAAGGCGTTCAGCTCCTCTCTGGATTTCTTGAGCTCCTCCTGGGTTTTGCTCAGCTCCTGCTGCACCTCCGGACTTGGCCCTGCTTTAGCAGTTGTTTCTGCAACCAGCTGGAACACACACAGGACAACAGAAAAATAGGTTTTCAGCTGAACTATTAATGTTGAACAAATGATGGAGGTTCAGGAGGATGTAGCTCAGAGGTTTTCACCAATACTGAAAATCAATTCAGAGTGAAAATATTTATAAGGAAAATGAAATAAATTGACTTAAAAGAGGCAACATACTATATGTAATGAATAGGAAAATATGAAATCTAAAAATTAGGAAATTCAGTCAGTTTTTATACAGTGCTTTACTTGTTCTCATCAGTAGTCTTCTGAGAAGACAATGTCTCCCTTCAGTTGAAGAATAGTTTTCTAGCTATAGGTTTAATTCATATTTACACTATTTACAGTTCACAATTGCTACTTTTAGTTTGTCAACTTCCTCTCCTTTGTAACAAGTACCAACTCTGCACTGCTGTCCTCTTTACTGGCAATTCCTTCTGGTGAGTTTCCCGTGATTTTGTTAAGTGAAATGCTATGAGCATTCGAATCAGTCAAAATCCTTTCATATTCATTCAATCATCCCGTTAAAAAATCTTGTTCAATTTTCCTGTTGTTTGTGGAAAATACATTGCAAAATTGAATTGACAAGACTACCCCCCTCAGAATTTTCTCAACAGATTTAGAAAATTTACAGAACTGATCAGTTTGAATTAAAATCAATGTAAATCCACTGATCAGCAGAAAATTGCCATCTGTGCACACAAACATACGCGCAGTAGACCAGTTCCCAATCTTTGTCCGAACTAAAATAAGCATCTGCTGTAGCATTTGACCTGAACTGATCATAGAGCCACAGTCCCACCTTTTCATGCTGAGCTTTCAGCTCCTCATACTGGGTCTTGTAGCGTCGTCCAATCTTCTTGACCTGGGTGATGGTCTTGTTCTTTTCCAGAATGCTGTTGTTTTTGGTTTCCAAACCACTTTTCAGATTGTCTCTCTCTGCCATCATTTGGGCCACAGAGTCTCTGAGAGACTGCAGCTGAGACTGAGCAGAGTTACTGCTGGCACTGGATCTGTTGAACAAAAATGATCTCTGGTAGGTTAGTTTAAAAAATTAATCCATCAACCTATCACGGAAAAAAACTTTTGATCAGCAGGTCTGCCTCAAGCTACACTGAATTAGTGCTCAACTTTTTTCAATGTCTTATAAATCCTGTTTTTTTTGCCATTTTCAGTGTATATTTACATACTGATACATTCAGCTTAACAGTGTGTGCATGTATTGTCACAGTGGGTGTTGTACCTTGCCAGTTCTGTCTTAAGCTTGGCCGTCTCTTCAATTAACTGAGCAATGCGTTTCTGCTGAGCTTCCTTCTCAGACATGATTTTCTGTTTCTCCTCAACGTCGCTGTCTTTCTGTTGGCTCATCAGTTGCTGTGGAAGAACAGCAACAACAGTCAATTTTGAGTAAAACGAATATGGTACTCTCATCAGAGAACTAAGTCCCGGCACAAAAAGAGAATTACGGTACAGGTACAAAAAACAAAAACAACAACTACTAAAACCAGCAGGATATCCTGTAAAAGGAGTAAAATATAGAAATGCAGATCAGTGCAGCACAATGAGGGGAGTCAGTACCTGTTTCTCATGGCACCAAAACTTTCACATTTAAGTATTTTAAAAACTGAGACTGTTTGCAATAAAGGCTGAGATAAACATTATCTGAAACTGTAGAAGATTGATGACAACATGTTCACCTGTTTAATCTACACTATGTGCTTCTACCCAATCTAAATAATAGGGTATCAAAAATTATTCTTGGGCTCCTTCTTGTCCATATTCCTAAATACACACAGACACAGACAAAAACACAGACACACACGCAACTATTACCTGTGTTTTAGTCTTCAATCGTTTGAGTTCCTCTTCCAGCAACTTTTTATCAGCCTGCATTGAAACATTTTTTTCTGACAGTAAAGACATGGAGTGATGCAGAGGGCTAATATCTGACTGGAGCTTCGCCACCTGACAAAGAAAAGAGAGGCGGTGTAGATAACACAGGAAATAATAGGTTCAAATAAAAAAAAAAACCATAGATCAAGCCATGTAATCCAATACTTGAATCTTACCTTAGCCTCAGTTTGGTGTAGTTCTTGTTCAAGTTTATCCCGGTCAATTTTCAGCACCCTGTTGGCTTCTTGGAGAGCACCAATGGTCTCCATCTTCTTCAGCTTCTCCTCCTGCAGGGCCAAAGTCCTTGATGTAGCCTGACCCAGGAAAGAGAGCAAAAACACAGACTTGAAATAATAAGAGTTTTTGCATGTGTCAAAATGTTCTATGCACCTATCTGAGAAAGGCGATAGCACACCTGTCAATTTTTTATAGGAAAGATCAAAAAACTATCCTTCTCCAGTTCCCCATCACTTCATTATGTACCTGCATTTTCACTCTCTCAGCATTCAGAGCTTCCTGCAGCTCCTTCATCTGTCTGTCTTGATGTTCAACTCGTTGTTTGTGGCGAAGGGCCTCTTCCTCAGACGCGTCGCATCGAGCCAAAGCAATATCTTTTTCACGTCGCACAAACCTACAATAAACACAAATTTGAGTGTGAATTCAACCCGAGTCCACACAGAGATTTTTCTGTGTCAGGTTGTTGCAGTATTACCTGAGTATATCCAGTATCTGTTCAGTGGTCTTTCCTTCTTCAGTGAAGGATAAATCTAGCTGTGGCTGCTGCTGCTGCTGACGGCTCCTGGAGGCCATGTCATCCATCTGTTGGTGAAGGAGTGCATTCTGCTTTTCCAGCTCTGCACAGTGACGGTTTTTACTGGACAGATCCTCCTGCAGAGAGGTCCAATTATCAGACACATTTTAGAAAAAAAATACTGCACAAGGTGTAAGCTCTTCATCCTCGTTGGTCAGTTGCCCTACCTTCAGCTGTCTCTCTACTGCATTCCATGCTGCTGTTTTCTCCTGCAGGAGGGAGGTGGTCTTGCTAAGTCGCTCCTCTAAATCTCTCTTTTGTGTTGCTTCTTGCTGGGATTTCTTCTTTAGCTCCTGCAGAGCCTCCACGTCAGCAGCATGAAGCATTAACTCTCGCTCATACTTGGCTTGCGCCTCTGCAGCTAGTTTTGTCTGAGGAGTACAAAATGGAAACGTTCACGGGTAAACTGAGCTTCCATCCTCACGTTGGGTGTGATATTCTCAGAGTGTGTGAATGAACCTGCAGCAGGCTATCCTGTATGGCCTTCTGTTCCAGTGTCACAGCGGCAGCTGATCTCTCATGAGCCTCCTGCTGCTCTACCTGACTGGCCTTCAGAGTGCGCTGCAGCTCGTTCACCTGGACAAAAAACCATGGTGGGTAGTATACATATATATATTATTATAGGAAATTGAAGGTCTACGTTGCACATGCTGAAAGAATACAAATGCACTGAAACCGTTAGTCAGAAAAAAATATCAAATTTTGTAAGACTCACCTCATAGATGGCTGAATTCAGGTAATCAAATTAATCTTTTCTCTGTATATGATTTTCTTGCTTCATAATACACTTAAACTATAACTTGCTGATGTTTTCTGTTGATTATCTATCAATTAATGCGACAAAGATGGACTAGTGAAGGGTATCGAAAAACAAAGTTCACCATCATGAACAAAACTGGTGAAGATAAATTATCCCCGAACATAATTACACTTCATGTTGTCCAAAATTGCTGATTTACTGTTGACCATTTCATTTGTCTGCTAGGTGCTCACATTATTCATTCAAGTTTATACAGCTTGAAGTTAGAAATTATGGATAAAATGATGATCTTTTCAAAATAATCACTTGCCTAACAATTAATGAATAAGTTAATCTGGTTGACTGGGTTTACCTCAGTCATACTAACAATGAAGCAAGAATGTACAGTAGTTTAAACGACTCACCATGAGGTTTTGATACAAACAAACAAAAATAATGACACGATGCTTCCAAAAGTTCACTCGCATAATGTTGTGCTACAGGCTTACTTGTTTTTCCACTGTGTCCAAAGCCTTTCTCCTCTCATCTTGTTCTTGCTGTTTCATTTTCTCCACCTCTAATATCCTCTTCTCCAACTGCTTCTGCACCTCCTCTGATTCCTTCAGCCTGACTTCCAAAGGAGTACGAGACTATAGAATAAAGGATGGTCATTTCACTTGAGAGGACAGGTGTGCAAGTATGACTTCAAGCTAAAAACAAACTAATACCTCCTTCTCTTTCTTCAGGCTCTCTTCCAGAGTCAGGACCACAGCCCTGTACTGTTCTACTTTAACATTAGCATTCTTAAGTTGCTCTGTTAGTTCAGCATTTTGTTCTTCAGCAGTACGAAGCTGGTCTTTGACCTCTGTGAGCTCCTGCTCTGACTGGCTGAGCTGCTGGGAGGCTGCAGGCACCGGAGAGCGCACTGAAGGACAAAGAAATCAGTTATACAGCACTGACTGACTCACTGTATAGGTATCAAACAGTAAATATCATCATATAGTGATGAAACATGTATCTCCGACATGGTCTCCACTTCTAACAACTGCTGCTTACCTCTCAGCGGAGCCCTGAGGCCTGCAGCTCTGGTAGCTGGGGTGGTCGTGACAACCTCAGAGGACGAAGCAGAGGCCAACTGAGCTTTAAGTGTTGCCACCTGCTGTTCAGAGGAATGTAGCAAATCCCTGGTCTTCTGCTGCAATGTGTTCTGGGTCTCCAGCTGTTTCTTAGCTTCTAATAACTGAGCCTGGAGAGGGGAGAAAGACAAGTTTCCTGAATCTAACAACAGCTCTTAGGAGCATATAGAGCATTAACCCATATGCATTATTTGAATACAATCCACATACGTCCATAGAGCGGCCGAGGTTATGTCTTCGTGCTACTTCTTCATCCAGTCTGGTTTTCATGGAAGTCAGGTCCATCTCCAGTTGTTCGATCTTTTTGTTCAGCCTTTGACGAGTGTCTGCCTCTGTACGCTCCATTGTCAACTACATCAAAACAAGAGATGAAAGATAAATAACCATATTTATACTGTACAGTCCATCTGAAATTTAAATTATCTGCATCAGTTAAATTATGAGTGATGTGGTACCTGTATAGTCTTGAGGTTGGTGAGCAGCAGGTTCTGGTTACGCTGCTCAACCAGCATGGCTTCCTTCTCTTGACTGAGCCGACTCTCGGCTTGTCTTAACATATCTCTCTCTTTCATTAAGTTCTCTACACGTACCTTTAGATATGGAGACATTGCACATAAAAATGAGGTTATCATTTCATTAAAAAAATAAAACAAAGACCAAAATAAAAAAGATATTTTTGATGTGAAAGAGGAACTATGTATGATTTACTCAACCATATAAAGCCCATTTAATACATCAGGGCCACTCAAGATAAAACCAACACCGATCGATCAGACTTCACAACTTTCAGTTCCAAATGCTCACAGAAGCCACAGAGGTAAGTTTGTGCACCTGTGGATGCACAAACTTGATGGACAATATGCTGCAATCCTGTTATCTGTGAAGCTTCAGACAAATAGACTCCACCTGACTCTCCATCTGTACAAGCTGAATATATAATGACAACACATGTATTTTGAGGTGAACTGTTCCCTTTAAATTTAACTTTTTCACCTCTTCAAGAGCCAGTTTCTCATTGGCCTGCCGCAGGTCCTGACTCATCGTATGGATGATGTGCTCATGGTTTTGTGCCATTGCAGTCATTTTTTGGGTCTTGTCTTGCAGGGCAGAGATCTCCCTGCGATACGCTGATGTAGTCTCCTGGAGCATCTCGAACCTGATATGCACAAAGACACGTTTCATGAAAATTATTTCCAAAAACTTAAGTATAAGAAATGTGTAGACATATCACTGGACCCGACAAACCTCTTGCTGCTGAAATCTAGCTGAGAGGTGAGTTTGGTGTGGCTGGAGCGGAGCTCTGTCAGCTGCTTCTGTAGCTTGTCGTTCGTTTCATTCAACATCCTGTCGTTTTCAGCTTTCTCCTTCTTGTAAAGCATGAAGGCATCATTGAGCTGGAAAAACACACACATAGTCACTCAGCAGCAGAGCTTGCGAATGTGTTTCTTTCCCCTCTATTTATACTGTCTGTGTGGAGATGTTTGCAAGTACCTGCTTCAAAGCTGCTTTAGCCTGAGCTGTCTGAGCCGTCTCAGCAGCGGCAGCTCTCTGAGGAGTAGAGCGAGTAGCTGGGACTGAAGGTTTGAATGGAACAGTTTGTGATGAAGAATCTGGACCTGCAGAGAGACAGGAAAACTTCACCTCAGTCACTACTCAGTCAAATCGAATTCACCATAAATCCCATAAACGCTGTGATTTGGGTGTGACCTTGAGGAGGCAGGCTGAAGCCAGTGCTCTGAGCGAGCAGAGCCTTGTACATGTCTCTCTGTCTGCTGCTGGAATCGGCCAGCTGCTGCTGCTGCTTCCTCTGCTCTCGTAGCTGCTCCAGCTCTTTCTGCAGCTTCTTCACAACAACCTCCAACTCTGACACACTGAAGTTAACCAGACAGAACTACAGATTATAACACACATTAAACAGCTTCACTGGCCACTAATCCTCTGAGCATTGAGGATAAACAAATTTGCATGAAATAGATAGAAATGTTTGTGTAACAGGGGTGGAGAAATCTTCAAATCATAAAACGATTATATAACAATAATATGTGAAATAATTATCATTTGAACATTAGTACACTGATCTTGTAAAAATACTAAATCTCAATTTTGTTTGCCAAAACAATAAGGTATTTGCAGACAAAGGTTTTAAACATTTTTAATTACCGCTTTTTTCCGGAATAGTAGTCTGCAGCTAATAGACAGGTGTGATTTTTTTTATTTTAAAATTTAGTTGGTGCGCTTCATATTCAGTATTTTGGAAATTATGGTAAATTACAAAAAATTAATGCTGAATAAAACAAAAATTACAAGACATTAATTGTCCTTCTAACCGGGTTGATGTGACTTGTCTCTGCTGTCTGTCCTTCTCCTCCTCTAGCTCCCTCAGTTTTCCCAGCAGGCTTTGATTCTGCCTCTGCAGCTCCCCCACGCTACGGAAGGTCACCTGGTGACCGATGACCTCAGAGGTGCTGGAGATGTTGCTGTTGTCCTTGGTTACCTCGTTACCCTCGGTTACCTTGTTACCCCTGGTTTGTTCCAGTTCCACCAGAAGAGAACACAGCTGGGCAAGACACAAACATGTGGATGGCACTGAAGACTATGGGTTAAATCAATAACATTTTTTTTTTTTATGTGTCTCATAGAATTGCTCCATCAATTCCCTACCTTGATATTTGTTACATAACTACATGAAAAAAAGCGAGCAACTGCACAAAAACTTGTTAAAGTGATTCATTTCATTGAAAGCATGTTTCATGTGTGTACCTGTTCAGATGAATCCTTTAGCTGTCTCTCCAATGTCAGTTTGTCTCTCTCCAGGCTTTCACAGCACTGCTTGGCCTCTTCTTTCTCTTTCTGCAAATTATAGATCTCCTAATAACAAAAACAAAACAGAGTGTGTATTAGAATCAACAGGATGTTATGTGATACGACAAGGAGAATAATGAAACTTAATGATATGTTAGAGAAGCATGAAGTTATCCTTCACCGTTCGAGCTTGCTCCAGCTTGTTGCACAGGGAGGCCATGGACGACTGCATGTTCTCATACTCCTCTCTCTGACGCCTGAGGACGGGAGCCTTGGATTCAACCTCCTGCACAACCTCATCCAGCACTCTCCTCACTCTCCCAGTCTCTTGTTTCTCGAGCTGAAGCAGCGTCTGACACTCTGCATACGCGTTATACAGCTGAAAATAGGAACCGAGAAGAAAAACGTATTCTTGTTGCAACTAATACTTTTGTGTCAGATGGCCAAGATATTTAGCTTTATTACAAGGTGATTTACAGCTAGAAGACTAATTCTACAGTTGTTAAAAAAATTGTGGCCTTCTGTACTAAGTGTCAAGTCTTGGCATGACCATTTCAGAATTTAAAAATATAGCACTGGATACAAAGGACTCCATTGAATATACCTAAAGACTTATTAATTAGATTATAATCATCATATTATTATGATTACTATAATTAAGTCGTTTTACAAGGAGATGACTTTTTTTGTCCCATTTTTCTGCTCGTCAGCAAGATTATTGAAAAACTACTGTTTATCATTTTACTAGGTTTATCATTTTCCAAAATGACTTGTCCTCATCACTCCTGATGAAGAGTGAGGAGTGAAGAATGGGAACGGTCGTAGAAACAAGAAATCAATAAATTCAAATTGAAAATTAACAGGTTCTCCCAGTGGCTATGTTCTGAAGCACACATAACATGTAATCACACCTTAACAAAAACCTGGAGGGAGGCTGATTTCTCTGTTGACTCTGACATCAGATCTGGCTACTAAGTTTCCGGTTGACCTCGCATCTGCCCACCTTATTGGCTGGATGTTCCAAATGGGCTACTTCAGCCCGAGCAGAAACATTATGATCACAGCAAAGGTAATAAATGGACAGCCTAATGACCCACTGAACTTACATCAAAGAACTTCATGCCAGGCTTGACAATAGCAGCAATGGCAGCTGCTGACGGACACATAGAGTCCAACTGAGCCTCAGAGAGAGAGGGCACACCTGAAACAGAACACAAACAGAAGAATGACCATGGCTTAATCCTCAACATGCATATCCAGGTACAAACAAACATAATGTGTGTGTCTGTCTATTCTTACAACAGTGTTTGCCAGCAGCCTTCATTGTGGCATTTTCCAACTCCTTCTCCATTTTCTTGATCTTCTCACGAAGTTCTGCCTCAAGCTGAGCCTTTAGTTCTTCTGCTTGTGATACTTTCTTCTCCAGAGCTTTGTTGGCTGCAAACCACAGTGACATCATTCACAAAGGTCACCATTAATACTTGTGAGATGGAAAGCAACATGTTAGACACCAAAGTTGTTGAGCAAGGCCTTTTTTAAAATTACTCTTAAATAAATATTGATATCTTAATGATGCCAACATAGAAACAATAAACAGCAATCACAATATGTTACTTGACATGCATTTTACATTGCTTTGCAACGTTTTACATTTTAGTAATGAAAAAGAAATGTCACCTTCCCCACTTTCCTTCACCAGTTTGCTTAACTCTTCCACTGCTCTGGTCAATTCTTGGTTCTTTGACTCAGTGTCTGCTGCTGCCCCCTACATGCAAACAAAGACTCCGCACACTGACTACAATGTAATGTAACATTACATTTAAACAACGAAATGACATTCTATGTTTATCTGGGATGACTCACGGTAATTCTCACCTTATACAGTGAAGACAGCTTGATATGAGCATTGAGCTCATTGCGGTATTTCTCCTCCATGGTGCTCTGCTCATCTTTTGCCTGGAGAGATACAAAAGGTCATCAGCACAATTTAAAAAAAAATAGATGACAACAAAAATAAATTACAATTGTGTTTGCCCTGTACATATTTTATAAAATTTATGCTGCATTTGATGAAATAAATAATCTAAATTTAAAGCTTAAATTTCTGTAGGACCAATACTGCTGCAATCCTCGTCTTATCAGACTGTCAACAGCATTCTTCATCCTGTCTAGACATGTTTACCAGAATTTCAGCAACTGTTGCCCTACATTAATTTCATATTTTATCAAAGTGTGATCATACATTTCCCCACAAGTGCACTTAACTTCTCCTATCCAGCTTTATTCACCAAACATAAAAACATCAAGTTTTTATATGAGCTCTTTTAAACTGGTCTGATATCAGTCTCTATAAATTGATTCTTAGGTAATCTTCACTCCTCATTCTAGCCTTCTGATCTACAGAAAATTACACGTGTTCTGCAGTTAAAGAAAGAGGCAGCCCACAGCCGCCACATCATTATTCTGTGTGACCTAGATCAGTTTTGTCGCTAGTTGATAATGGTAGCAAAAACAGGCTGGTATGAAACTATAATACTTTGGTGTTGCCAAGGGACATCTGGGCAAACCAGGAATCTATTCAAATTTCAAGCAGAAAAGAAATGTGCTGTTTAATTTCCTAGACCAGCGTCTCCCAACCGCTGTGCCAAGGCACAATAGTGTGCCGTGAGAGAACGTCAGGTATACCGCAGGAAATAATCCAATTTCATTCAAATGGTCTAAAAAAACCATCATTGTCAAGTGTTTGTCCTGTAATCTAGAATCTAGACATGCAACAATGGAGTGTTTTTTGACTGATTAAGTGAAATTGAATTATATCCTGTGGCACATCTGACGTTCTCTCACGGCACACTAGCGTGGCACATCGGTTAGTGAACATTGCCATAGACAACAATTTCAAAAGCTATTCCACAAAATTCTGCTTTGAGGGGTGAGTCTAATAGCAAGGGGGCCTACAAAACAAGAGGTAGGGTCAAAAAGAGGACCCGCGACAGTAGATGAAAGCGGCTAAATGAATGAATGAATGAATGAAAAGCACTCACTGACACTTGTGTGTTTATTATACCTGTTTGAGTTTTTTGTTGAGGTCTTCAGCTCTTTTATTCTGGCTCTCACTGGTTCCCTTCAGAGATGTCAACTGACTCTGCAGACTGCTCACCTGTTAAAAACATATTATTCACATTAAATGTCATTAGATCTGCTGCTGTTTGCCAAATCATTTGACTGGTTTGACCAAAGGCTTTTGGTCTGAAAGACCAGCTCCAATAATGACACTACAGGCATCTAAGTGTGTTTAGGGTGTTACCTGTTCTTTGCTGTTATTCAGACTGCTCTGTAGATCAAGGTTCTCTTTGCCTTTCTCTCTGTTGGTGTTCAACAGTTCCTCCGTTTTCTTTGTCAGTTCTGCAGTTAACCACTCAATTTTCTTCTCGAGTAAGTTTTTCTCCTGCTCCATACGCTTCTCCCGGTGCTACGACATAGAAATGCAGTACAGAGAACAGATTAAAAATGTGATAAAGCAACATCCAGTATGTTTTGAGGATGTGTGGCCAGTGAATCACTCAAGCTGAATTCAGATTAAAAGATCATGGCAATTTTTTGAAGAAAAAAAAAATCAAATATATAACATTGATGTAGGTGTAGTAGATGTCACCAGACGTATACCTGCACAGAAGCTTCAGATGATTGTATATCATCCAGCTTTAACTGCAGCTCCATCTTGACTTTACTGGTCTCTGTCAGCTTCTCATTCAGACGTTTCATATCCTCTGTAAACACACAGTCAAATACAGTCAAAAATAAATACACCATTAAAATGTAGTCCTTATCATAATTGAGGGTAAGGGTAACTAAGTTTATATGGTCAAATTTTACACATGTATGTGTATTTGTGCGTGTGTGTGTGTGCATCTGATATTACCAGATAGGTTTTCCACCTCCTGTGTTCTCTTCTCCAGCAGCCTCGCAAGCTCTCTCTTCTCAGCCTCAATCTCATACTTAGATTTGGTTTGCTGCAGCAACACATATAATTCAGATGGTGCTTAAACTGCCGTTTAAATAAAATACTTAAACATAATTCCTCTCAAAACTTTATGGAAACAGTAATCAGAGAATCTGCTCCATACGAAGCTCAACCACTTGATATGGGTAAGAAAATTACACATATTTTCACTTCTTCACTTCAGAGGGAAAAAGGAAAGGAAAGTGATCAATGAAGTAACTGTTGACAGAAGTCCAACACATGACAAACTGTTATACAGTAATTCGGGTTAACTATTTGGGTTAAATATTAACTACACATCAGCAACAAAACATCCTCATGACATGCATGACTGTGTTTACCTCTTGTGGTGTTTTATCCTCAGAGGTCTCTCCCTCTATTCCCTTCAGAGTGCTGAGCTCATCATCTGCACGGACATTGTTCACACAAACGTTACCACAATACAAGTATTCATTCTCTGATACAATGGTAATAACAAAATTGATATAACATAAACTGGATTATATTATCTACGCTCTGTGTCAATCAAGAGAGCCTGATGATATCTGCAACTGCCTGGTATTTCACCTAAAACAGTTTAAAGCTTTAATGGTCTACAATAAAGTTAACAACACTTTTACACTGTCAGTATGTTTACTCATAAAAGCCTTGCGGTCATTTCAAGACAAGAATAAAATGTTTAGAATGGAGAGTGGTTGTCAGGGCAGGGTTCAGGGACCATAAAATGAGGAGTGATGCTTTGAGTACAGTGAGTGAAGAAGTTGGTTCTAGTTGCACCTATTTACTTAATGCACCATTCATTCATTCATTCATTCATTTTCTGCCGCTTCATCCACCGTGGCGGGTCACGGGGAGCTGGAGCATATCTAAGCTGGCATAGGGCGTGAGGCGGGGGACACTCAGGGCACGACGCCAGTGCACCGCGGAGCCACACACAAAGACAGACAACCACGCACACATACACTCACTCCTACCGACAATTTGGGACCGGCCAATCAACCTGAAGCGCATGCTTTTGGAGGTGGGAGGAAGCCAGAGAACCCGGAGAGAGCCCACGCAGACACGGGGAGAGCATGCAAACTCCACGCAGAGCGGGACTCGAACCCGGACCCGCCGTGTTGTGAGGCGACAGCGCTACCCACTGCGCCACCCCAAATAAGCAACAACTGATGGTAAGACTGTGTGTGCATTTGAAAACTCACTGAGGGTCTTATTCTGCTCCCGTAGGGTTTGTAGATCTTTGGTGGCAGCCAGGACCTGCTCCTGACTCTCTCCCAGTCTCTTGTCAATGTCAAAATACTGCTGTTCTGTAAGGGCAGAGAACATAAAACAAAAAGATTAGTCCATTGACATCAAACAGACAAATAAAACAGTAAGAAAGTACCACATCCAATAAAGGCAGTACCAGTACCATTGGTACTGCCTTTACGGCAGTACCGTTGGGTAAAGATCATAAATTGCAATACAGGCATGACAAAATTTAGCATAATGTGTGAGTTCAAAGTAAAAAGCAAATGCTTGAATGTTTTTATGTCAAAAATGTTGTCAAATAGTGAATTCATCAGACCTGATCATGAAGTATCCCGTAAAATAACGATATGCCAGGCTTCACTTCACCGAATGACGCAAAAAAAAAAAACCAAATTTATTGCAATTATGGGCAAAATATACTATTTATTAGCAGTTTAACTACAGAAATAAAACGTATACATTGATTTCGGAAACAAGGATTATCTAAGGTGATACTGTATAATTCTCATTCACCAAAGTTAGCATTACCTCTACACTGTTGCTAATATTCGCAGCTAGTTGAGACAATCATGTAACACACATACAACACTGTATTATGGCTGTATTTACAAAGAGATTTTTTCAGAATTCTATATTTTGACATCGGATTTCTATTACATCGTACAATCTAATTTCTACTTGTTTGGAGCTACCTACCACTGTCTGCCTTGAACCGCTCATGCTGGGTCTGGAGAGCCTCGTTAGCATTCTGGAGCTCCGTCACAAACTTCTCGAGTTTGTTCTGGATGCCTTTCGGGAGTTTGTTCAACTCCGTCCGCTCCAGGGCCTGCAACAGCACGGCCGCCATCCCCACCTAATCCCCGAAAAATAATAATAAATAGATCCCAAACTCTGTAAGTATGATTTTATGGTATCCTCTGTCTGCAAACTCGCTGGTACCTCAGAAGCGCAGCGTCAAGTATCTCACTCTCACAAAGGCAGAATGTCCAGTCGGAACTTTCAAAATAAAGCGATCATGGAGGGCCCGTAAAAATTCGTTACACTACAAAACAGAGTGGAAAAACTACTGTTTTTGTCACATATTATTTAGTGGAATAAATGCATTAAAGCCTTGGGTTATTCTATTGCTGCTAGCCGGGTAGACTTTTAAAAAGTCAGTGTAGTTTCAACACATATAACATTTTTAAATTTAGCAAAATTTTTAAAGATACTTTCACTCGTTTGACTGTCCTTCTCATAACGCTTATAGTGCGTGAAATTGCTTATTTGCCGCGGTTATTTCACGTTTTATTTTGCAGAGAAGCTGAGTATTTTCCGGTAGTCGTTGTTTGTTATCTGACTTTACAACTACCTGCGCGCAGATCTATTGCGTCAGAGATAAGCGCCGGATATACGTCACTAAATCGGAAGGAAACGAGCTTCTTGCTCTGCTGGCGAACCGCTGCCAGCTGTCCAGCTCTGGTTTATGCTTATCCCATTTTTTAAGTTTTTCTGTCAGGTATCCTCTTTAATGATTTATGGAAATATTGTCGGAGATAAAGCTGTTATGCTATCCAGTATTTAACCACCAGTGTTAGCGAAATACTGTATAGTAAATTATCACATAGATAAGTTAAGAAGACTGTTATTACTTATTTAATCAAACTTAGAGCTCAACCTAAGTTTTACCACTTGTTAACTTTAATTTATTCTGCAACTGTATTTTGTGTATAACGCTTAGTGTGAAGCAAGTAATCATTTGTCAAATACTCTACTTCTACCTCTCTCTTTTTGAGGGCTTTGTCATTGCATTTTTATTATACATTACAAAAGTAAATCAGTCACTGTATGGAGTGTGCATTATGCGTCACCTCTCCATCTGTTTCTGCACCTGCATTAGGGAACATGGGCCGTGGATACATAGTAGAAGATGCTGTGGAGGGATATCTGTCCAAACTATGTGAGCAACATGAGGGTCTAATCACAGGCCTGCTTATTGGACAGGTAAAACATTACATGTATACAGTTTAATACCTGCTCAATGACCCTGTCATTGCCGAAACTAGGATTTTGTTTCCAAAACTAAATGTGTTTTTCTTTTAAAGAGAAAAATAAACAGAAAAATGGCTTGCTGCTGCAGTTTAATATTAGATTGTGGTGATGTTTTATATATACAGTAATTGCCTGTTTATATACAGTATACAGCATTGTTTGGCATCTTGTTTGTTTACATATTTACATTAATTGAAAAGAGAATAGTGATTTATGTGACTAAACATTTCAGAGCTCTTCCCAAAGGGATTATGTCATCATGGCAAGTCGGACACCCCTGAGGGAGGAGTCCCCTTTAACAGCCAGAAACTCTCTGGACAAGGAGTGGGTGACTGAGCATGCTCGACAGGTAGTGCAAAATAATGCTAAATAATGTGGTTTTTAGTATTAAAGGTTTTGCTGAACTGTATTCTGTTATAAGTCAGAGAGTGGAGCCTTTGTGTAAGACAGTGGCACATGCTGGGTTGATACAGAAAGCTCATGTATATAAACATGGAATCATTTAATTATAGTTAAATAAGCTGATCGGGCGGCACGGTGGCGCAGTGGGTAGCGCTGTCACCTCACAACACGGCGCCTCCGGGTTCGAGTCCCACTTTGTGCAGAGTTTGAATGCTCTCCCCGTGTCTGCGTGGGATCTCTCCCACCTCCAAAAGCATGCGTTTCAAGTTGATTGGCCGGTCCCAAAATTGTCCGTAGGAGTGAGTGTGTATGTGCATGGTTGTCCGTCTTTGTGTGTGGCTCCGCGGTGCACTGGCGTCGTGCCCGGAGTGTCCCCCGCCTCACGCCCCATGCCAGCTGAGTTAGGCTCCAGCTCCCCGTGACCCGCTACGGTGGATGAAGCGGCAGAGGATGAATGAATGAATGAATAAGCTGAGCTATAAATATTGTTTTTTCAGTATATGTGATATATCCATTGGTGTTGCATAGCACAACTAAAGCAGGATTATGAGGAAAGATGCTTTCTTCCAAGTTCATTGAAACAAATATGTTTGTCACAGTTTCAGTTATCTATTTGTTTCTTTTTTCAGGTGTCTAGGATGCTGCCTGGGGGCCTCTCTGTCCTGGGCATCTTCATTATCACTGATACAGATGCTAAGGATACAGTAACCACACTCTGCCAGGTGAGATGACATGAATTGAAATAATGATTCTTTTTCTAATTGTCAGTCAGTCATTAGCTGAACCCGCTTAATCCGCTGATGCGGGTCGCGGGGGGAGCCGGTGCCTATCCCGGCAGTCTCAGGGCGTGAGGCGGGGGACACTCCGGGCACGACGCCAGATACTGGCGGAGTGTACTGCGGAGCCACACAGAGACAAACAACCACTCACACACACATTCACTCCTACGGTCAATTTGGGACCGGCCAATCAACCTAAAGCACATGCTTTTGGAGGTGGGAGGAAGCCGGAGAACCCGGAGAGAACCCACGCAGACACGGGGAGAGCATGCGAACTCCGCACAGAGCGGGACTCGAACCCGGGTCCGCCGTGTTGTGAGGCGACAGCGCTACCCACTGCGCCACCGTGCCGCCCTTTTTCTAATTGTCTCTACTGCAAAATATAATGTTCAGCTATCGTCAGCAGGAATGACTGATGAATGAACAGAGTCAGAGTCTTTACTGACCAGTGGCCAGGCTGGTTAATTAATGACTGAAATGTATATGAACGATGATACAGATTCTTCCATACCTCAAGTGTATTGCTAGCTGATATTGTGTGTCCTGTCTTTCAAGTTGGTTTTTGCGGTGGAGAACTTGATATCTTCAGAATACCTGTGGAGCGCTGCAGATGATGACATCACAGACTGCGTCACACTGCATGTCAACCCCAAGACCAGAAAGTATCTTTTTGCATCACCTTCTCTTTGCACTATGAAAAAAGTCTGTGTGGCTACTCTTTAACCCCACATATCAGAACGATCTGCCGAACCTTTGACACCAAAAATCCAAAGGTCAGTTTAAATTGTTTTGCTTTCATTTGCAGCTATTAAACGTAAATCATTACCTCCAAAAAAACTCAAGGCCCTTAAGGTTTTTGTACCATTATAGGTTTCCATGTAATTGTACTGTACAAACATCCCAAAGGACTAGATCAACTCTTTAGAATAATTAGAGGGTCAGTCACTTGACCCGACGTGATTTAGGTTCCAGGATTGTAACTGTATTCATCTTTCAGATAATTTAAAAAAAAAGTGAAATAACTGGCAGGTAGCCTATAGTCTACATTGCGTGCTCTAACTTTCATAGTGATGCAAACTGTCGGCAGTTGCGATTTTTCGCCAATGTCCCCATGCACATAAATACATTGAGCATTAGCTTCCTGCTCAGAAGTTTGCAGAGATGTGGATAAAAGAAGAATGAAACGTTGCAGATGACGCATCAACAGAAAAGCTGAAATTGCCACACAAAGTCCAACATCAGGGCAAACTGTTCACTCAGTCTTATATTTACTGAGTTATGACATGTAAAATTTTAATTGTGGGTTGTTAATATTATGCTGCTCGTTATAGGTTGCGACAGAAAGAGGAACTGCAGTAGTTGGACATGGCGAGGCGCAGTTTTTTTGTGTCTGAGAATGTTCATAAGTCAGATGTTCGCATTTTGAAGACTTCCTGCATATCAAAATGAAGCACTGAGTTGTTGTCAAACATATCAATGGCTTTGGTTGTTTCAGAGCATGGCCAAGCCTGCCGACTGGAAGTACCAGTCAGGTGTGTGTTCCTCCTGGAGCATGGTGTCATGTTGTTTAAATGTCGATCTGCTGGTACCATTACCCGACAACAGAACTTCTACAGAAAGTATGGATAAATGTCTAAAGGTTGGTTTAAATACTGCAAAATAATATATGTATACCCATTATTACATATTCAATGAAGTCAGTAGAGGAATACTTTCCATGTCATGTTTTGTTTCAGGATGGACTGAAAGAGTGGGCAAACCAGATTCAGAATGGAATTTGTCTGATTGAAGGAAAAAAGCTTCCAGAGGACGCCGAGCTGATGGCTGGACAGGTTGTACAAGTCAAATTACACAGAGAAAATATTTTATGAAGTAAATAAAATGTATATTTATCCCATAAAGTTAGCTGACTTGAAAGTGACTTTGGAATTTTACTCGTGGGCAGGTTGGCAGTACTTATGGGCTCCATTTTTAATACTTTATTCATTCATCTTGACTTTGATACATACTGTAAATCCAGTACAGTTGTCGCAAATTTCTAAGTGAAATTGGTGACACTCTCAGCTGTGTGAGTGTTGGTATTGACCAACCAATCATTTATTGATTTTATAATTCTAAAAAAAATCATTATTGTCTTAGCACTTGAATATCCATTATTAGTCTACCTATACACCTTGTTTTCCTAAAGTTTGCTGATTCTGCACAGGCGGTGAGAGGAGAGCTTCATATCAGAGGAAAGATGATAATGGAGCCCTCAATTCCATTCAGTTTTTCTGAGCCTTTTTTGATAAAAACTATGACCTTTGTCCCTGTAGAGGCTGAT
Organism: Antennarius maculatus; assembly: GCA_013358685.1. Taxonomy (NCBI): domain Eukaryota; kingdom Metazoa; phylum Chordata; class Actinopteri; order Lophiiformes; family Antennariidae; genus Antennarius; species Antennarius maculatus. The sequence continues at coordinate 16,346,236 of CM023619.1, forward strand.
ATATTCATGATTTTTTATGAAAAAAATTTAGCTGCAAAATCTTTTTGTTCTGTCAGAGCTAAAAACTTTGTCACTGACTGAATTGAACCCATTTATCTTGTGGTTATGAGATGTTTAACAAACATGAGCTCCTGCCTTCTCCTTGTCTAACAGACTTTTGGCAATTAAAAATACCAGTTAATCTAATGTATTAAAGCCTGGTAAAAATATAGGTGTGTAATTACTGTATTACATGAAGCTAATTGTCTAGATTACATTCATAACCTATATTTATGTGTTTGACTTTTCACTGTAGAAGAGGAACACAAGACAGACATGTACAGTTCAGCTGCTCATTACACCGGTAAGACTGACTGTAAGGTAAATACTCTCACACACACAGACACACATACAACAGTTTTGAAAATTTAAACATGTAATAAATAATTGTGGTATCTAACAGGATAGTACTTTGCTGGTCACTGCTGGTGCTTTAGGTTAAATAAGTGATGATCATTGGACTGAAAATATTGAAACAAGAAAACCATTCATAACCTAAGAACATTATTTCTGTGTGTTAGGATGATCATAGTTTATCAGCTGCTGCGCAGCCGTGTGGAGGCAGTGTATCCGTCAGAGGTGCGATCCACAGCAGAGCATACCTACATAGCAACAAACCAAAAGCCAGACTGGCTGAAAAGGTAATGACTGAATTCATTAACCTGTCATGAGAAGCTAAATGAATGGTCAATCATTTAGTAATGGCTTTGTCTGAAGCTACTGAAGAGGGATGTGCTATCTACGGTGGCTACAAGGGTCCAAATGCTGGTGGAAGAGCTGCTGATATCAGAGGAGAGCAAGGGCGGCTGTAAAGACAAACATTCAATGGGTACATGCAAACACACACAAACACAAATACAAGATAGCCAGAAACTGCTCTACCAATCAAAGGATTGTAAAGGTTAAAGTCAGGGTGATGGGTGGGTTTGGGGTTGACCAATCCAAGCACAGTATTTGAGTAGGATTAATAATCTGATAGATGTTCAAGTGCAGGCAAAGGGTTAATGTTTGTTTCCTATAACTAAAAATTTAAGTTTACTGGTGCTGGGTGAACAATACACAAAGACAAACATCTTTCCCCCAAATTGTGTTACCATGAAAGTTCTCTGCACCCATTTAAATGTACTTTTGAAACTAAAATTTGTACATTTATGAAATATAACAAAAATTTTTGAAACAAAGCTATGCAGAAGCCATTAATGTCTCCCTGAAACAATTATCTTCTCATTGGTGGCAGTTGTAGGCTTCTCTCCTTACATCCAATCCAATCCAACTTTATTTGTTAAGCATGTTACCAGTGAGTGAACGAAAGACAGATCTTCAATGAAATTTTCAGCTCCTCATCTCAGAACATCTCTGTCTCTTTACTTCTCTTTCAGAAAAATTCTGTCTCCCTCGTCGCATCTTCTGTCCAGTAAAATTATGTGGGCCAGTGTGTGTGTGTGACTACCAGTTCAGTGATGAAGGCCAGTCAGAGGCAATTGACAGATTGAAGGAGATGCTGGACATTGAAATAGCTGAGGAAGACTTGGATACCACACAGGAAACACCTGCTGAAATCCAGGAGAGAGGTGTTGCGGCAGGTAGTGGAGATGTGTGTGTCTGCACAGAATTGACCATGTTGTTCATGATTTCAGTTCACAACGTAGACTTTTCACGTAGAAACACCAGCTGAAGGTTCTCTGTTGGATAGTTTAGAGCCATCAATGAGCATCTGTGGCTCTACTGCATTTGACAGTATTAATTTTTTGTTATTCCCCAGTAAGCAGGTTTCACTTACTAACATTATGGGTTATAAAATTGTGTGTTGTGTGGTTGCAGAGCTCACTGTGGAAACTGCTGAAGCACTGGAGACCAAAAGGAGCAACTATGTTGGTAAAACACCTTCCATTCTAACACTTAACATATGAGTGAGAAAGACACTCCTAATGGACTTCTTTCCCACCCTACACTTGGAAGGGATGTCAGTCTTCCATAATTCAAAGTTTGTCATACGTATTGTGTATGGGTCTGTTAATATGGTCAAATTTACTGTACTAAAATAAATGCAGGTCTGTTATATAGATACATACATTTGTATTAAAACCACTTGCCATTAAATCCCTGGAGCTGTGATGGGTGTACCTGTTGTTTCATCCACCTTGTCTTTTCCAGGTGTTGTCATGGCCACTGCAGTTGCCCTTCTCGCCACCGCTGCCTCAATGCTCTATCTAAGTGACATTTAAGAAATAAATATCCACTCATCAAAAGAAGAGTTTGCTTGTCACATTTTGTATGAAGTGTTTGTGTTTTTTTTAAAAACAATGATGCCACTGATTCCCCATTTCATTTTTTCCCCCAAGGTTTCATGATTTAACTTTCCCTCAAATAAAATTAAAAAAAAAACACAGAAGGCAGTGTATGTACTGAAACCTAATTCTTTAACATTAAAATCCCATTTAGACTCTGGACAAATATTTTATAAACTACTGTGCGTCATCAACATCACACAAAAACTGCAGGAGGAAAAACTAAATTACTGACTCAAATCCCAATACTATGTGCCATTTTTCTCCAATGAAATCCATGGGGGAAAGGCCAGGCATATTAATTGTTATTTCATCAGATGTGCAATTCAGGTTTTGTGTGGAGAATTTGAAACTGGGAACAACTGAACTCATTTGTCAGTGGATTTCATGGGAGAAAAATGGCACATAGTATGTACATGCTGATTAGTAATTAGATATTAAATTACAGAAATGAGAAATGACAGGATATAAAACTTCGGGTCCAAATGACACACTTATATTTCAAGCATGAAAAGCCAGTAAATGAATCCTGAAAGCTCTTTGTTAATCTGTTGAAATCATACAAGACACAAGGTATAAATAGTCTATGGATAAGTACACGATATTATCTGTGTAAACTGATCCAAGTCAAACAGTGGCTACAGACAGACACCCAATCAGACTGACAGCCAATCAAACTTAATGGTGTTTGCAGAGGATGTTTCTAGAAACCAATAAGAAAGAAATGTGCGTTACCTTAAGGGTAAATAATTACACAATCCGTCGAAGGCGTGATCATTCGAAGGAAGGAGTATCTGAAGGGTAAAATGCAGGTAGCAGGTCAGAAGAAGTTAGCCAGCTTTACTATTTTGCAATCGTTTTAAAAACATGAACGAACTTTGACCCTAGGGGAGCACCATCGGCTCTGTCAGGAAAGTGTCTTCTTGATAGCTGGGGAGTGGGCTCAGATAGTCCACCTGCGTTAAACAGACGTCCCGTGCAGTGTATCGGACATCTGATCAACGCCATCATGCTGAGTAAAGATACTCCAGATATTGAGGTGAGTTTTTGTTTTCGCTCACAAACCAGGTTGTAGGGGTTTTTTTCTTTGCAGGAAGGTACACCCTCTCGCTCCGTCACCTCACAGCAACCTTTCTGGTTGGAATTACCATATAGTAAAAGACAACAAATGGAGGTGAAACACTTTAAATAAAACGAGATTTGTATGAAACGACATGCTGTTTAATGTCATGTGTCAAATCCTAAAGTTGCTTAAAAAGTTGTTTGTTTAACTTTGGCATAATTTAGTCCAGTAATTCAGGATGGACTGCATTCCCATGATCAGTCAAGTGCGAAATGTCTGTTGTTTTTGATCTAGGTATCAGATTCTAACAGTGTGCAGATGAAAGAATTCCAAAATTTCACGACAATAATAATAGTTATTATTTATTACCCTGTATTAGGTTTTAAAAAATAAACAACAAACGTTTTTGTTCTTCTTGATTTGTTAGAATATTTTGTCATATCAATGTGTTTATTTTACCTCACAGAGCATCCTGGCTCTGAATCCCAAGGTGAAGACTCACGCTCAGATCATCTCCACTGCAAGCAAGAAGACAGAAAAGAAACACTGGAAGAGAAACCCTGAGAGAAACTGCAATGTCAGAATCAGTATACCGCACACACATACACACACAGAACACACACACAATTTTCTTCTTTCTTTTCTAAACTTTTTAAATTCCTTCCAATCCATCTTTATTCCAGTCTTGTGTGGAATTAGAGAACAATTTCGATGACATCAAACACACAACCCTGAGTGAGCGAGGAGCTCTTCGAGAAGCAATAAGGTGAGAATGAAAGTCTATGAAAGACAAGAAATTCTATAATAGAGCCAAAGCAAAGTCCAAAATGTATGCTACCTTTGACCTTTGTTTGTGCGGAACCAACATTTTTAAGGTATTTTATATCAAGAAATCAGCACGCCACAAGAAGAGACACGTGTGGGTACCAGCAGCATTCACAGCTACTGTTGTGCAGTTTTACATACGTCAAGCATATTAACTTATAATAAGTAGAATATCATCAAAACACTGCATGCTATTTGTTGATGTCCACAAAGAGAAAAGAAGAGTCTTTGGGAAATGAAAGAGAGCAACATTCAGGCCAACAACCCAGACAGACAGAAGGAATTTGTGAAGGAATTTGTAAATGCTTTCAAAAATTTGATAAAAGGCACTCAGTATGTTTCATCAAGATAGAAACTCAAACTGCCTGCAACATGGAGTGAAACTGATTTGTTCAGAGAAGAGTTTGAATAACAAATGTTTAGTTTTATTTTATTTATTAATTTTTACATATTGAGCTTGATTTATTGATCTGGTATTGCTAGCAGTAATACCAGTGTAATTGTGTACATGTAACGCTAATGGTTTATTGCAGCAATGTCCTTGTTGGCCACTTGGGTCCTTCAGAATAAAAATACTCATATCTTTGACTGCTGTTACCTTTGCTGGCTGTTCAGAGGTTGAACAACAACAACAATCCTCTTAATGACTGCCTTGTAATGATGTAGTGCAGTAAAAGTTGCAACAGCTCAGGCTTCAACGACACAATCTTAAATGAATCCCTGTCTAGTTGTATTTGTCCGCTCCTTTAAGGTGGCCTCCTGTAGGCTTTGAAACCAATACATAACACTTTCAGCACAACAGCAGGCATTGAATGTGACAGCAGATTTTACTCATGCAGAAAAGTCAAAGAGGGATTAATCGAACCAAACAAGAGTAGCGCCGTCCCCCAAATATCAAATGTTCATGTCTCCAAAATATAACATGCAGGTACATGACATCAGAGTTCTTGTATTATGAATAAAATCTTATCTCATTCTATTGACTGGTTAAATCCGAATATGAAATACAGACTTTACTCTCTTATTGTGTATTTTACTGTAGGATCTGTAGAATCTACAGCAGAGGAGACTATTTTAAAGTTCTTCTCGACTTTTTTTTATTCTTTGTTTTTCTTTTTTTTAGCTCATCTCCACTTCAATCATGAATTTTAAGAATAAGCATTCAGCATACCCTTTGTTAATCCCATGACTCATTACATTTTTTCATCACATTTCTGGGTTTATTTATGTATTATTCCTGTGTGACAGAGAGTAATAACTAGTGTGCTTATGGGCTTTGTGCAATAGACTCACAGAATGAAGCTGGCAAAGGGGAGAATGAACTATAAATGACCCATGATTATGTAAAGCCAGTCCAGTCTGACGGGTGTGAGGGAAATTGTTTCTGGTTGCTAATTCTCTGAAAAATTACAGTTGTGATGAATCAGATCTCTTTAATACTGGAGAAACAGCACTCTGAGAGTGTGACTGATTGTAAAATAATTTATACTCTTTCAAGCCCATCCCAACAGATTTTATTACACCACCTGGCCTTCTGGGGAGGCTTATCAGTCTTGATCATCTCCTGAAAATGACCCTTTTAGGGTCGGTGACCTGCTCTTTACTGTATGAATAACCCTCCAACTCAGGCTGTCATAATTACTTTGTCATTTCCAATGGACACATAGTCTACCAAAACTTTAATTAAAAACATTACTCTCACACTGACAACTCATAGCAAACCAACATATATTCATCTAGGAATGAACAAATTCATACAGTGATGGCAGAATCAGCAATCTTTCACAAAATCATGGGAGAAATTTCGTGCGTACATGGAAATTTCAGGTATAATCATCCCTCTTTTTTTTGCTTTTTTCCTCACATTTGCTGTTGACCTGCTCTGATGTTTGATGTTTTTTAATGTAATATTTGCAGAATCTACAATATAAACTCAAAATCTGTTATTATAGGTGTCTAAAATGTGCAGACGCTCCGTGTCAGAAGAGCTGCCCAACCAACTTGGACATAAAGTCCTTCATTACAAGCATCTCTAATAAGGTAATGTAGCATTCACTCACAAGCTAACAGAGTCCCTTTGTAAACAAGTTTTGTGATGTATCTGATGATTTAGAACCAACAATGGATGACCAATAGTACAATATGCAGTGAAATAGAAGAACCAGTACCAATGTTTATGATCAATTCGCTAATTTCTGCGTGTGTACCAGAACTACTATGGGGCAGCTCGGGCCATCCTCTCTGACAACCCCCTGGGTCTGACTTGTGGAATGGTTTGTCCCACATCAGAACTGTGTGTGGGAGGCTGCAACCTATATGCTTCTGAGGAGGGACCGATTAATATTGGAGGGTTACAGCAATTTGCTACAGAGGTAAAACGCTGAAAACACACAACCACAAATACAAACTTCAAAACTGAATTTGCTGTCGTAGGGTTGCCATCAAAAATGTAAATGCTAATGTGTTAATAGTTGTATCTAAATATTTCAAATGCTTCACATACAGACACACAGCTATTATATCTGCATGCATAAATTTGATATGATAGGATAATCTGGAAAGACTCACTAACTTAAAAGCAAGGATGGAATGAGATTCATATTTGATAAGAAGAAGGATTTCTCTACAATGGCTGAGGAACACCTCATAAAAATGACGTCACACAACAATGTCTGTTGAAACTTTATGAATTCTGGGTTTTTTCGTGTTTCGTGCAGCATCGTATTTTTTTCAAATTATAGATTATTGTTGATTGTAATCACTGTGACCACAGAGAGTGGTATTTAGTCATACCAGTGTTATACCAATGAATGCAGTCCATTAGAAAGTTAATAATGCTCATTATTTATTATTAGTCCATTATTTTTTTCTTTGTGTGTGCACACTTGCATGCGTGCGTGTGTGCGTGCGTGCGTGCGTGCGTGTGTGTGTGTGTGTGCTTCTTCCCAGGTGTTTAGCAAGATGGGAATCCCTCAGATCAGGAATCCTGAACTCCCACCTGCCAATGAGATGCCAGAGTCTTATCATACTCCTATAGCTCTGATTGGCTGTGGCCCAGCATCAGTCAGCTGTGCTTCCTTCCTGGGTCGTCTTGGATATGACAATATCACCATATTTGAGAAGCAGAAATACATTGGAGGACTGAGGTAACTCACAAATTGCATCATATGACATTATACTATGTTAATTATATATGGATGATATTGTTCATGTTCATAACTGGCTTCAAAGAAAATTTGCTCGTAATTACATTCTGCTTCAAAGCGGTGGTGTATTGTAATTGTCAGTGTTTGTGTGTTTGTTCGTTCGTTCAAGATGGAAAGTAGAGACATACGTGTAAGAGGGCACCATGAATCACCCACCACCTATAAGTGGTTATTTTTTAACATTGAATTTCTGACCATGAGAATGAAGAGAGGGTAACTACACAGTAAATCAGTGAACACATGAAGTACCTTGGAACCAAGTGGCAGTCAGTCATTCTGCTGCAGCTTTTCTACCCATGGGTCAAGTAAAGTTGAACTTCAGCTCATTCTGGAAGTGTGTTATGTCTTCATAGCAGATCTCAAATATACTATGTATCTTTGCACATCCCTTTCTACACACAGCAACCAAAAACCAAACTGGTTTTTGATTGCCTTTGGCTACCTAATTTCCTAGCTTTTGTAATTTTTATTCTTTAGTTTCCTTGCTTACAAATTTGCTTCAATCAGGATTCCAGGACATAACTCAAAACCATTAAATATTTTTCCATGAAACTATTATGTACACGTCTACTGGAGAGGTACATTTTAATATTTGTGAATATTTTAGCATACCATTTTTTTATCAAATCAAAAATAATCATAAGCTTAAATGACTTCTTTCTCTTTCTTTCATACTTTTTCTCAGTTCGTTTTTCTCAGTTCCCACCTCAGTTCTTCTTTTTCTCTTGTTTACCTGCAGCACATCAGAAATCCCTCAGTTCCGACTTCCCTATAGTGTTGTTCAGTTTGAAATAGATCTGATGAAGGACTTAGGAGTCCAGGTATGGCCAGGTGAACTTTGTCTGGGTCTGCACTATACATATTGTTATTTCTTTTGAGTTATTTTATACCTTAACATAATTCATATATAATTCAAAAGCAGTCTATTCACTCCTGATAAGAGACCTTTCCTTACACACGTTTTTAAGATTGTGTGTGTGTGCGTTTGTGTATAGGTGGTGTGTGAGAAAGGTCTGGGTGTTGATGGGATGACTCTGATGTCCCTTAAAGAGAAAGGATTTAAAGCTGTCTTCATAGGGATAGGTGAGAGCTATCAGATCACATTTACCCATTAAAATCTTACATTTTTCTGCAGCTAAATGTGTTTTTGCATTTATGTTTTTGCATGTGCGTATATCTGTGTCTCAAGGTCTTCCTCAGGCCAACAGAGCTAAAATTTTCGAAGGTTTGAATATGGATCAAGGCTTCTTCACTTCAAAGGATTTTCTGCCCATGGTGGCTTCAGCCAGCAAGTCAGGTGCTGCTGTAACCATCAATACAACAAAACACACACAAAGCTTGCTCAAACATCCATTCTGAGAAAATGCGCAATTTAGCCAGTGACGTCTCTTCAGCTACCAAATGTTTGCAGGGCTCGATGAGAAGATCTGAGAGAAAGCTAGTTGGAATATAAAAGCCTGTCATTACCACTGTCATGACCTGGATCTATAGCCATGACATAGATTGGGACATATAGATAAAAGACAAATAGTAACAAATTTAACAAAACATGTTTTTAGTGGAATATTAAACTAAGGCTTCTCACACTCAGGTGTATCTTAAGAGAGACACACATGACTCAGGGGACCGTCACATGTCTTTCATGTCTACTCTGTCTCTGTCTCTCTCTGTCTTTCTATCTCTCTCTCTCTCTCTCTCTCTCTCTCTCTCTCTCTCTCTCTCTCTCTCTCTCTCTCTCTCTCTCTCTCTCTCTCTAGCTCTCTATCTCTCTCTCTATCTCTCTCTCTCTCTCTCTCTATCTATCTATCTATCTATCTATCTATCTATCTATCTATCTATCTATCTATCTATCCATCCATCCATCTATCTATCTATCTATCTATCTATCTATCTATCTATCTATCTATCTATCTATCTATCTATCTATCTATCTATCTATCTATCTATCCATCTATCCATCTATCCATCTATCCATCTATCTATCTATCTATCTCCAGGGATGTGTCAGTGTCGCTCCACTTTGCCAGCATTAAGAGGGTCAGTGATTGTGTTGGGGGCCGGTGACACAGCATTCGACTGTGCCACCTCAGCCCTTCGCTGCGGAGCCAGGAGAGTGTACGTATGCTTCAGGAGGGGTTTCACCAACATCAGGGCTGTTCCTGAGGAGGTATGAATGAGTGCCAGATGAATGGACGGACGTTAAATCAAAGAGATGCAGAGAGAATACAGCGAACATGTGTTTCCTGTCAGATGGAGTTAGCAAAGGAGGAGCAGTGCGAGTTCCTTCCCTTCCTATCTCCTCGTGAGGTCATCATAAAGAATGGTCGGGTTGCTGGATTACAGTTCTGTCGAACTGAGCAGACCGCGGATGGTGATTGGCTGGAAGATGAGGAACAAGTTGTCAGGCTGAAGGCCGATTACATTATTAGTGCCTTTGGTTCCATGCTCAACGACCCCCAAGGTAATTAGAAAATAAATCCTATCAGGTTAGGAGAACAATCATAGATCAACAATTCATCTTGTTGCTTTTCTTATAAAAATGACAGTTGAAAAGGAAGAATCTGTTCAAAACCTATTTCTTTTTTTTTTTGGTTGTGAAATACTAGCTGTTTTGTCTTTTATTTGTTTGTTTTTTTGTCTTTTTTGTGTTTTCATGTGTGTATATGTCTATTTTGTTATATTTATATGTTGACCAGGTGACATTTTGTTATTTCCTTTGCTTCAAACTTGAATCAAGCATTAAAATCAAGAAATATGGATTAAATCTCAATCAAGACTTTAGTCTACACACCCTATCGCTTGCATGTAATGTTTCAGATCTATACTTAGGTATATTGTTTAGATTTTATGGTGAGTGTTGTTCTATTTTGTGTTCTCTTTTGAATCAGGTAGGGTTTTTTGTTGGTTTTTAAACTGTAGTCAGAAGATACCCTATTTTCAATTTGAAATGTTAGATATCCGTTGTTGGATCTTTTGTGGAACATTGAGTTTAAAATGAGTGTTAAGGACAAAGCTTCCAACATTTCACGTTTTGCTTCAACATGGAGGTCAGATCAAAGTGTAGGACTAGGCAGGCCTGACCAAACATGTCTACTATAACATGCCTAGTTCTCTTTTAAAATACATTTCAGTACATTCTTTAGCTCCAAGTCCTTTTTCACATGTCTTAATGCATGCTGTGTTTGTAGTGACTGCAGCCATGTCTCCTGTGAAGCTGACCCGCTGGGGTACTCCAGAGGTGAACACTGACACCATGCAGACCAGTGAACCCTGGGTGTTTGCAGGAGGAGATGTCGCTGGTTTAGCAAACACCACAGTGGAGTCAGTCAACGATGGAAAACAGGCCTCGTGGCATATTCACAGATATATTCAGGTAAAATTTACACCTTTAAAATAACAGATCAGTGATGAATGCACCAAAACAGACATGTGCTGTAACATCTCAGCTGAATTTTGTTGTTAGGTTTTTAAGAAATCAACACATTTAGCACATTCAGCACGTCAAATCCTTCATGTCATTTCATTGTCATGCCGTGGTGTGATCAAATGCAGTATAACTTTTAACATCTGATATGATAGAGGCCTTCTTTATGTTATGAGCTTCACCAAATTACAGTATGTTATATTTGCTTCATATTATAAAAAGAACTTTCCTGTTTTAAAACCTTCGTCCAGCTAAGATGAGTGATGTAACTGTCCCTTATGTATTCCTCTTGCAGTCCCTGCACGGACAAACAATGGACACGTCACCTAAGCTGCCGTTGTTCTACAGTGCAATAGATCAAGTGGATATCAGCATTGATCTTTGTGGGATCAAGTTTCCCAACCCATTTGGCCTGGCATCTGCTCCCCCAACCACCAGTACAGCTATGATTAGAAGAGCTTTTGAACAAGGATGGGGTTTTGCACTGACCAAGACATTTGCACTTGATAAGGTACAGCAAACTCAAATATAAGACATAAAATAAGATACTTAAATTTTACAATCATGACTAACAAAATCAATAAATATTTATATCTGAGAGACTGGAACTAGTAAAAGGTTAAAAATGTTAAAAATGAACTTAATAATAGAAATGATCGCTGCTGACTGAGTAACTGTATTTGAATGTGAGTAGAGAAAATGATTTACAGCATGAAGACAGATCGTGTGGTCATCAGCATTCCTGTCATTTTATCCCGTGAGCTTTTATAAATCTGCCTGTGCAGGACCTGGTGACCAACGTGTCCCCTCGTATAGTGCGTGGCACAACCTCCGGTAATCTGTTTGGACCGGGTCAAGGCTCGTTCCTCAACATTGAGCTTATCAGTGAGAAAACGGCAGCTTACTGGTGTCAGTCAGTCACTGAGTTAAAGAAGGACTTCCCCAATAATGTAAGTGTCAAATACTTTTGTTCAGGATCAAAGTTCTTCCTTGACCTTACAGAAAGTCATGGGTAGTGCTGTCGTTTAACAGCAAGAAGATTTCACATTTGAGTCCTTTCTGTGCGGAGTTTGTATGGTCTCCCAGCTTCCACCCTTCATCAAGGCAGGGTAATACCCTGGGCAAATTGGCAGTTTATCACAGAGCCACATTAAAGACAAACAACCAGTCACCCTCACGCTCCTGCCTATTGGCAATTTGGAACCACCCATTAATTTATATTGCATGTTTTCGAGGGGAAAGAAAGCTGGAGAACTTGGAGAGAACCCATGCAGACATGTGGAGAACGTACAAACTACACACAGAAAAGTCCCAGTCTTGCTGTGAGGCAACAGCACTACCCACTGTGCCTCCTTGCTGTCCTATTCATTGGATTTGTGAAATTTATTTGTATTAGCTGATCAAACTATCAAATTATCCGAAGCACTGAAAATACATGACATCATAAGCTATAAAACTGTACAACTTATGCATAAAGCAGCCAATAACTATTTACCATAAAATATACAATCACAAATACATATTTTAATGAATTCAATTACCAATTAAGAGAAAACACAGTATTTTTACAGAAGAATGCAAGAACAACATTAAAAACATTTTCATTATCGTTTACTGGCGTCAAACTTTGGAACAACTGGATAATGAAGTTAGGAGTGTGGGAACTCTATCTGCCTTTAAGAAAGCTTTTAAAAACGTGATTTTGCAAGGTTATATTTCTGACGTAAATGATGGTTAAAGAGCTGCATTGTTATGGCTAATCAAACTTCATGTTGTCATGCCTGCAAAATAAATGTCACTGTAACCCTAGTGCAGTAACTATGATAGCTGGATTAATAGCCAGCACATGCAAGATGTTATGACTGCTACAAAAAGAACATTTAACAAAATTGGACTCTTCTCAAAAACTGACAAAGACTTGTGCAAAGATGCACGCCTGTTGGACTGAATGGACGATTTCAAACAAGAATGCACCAAAATAAAATAATTGATATTGAATTGTGACATGCAATGTATGAATTTGGTTGACAATGTGCTGCAATGAGAGAGATGTTGTTGAGTTAGGGGACGGGAACCTCACAAGCCGATGGCTTCTACCCGTCAACCCTTTTTTTTTCTTTTCGGATGTTGTTCCTGATGTTCGAACACTGATAAAAGTGAAATCTGTTGTAATAACATGTCTGTAAAGAAGAAAAATAAATAACTAAACTAAACTAAACTAAACACCACAGCCAATGTAAACCCAACTCTGGTTCTGTTTATATTTCTCTCCCAGGTGATCATCTCTAGTATCATGTGTAGTTACAGCAAGGAGGACTGGACGGTACTTGCGAAGATGGCAGAGGCAAGAAAAACATATAGCAGAAACAAATTTTCACCATTCACAAAATGTTCACAGTATTACAGTTATGTAACCATTTTATACAGATTCAAATGTTGTAAGTGTGTACTAAGAGACAGTTTAAAACCTAAAAAACTGTGTTTAGAAATCAGGAGCTGATGCACTGGAGCTGAACCTGTCTTGTCCTCATGGGATGGGAGAGAGAGGCATGGGACTGGCGTGTGGACAGGTACACTTATAAACACACTGCGTAGAGTAAACAATTGCGTGTGCTTGTTCAATAATTAACAGTTTGAGATCCTAAATGTTTCGTGTGACTGACGTGTTGGTGTGTATGTGTGTATTATGTGTCTTTGTTGCTAGGACCCAGAGATGGTGCGTAACATCTGTCGCTGGGTGCGCGCAGCCATTTCCATTCCCTTCTTTGCCAAACTGACGCCAAACGTTACTGACATTGTTGTTATTGCCAGGGCTGCTAATGAAGGTAACTTACCTCACCGCAGCAAATTCATTTCTTTTTTTGGCTCCACAACATGCTACTGTACAAGTAGTCTTCAATTTATGAACATTCGACTTACGAACATTTGGAGATAGGAACAATCAAGCGCCACCATATCCGACTATTGTCCTGCAGTTCCACTTTCTAGAAGTGTTTTCTACTTCTTCTATTCAGGGATTAAATTATAATGAGCAAAAGTTTATTGTAAACTAATCTGAATTCAAAGCAATCATGTGAATCAAGACTGACGTACAACAATAGATATTGGAATTATACATATGTATTTTAATATATCACCTTTTTTATTATTTATTGTACAGTGACATGATATTATGTGCTTATAATGGGTTTCTAGTGATTTTAAGAGTTCAATATTTGTGGCAGACAGATGTTAAGTCGAGTGAAATGATGTAAACTTGATTATTATTTTTCTGTGTAATTTTTTTGAAAAGCAACGTACTGTATAGAAAGAAGAAGACAAAGAATCAACTTTATTGATTTTTCCACGTTAGTTAGTGGACTGAGCTATTGCTGCACCCCTGGAATGATTTAAATCAAAACAATCTGTACCTGTATTTTATGTTAATATGTGTTGTTTTTATGTCCTGTTATTGTTTCTGGTCAGTCTTAGGGAATAGCATTTTTGTATTCAGAGTAGTGATGGAATTCAACTGACCTCAAATGGCAATTATAGATTGAAATTCAATAAATAACGACTAGTGAACAATTCAACCTATGAACAACCTCTCAGAATCAATTGTGTTCATATGTTGAGGACTATCTGTATTTATTTAATGCAAATAGGTGGAGCAAACGGAGTAACGGCCACCAACACAGTGTCAGGCCTCATGGGGTTGAAGTCTGATGGTCAGCCCTGGCCAGGTGTTGGAAAAGACAAACGCACCACATATGGAGGAGTGTCTGGTAAAAAGACTCTTAAGAACCTTGATGTAAAAAAAAAAATTCTCATATCATGCTAATAATATTCACATGGCTTTAAAAAGATATTGTGTAAATAATCCTATGCATATCTTTGGCCTTGTGGATCTTTTTATAGAAAAGGAGTTGATGTGCACCATTGAGTGAGGGATTTTGCTGTACCATACAATATTAACCTTGTTTTGACAAAAGGATCTCAAACATATATTAATGTACATCATGAGTCAGCTGTCATTGTGGTTCATCTGCAATACAATGTGTGCAGGTAATGCCATCAGACCAATTGCTCTCAGAGCAGTGTCAGCAATCGCCAAAGAAATTCCTGGTTTCCCGATTCTGGCCACTGGAGGTATTGACTCAGCAGAGAGTGGTCTACAGTTCCTTAACGCTGGCGCCACAGTCTTACAGGTGATGATGTAATTGTGAAATTAAGTTATGTTTCACTCAGTCTGCTACTGACTGTTGGTGATGCTGTAATATGTTGTGAGACTGAAGATACATTTATAAATCAAGACTTTAATTACTGAAAAAAGGACAGAAAAAAATATATAATTTAGGAAAGGTAGATAGATTTTGGTCATTGAAGGTCAAACTGGGTTACACTGGAGCCGTTTATGGATAGAAGGCCAATTAGCTCTACCTCATGCAACAAAATGTACAGCAATTAATACATTCAATAATTCTTGGGGCAACAGTGGGTCAACGGTAGAGCGGCCACCCTATGATCGGAGATCGGCGGTTCGATTCCCGCTCCTGCCAAGCCATCTTCGGAGTGTGAGCTGACAGTGGGAGTTGTCAGCTCACCTTCCAGCCACTGCCGAGGTGCCCTTGAGCATGGCGCCGTCCCCCTTACCATCTGCTCATTTGGGGTGCACTCCAAAGTCGCGATCCATCACTCTGCCTCCCCCTGTACTGATTGATATACATGCTTGTACAAAGCGGAGTGTAAAGATAATCTCCCCACTGTGAATAAATAAAGTAGATTTAATCTTAATCTTGTGGATTTATACTCCATCCAAATCGTGGTATTTGGGAGGATGTTAAAGTTTGGGAACCACAACTCTGCAGCACTGTTAAAGGAAAAGTTGACCTGGAAATGACTGCAATTGCATATCTAAATCGTGCATTGTTGGTACTGATTGTCTTTTTGTTGATGTCTGTCTGTGCCTGATGACCACAGATATGTAGTGCAGTGCAGAACCAGGACTTCACAGTGATTGAGGACTACTGTGTGGGTATGTATGAGTTTCTGTATCGTCTATTCTAGATTTTCTCAATTCTCCCAATTTTCTGTGCTTATTATTACATCCAGGCCTGAAGAGCAGTGCACATACTTTTACATTCTGACACTGCATTACTATGCCATAATGGTAAATCTGTGTGTTTAGGTTTGAAGGCCTTGTTGTACCTGATGAGTCTGGACCTGAAGGGCTGGGATGGTCAATCTCCTCCAACAGAGAGACATCAGAAAGGCAAACCAGTTCCAAAACTGGAAGACTTGGTTGGAAAGGTATTATGATCAGTACTGTTGTTGTGAACTCTAATGATAACAAGGCAGTCAGAGACTGCAACATAGTGTGGCACCTACACATTTTTGTGTCTCTGGCTTCCTGAAAATGTTGCTTTTTGTTTTGTGGTTATATCTCATCAGGTTCAGAGATGTGTGCCTAAAAAGGTATACAGTGCGCCATCGTTCCTCATGGTTAATGCGTTTGAGGAACCACACCCTAATAACGAATTCCGCTATAGAGCGACAAACTATTTATTGTATTATTTAGGGTAATTTAAACATTTATGCACCCTCCCCATACTGATATTAAACCACCTTCTATCTGTATCGCCTTTTCCCACACTCTGATAGACTGTTTAAAGCACTTTTGTGTCTCCTGTAAGTCCAAGACTCATGGAACATAGTGCACTTCCGGATGCCGTCAGCCAATAGAATGCGCGTACGGTATCACGTGACTGCCTTCAAAAAATCCGCGATGAGGTGAAGTCGCGAGTATTGCTGCGCGAATGTGCGAGGGTGCATTGTATAAGTGAAAATTTTACTTTGACCTAGTTTTTCAAGGTCAATGTTGTGATCTAGTTTTCATCCCCTTGCTTCCCTGAATATAATGCCTTTCGTTTTGTCTCTCTATCTTATCCAGTTCCTGAGATGTGTGCAAAAAAATGTACAAAATTTGACCTTGACCTAGTTCTCTCAAAGTCAGGGTCACCATGTCATTTTCATCCCCTTTGCTGCACGAGTAATGTGCTTTTTCTTTCATCTTTCTAACTGCAACGGTTGTGAAGATATTTGGTAGACAGACAGATGAACACAAACACCGACAATTACAGTACATCACCGCTTCACGGGATGTATTAATATAAGTTATTGTTACATAGAAAGTATACACACAGACACTAACACGCACACACACAGTACTACCTTGAGATACCAGTTTAATTCGTTCCATGACTGAGCTCATGAGTCAAACAACTTGTAATTCATATAAATTTTTCCAGTCTTGTAAATAACCCCAAATCCCCTAAATTATGAAAAACAGAGAGACAGACATCCATTCATTCATAGCTCTTCTACGGCATTTTGATTTCAAACAGCTGTAAATAAATATCTAATGTGTCATTTTTTCCTACTGTTGTGAATACAGATTCCTCTAAAATCTGCATGTGTAATATATGACATATTGTTTATTATGTTTTGAATGAATGTACTGTATTTGTCTCTAGAACCTCCCCAGTTTTGGCCCTTATCTGCAGCAGAGGACAGAAGCCATTGCAACATACAAGAAACATCTCAGAGACTCTGATAAAACTGATGTGATGGAAGACATCACCCGGGTCAGCAAGCCTAAAAAGACGGTTCCTGCAGTCAAAGTACACACACACACACACACACACAAACACACACACACACACAATAATCCTTTTATTATATTATGCTGTATATATTATGTTCCGTGAAATACATGTTGTTTGTTTGTTTATTTATTGTTTATAGGATGTGATTGCAAGAGCACTGCGCTACATTGGATCATACCAGGAACTAAACAACATGGAGCAGGTACCCATTCCTTTTTACAGATTAAGGTCTTTCAATACAGGGTCAATTATATAAGCCAGACTCTTGCCTCTAAAATGAATAAATAACAAACATAATGATAATCACAATTTTGACACCTGGTTTAACCCAAACTGTCTTCGTGATTCTTTGATCATCTCTTGCTCTCTTCAGACTGGTCACAGTAATATTTATAATCATAGCTGTTAATAAAATTCTCATTATCATAAGCATGACAATCACTTACATCATTTCATGGTAACCGACCTAACTATAACAGCCGCCATGACAAACACATCAGTGACAGGAGAACACCAGTTTACAAAAAGGTCTAAATTCTAATTATTCATTAAGGTTTAGATACAATACATGAAAAACATTAGTTTTATAAGCTAATGTTTTGTAAAACTAATATGTTTCTCATTGAATCAATTTATTTAGATGATGACCTACTCCTGAGAGCCGTCGCCACACGCTGCCTACTTTCCAAATGCTATCAGTGCAATTTTGGCAAAAATATCATAGGATAAGCTACATCCCTTTTTTAGTGTTGCTTTTGTTTTAATATGATAATTCTTGACTCAGGATAGTGAGGCTAAATGACCCCTACACTTGTTTTCAGGTCCAGGCTCTGATAGATGAAGAAATGTGCATTAACTGTGGTAAATGTTACATGACCTGCAATGACTCTGGCTACCAGGTATGTCTGTCTATCCTTCAGATGACTGGGGTTGACTCTTTCCTTAGACTTAAATCTCTCCCTCTGCTGGAGAGACTCATCAGCCTTAGTTCTGACATGTGTCATCTTCTCTGACTTTGCAGGCCATAGAGTTCAACCCAGAGACCCACCTTCCCTTTGTGAATGATAGCTGTACTGGTTGCACTTTGTGCCTCAGCGTCTGTCCAATCATAGACTGCATCAAGATGGTTACCAGGACATCGCCTTATGAACCCAAAAGGGGAGTGCCCATTAGCCCTGTCTGCTAAAAAAATGGCAAATCAAATATTTTCACCTATTTAATAATAGAGATCAGATATTATGTTATTATTATTAGATATTAATTAATGATTTGGTGTAAGAGGTTTTTGACATTTATCATGCTGATCTAAACATTATGTCTCAAGTCATGTGGATGATGGAAAGAGTTTAAAAAAGGTTTGTTTCCTTATGGGAAGTGTAGACTTGAACTTGATAAATGCTACCACCAATTACAGTATTGGAGAAAGACCACCCATTTATGGTCAAGGCTCATAATAGTAGATACATTTGTCAACAATTTAACTGAATTCAGGCCAAATTTTGTGAGTAACTGCAGAATAAGTTTGATCATTAAGTACTTAGTTTTTAATGTAATGACGCATCTCAAATAAACTGTGTATTTTAATTTTATTTTGACAACAAGGGATTCTTCATGTTAAAACTCTCCAAACACTAATCATTGACGTATTTCTCACCATCATGGAAGCTTCGAAATTAGTTAATGCCAGCTAACATTAAAATCTGAAAAAAGCAGTTTACAAGATGGAGAAGCACAATTATCACAATTGTGCCAGTTCACAATCTGAGGTAGATGTGAGAAAATGAGCCATAGTGATCTTTTCCTGTCCGCTTGTGGCCACAGGGTGTTATCCTGACACCAGTTAACACATTTCCATCTCTATCTTTAATCATCCTAACCTGCTGCACATCCTTCCCTTCTCAATCCCTCTGTCTAGCCAACCGGTAGAGATCTCTCTCCTTCTGAAGTGTCCAACCTGGCATACATGTCATCATAAGCCTCTTGTCTGGCCTTTTCCACCTCCACTTTGACTCTACGTTTCATTTTATTGTATTCTGTCTCACCTCTTAACTAAAAGTCGCACGACACTCTTCTTTCTCAATTTCCACCACCAGGTCCTCTGCTCTGCATTTGTCCTTCAAATCTTCTTCCCCAGCACTAGTTTCATCTTATACACCACCCTCCTACGCTGTCTATCTACACCCTCCCCTACCTCACAGTCAGTGACCACCTGTTAATGATGATGAGTCATAGTGATCTACAAATCTGAAACCATATTATTGAATACTATTAATATTTTGTTTTCGTTTTTGTGATGTTTTATTTAATTGACACTTGAAATGTAATTGAAAACACTGTAGACACAGGCAGGTGCTGAGATTCAGTTAACAGTGTAAAACAGTTTGTTTTTTTGGACTGACCTCTTCACTACTTTACTTCACTACTTCAAGGTTATAGAGACTAATTATATTTTGCATATCAAATTTTCCTGCTCAGCCTAAATCTAACCTACTGTATGTGTGTATTCTATGATCTTCCATATAGCAACATAATATAAAATAATAAACATTGAAAACATCACAGTTCCTTCTTGAAACGTCATGTTCCTTGATTGTAACAGCACTGTGTTCAAATCATAAATAACAGTATGTGTGTGTCAGTGTGTGAAGTGGTTCTGTGGAGTTGGTTGAATGATGAATTGAAACAAAGAAAGCCATTAAACAAATATAAAAAATAGATACAAAAACAATTCTGGAAGGATAATGGTTTAATTTTGATATAAATTTACGTGGCAAACATTAAACACTTAGTTGTGAATGAAAATGTGAATAGCTGCAATTGTAGACAAGGTGCTTGTGATTGTTTTATCTTCAAGAAAATGGATAGATGGATAGGTGGATGGATCTGAGGGATGAATCTTCACGTGATCTTGCTCCAACAAGCTGAATATTCCTGGATGGATTCCTTTTCAAATACCTTTTCCCAGTCATTGGCCGTAAAAACATTGTCTTCTTTTCCTTTTGGCTTGTCCCATTAAGGGTCGCCACAGCGTGTCATCATTTTCCATATTAATCTTCTTTATCCTCCTCTCTAACACCAACTGCCCTCATTTCTTCCCTCACATCCATCCACTCTTCTCATTGGTATTTCTCTTGCCCTCTAGCCCGGTAGCTCCATCCTCAGCCGTACAGCGTGTTTACGCAGATCCACTCCTAACCAGAAGGTGGCGCTAATGACTCTTGTGTTACTAATATTTGCCGTGAGCCATGAAAACCCTGGAAGAAGAAGAACGACCATTTTGCTCTTTCAAGTCATCGAATGTACTGAAATATCAAGAGACAGAGGAGGACAAAGAGTTGCAATGGACGGGTAAATTGTTGATGTTACAGCTACCTCTTCTGGGATAATCTTCCACCGCTGGGCTTGTGACATTGACATAATGAACCGTTCCTTGTTGTAAATTTTAGAAACGCTAACGGTTAGCTTTACTCTGAATGTCGATACTGTAAACCGATATTGCGAATAACATCAGGTTAGCTATAAACTTCCAAGTCGACAATTTAATATTTTACTGGTCGTAGGGAAATAAATTTATGCTACAGCACAATTCGTGATTGTATGTTAAGTGCCAACTAGGTTATATATCGACTGCAGTGTCATTATTGGTAAACTATTGGTAGTAGGTAAGATCACTGTTAATGTAAGCACAGTGCGCAATCATGTAGCTGCCTACCTGTATGAGCGGAATGTGTACTTAAATTAGCTACTGTCAGGATTGAATAGCGTTAATCTTCGGTTTTGTTCACGGACCAGCCAGGTTAAAGCCGTTATGATGGGCGCACCTGTCAGACTGTAAGGGTCTTTTGTCTACTGTATGCTGCCCGCGACCTCTACCGGCCTCAGCGCCTCAACAACCTTTAGCTAGCTTAGCTTCTGTTGACGAGAACACGAATGAATAATAACAGGTTATTCAAACTGGAACATTTGTGAAGTTGCAGCATAAAGTAATATATTTATTTGGCGTTTTTAAATGTAAAAATAATTTTATGAAGTTTTAGAGTGGGTTTAATTAATCACTAGGGTTGTGGTGACGTGTTTAAGACATAAATGCTATTTGAAGAAAGGTTCACATTTACTTTAGGATTTTTCACAAAAATGTCAGAGTTGTCACAAAATTTGCACCATTGAAGTAATATACCACAACATTTTCATCCAGGTTAAACTCTCAAAGCACTAGTCTGTCCTTTTTTAACTGACTAATTGTGTTTCTTTCTGAATATGAAATAACACAATTTCCTCTTGTTTTTCTTTTATTGTCATCTACCTGCATTGTCTCCCTTGGCAGTGATGTTGCAGTTGGTGTGAAGGCAAGCAGTTTCACCTAAACACATTTGCACTTTGGTGATTGAATAGAAAATAAGTTAAAAGTAAAGTTATCAACAATTGTTAAATTTTATACTCTGTTGATAATGATTTTGTAAGCAATAAAAGTACAGTAGTTGAATTATTTTTGTGCCCACTGGCCATTTAGTCACTCTGATCATTAAGGCAGACAGAGTTTATACAATGTACTGTTTGACATGTTTGGTAGCATTACTTCACTCTGTTTCTTACAGTAAATATTTGAAAAAATGTTGTTGGTATGAAATAATGGTATACTTTCTTTGTTGTTTGTTATTGTTTTCCAGAGAGGCTCTGATGAGCTCAACATGTACGGTAGCAGCCCCAACTCTATGACGGGTACGTTCGATCGCCATTAGGATCGGATGACCATTTAGAGTGGACTTATGGTACCAGTGCATGTGGTGGTCAGGAATTGGAAGCCTGATCAAATGTCTTTCTTGGAGTCACAAATCCAACGGTTACATTCACAAAACTCCAGACATTTCTAACAAAATCAAACCCAAACAATGTGTTCACACACCATGTAAAAATACATTCACCATGGAGCATTCATTGGACACTCTGTCCTGCCCAATTGGTCTGATCACATCTTTAGAAATATGTGTTCAATTTTGAATTGTTGTGTAAGCTGTGTTGTAATTGTGTTCATATTTTTCAGCCATTCTTTACAGTTTTGCAACACAGTGAAATATGTTTAGTGACTGAGAATCTATGTAAGGTTTCACAAAAAAATGGTTGTGGAAATTGTGTCGTACCTCAACGTTATTTAAGGTTTGAGCAACAAATTTTTAATTCAAAAGTGAATTTGTCTGAGAATTTGGTTTGGAGAATGAGGTTTAGTGTTAGCAACTGAAGAAAACCATCAATAATTCAACAGGTAATGTGAATTTATTATCAGATTCAATGATTTGTCTCTGTCTCAGCTGAAATATGAAAATTAAAGTTGTTTGTGCATCTTGATCAAATGAATGGTTTGACATCATTTGTAATTCACATTGTACATTTTCAGCTCTTATAGCACAGTCAAGTTGCGGTGTTATTCATTCATTGTTATTATTTGTCTGTATGTGTCTATATTCAGCGAATGGCAGTGACAGTAAGAAACAACGTCTTGATGAATCCCCTCCCTCCAGAGTTCTCCACATCAGGAAACTTCCCAATGAAGTGTCAGAGACGGAAGTTATTGCCTTGGGGCTGCCCTTTGGAAAAGTCACCAATATACTGATGCTGAAGGGCAAGAATCAGGTGAAGTATATGCTTCAACAAACTGTATAACATCAGCCAGTAAAAACGAAACAGGAACAGTCATGTAATCAAATTTATGTCTGACAAAATAATAATCGCATTATCTAAACTAGAAATGGACATTGACTTATTCTAATGGTAGTTATTCGTTATTCTGCTGAGGTTTAATGAAACTGCATGATTCCAGGCTTTCCTAGAGTTGGGAACAGAAGAAGCAGCCATTACTATGGTGAACTACTATACAGCTGTCACACCACAGGTCTGAAGTAGATCTGCGTCCCTTCGTGTTAAATTATTTCCCTTCTTGCTGTAGGACTGCAAAGTGAATTCTGCATTGTATGGGTCTTATTCTGTCTAGGTCAGAAACACTCCAGTGTTCATCCAGTACTCCAATCACAAGGAACTAAAAACAGACTCGGCGCTGAACCAGGTACACACAGCCATATATCTGTAGATATATCTGTGCTGATCAATGATTCTTGTCCTCCTCTTGATCACTCCCCCTGAGTTTACAGTGGATGAGTTAAGGAAGGGCAGTGAGCACGATTCCTTGAAATAGTGTCCTGTCTCATCGAGAGCTATTGTAGGAAGGTTGAACTGAGGAAATAACAAACTGAGAAATAAGAGAAGAGCTAACAGGGTTAAACTGATGTCTATGACTTGATGCCTTGCTGTCTTGCTGCCATGTTCAGTTGTATTTTCTCTTTACTCAGAGGGCTCAGGCAGTGCTGCAGGCTGTGACAGCGGTTCAGGATGGAAGTTCTCCATCCTCTGACCCTGGCGTTCTTGACCTAGCTCCACCCCCCAGTCCTGTCCTGAGAATTATCATTGACAATATGTTTTATCCTGTGACGCTGGATGTTCTACAACAGGTATGACAGAGATATAGTTTCCAGTGACACAAACCTACAGTCACATTTCATTTTGGGACATGTTTAAGTTTGGGACATTGATTCAAACTTTGCATAAGGACTTTCTTAACCCCGTATTGGTTAAACTTCAATTCAATTTTTATGAACACAGATCTTCAGCAAGTTTGGAACTGTGATGAAGATTATAACCTTCACCAAGAACAACCAGTTTCAGGCTCTCCTGCAGTTCAGCGAGCCTGTCAACGCACAGCAAGCTAAACTGGTAGGTTCACACAATGGTAACTGTTTACCCAGAAACATGTAGGAGGTTGTTACAGTAGGTTGACAGGTTGTTGGCAAGTGATGAACACAGCTTTGTTTAGTCTTTAATACTGTGTCTCAGTGGCTCGGTCTGATGGATAACCTTTTCATCTATTGTTTTCTCACAAATAAAAGTTTAAAGAAGTTGTTTCTTTGTAAGAAAATATATTTTTAACATCTATTTTCTTACATAATAATTAGTTCATTTGGCACCACTCAAAATATTTATTTAATAGGAAAACGGCTTGCTGACAGACTCGAAGAAACATTTCTTTTTTTACCACAGTGAATTAACCTAGATCTTTTAATTGTGACCGTTATTTCCCCACATTCATTTTAGCATTTTAGACAGTTTTAGTCTCACTCCTATATCGTATCAATATCACTGTTAACTTTCAAACAAGGTGTTGCTCGGGCTGCACAGCATAAAACAAACAGGATGTGAAACCATGTTAAAATACAACGTTTTTAATTTCACCTCCTCTTTTCATTGTCTCTCTGATTAACTTGTTTGACTCCAGTCTTTGGATGGACAGAACATCTACAACTCATGCTGCACTCTGCGGATAGACTTCAGTAAACTGGTCAACCTCAACGTCAAATACAACAACGATAAGAGTCGAGATTACACCAGACCAGATCTTCCTACTGGAGACGGAGAGTCAACCAACAAGGATCATTCTTTATTGGGTAAAAACATTTTTATCTTCATCCATAAACACTCCTGCATATCTCCTTCATGACGGTCATAATATTTTACCTTCTTTATCCCCTGAATTTAAAAGTTCCCTCCAGTTTATTCCTCTAAAAGCGGTCATTCTGATGAATGCGGCTCAGTGGGTAGAAATCTCTTATATAACAGACGTGAAACATGATGGGGTGCTTTTTACAGATTTTTTGTCACACCTTTTGTTTTGATAGAAAGCTTTTAACAGTTGAAGAATATAAAATAACCAGCAGTGGAAAGCAGCCGCTCTGCCTCACCATTAACTCAACCTCAACTGAAACCATTGTGCCATCTGTCCAAATATATTGACTTGAGTTTCATTTACTTTCTAGCACCTATTTAATTAGGCTCACATGTCCATATTCAGATAAATATTTGAAGTATTTAACTTAGTTAATTTAGTTAAAGCTTTTGTGTTATAAATCCAGTTGTTGTTTTGTAGGTACCCCATCTGGAGCTCTAGCATCCTATTCCAGTGGAGGAGGATACTCATCTTCTCTGTCTCTCTCACAGAGTGGAGGTATCTGTCCTTTTTTTTACTTCATTAAGTAACTCAATTATTTTTTTTTTCCCGTTATCGTGTCTCTGCTGTTTTCAGTCCTTTTGAATTTTGTCGTCGTCGTAGATTCTTAGCAGGTCGTAGATTCTTAGCAGGTTTTGAGTATAATTGGCTAATCAGACACCTGACTATGATCCTGTAAAATCTCTACTGCTGTGCCAGAGTTCCTGAAAGGAGAGATGATGTTTTGAAGGTAAATTGTGTTGATACCAAATATTGATCTGAGTTTTTTTTCTCTGTTCGACTACTTTGCAGTGTGTAAATCATTAAAAAAATTTGATAGTTTTGAAAGCATCATCTCTTTATTGAATTTTTACACCTGTCTAAAACCTGTAAGCACTGGATAACATTGATTTTCTTGTGTTTCCTCTCTAAGTTCTATTTTTAATGTAATGCTTGTACCTTTTTTTATTGTAAAGCATGTGTTTTTGACCCGTGGTTGTCTTGTGCTCTCTTAACAGGGGCCATCAGTCCACTGAGTGCTGCAGCAGCGGCAGCAGCTGCTGCTGGGCGTGTTGCTCTGTCTGGGTCTGGAGTGTCAGGAGTCCTGTTAGCTTCCAACCTGAATGAAGAGGTACACTCACCAGAAGCATAACTGTGAATCACTGGTTAAAGTCAGTGATTTTTTTTGTTTATTTTCCTATTAAGTCCTGTGTGTGTGTGTGTGTGTGTGTGTGTGTGTGTGTGTGTGTGTGTGTGTGTGTGTGTGTGTGTGTGTGTGTGTGTGTGTGTGTGTGTGTGTGTGTGTGTGTGTGTGTGTGTGTGTGTGTGTGTGTGAGAGAGAGAGATTGTATGATTGCCTAGCCCACTTTACTACAAGATTTATAAGGTATCTTCCACCAAAATATAGATAGAAATTGTGTAATATAGCTTGTTCTATTACTACTGCCTACACTTTTATTATACTGCAGAAAATCCACATGAGACTGCACGTCATTTCTCATTCATGTGTGCAAACATCCTATCAGAATTAAGAATTATGAGCTCGCTGGAGCTGGCCTTGTCAGTGTAGAAAAAATATTGGATATTTACTTAGTACCCCTTGTTTTTTATTTTTCTTGTTTTTCCGTTTATCATGGACTGTCACAGGTCCAAAACTGAATGTCTTGAATGAAAAAAACAAATTTTATTATAGTAAAATGAAATATATGAATTACTGTATAGGAAACCTTGTGGATTACTCTAAACTGTACACTGATCTCTTTAATCTTACATTGTTTCATCTGTCACATTTCAGTGTATTTTCTAAATGAAAGTGCGCCTCTCTATGATCTCTAACTCTGTACCTTCAGTCTGTTGTCAGTGCCTTTGTGCTCCATCTATTGTTCTACCTGTCAGGGTTCTGTTATTCCATAGTGGAGTGGTGGTTTTCTCACGTGGGCCACCTTGTGGCAAACAGTTGGTACTACAGCTGTATCCTGCTGTGTTGGAGCAGCACACTGTTCTTTCTGTTGACCAATCAGCTGGACAGCAGCATCTCCTGTACCTACCTGCTGTGAGCATGATTAATCTGGTGGTGAGGCTGAGTGTGGCTGTGTGGTGGTGAGGTGGTTCTTATTCATGCTTTATTCAATCGTCGTTCAAAATGTTCATTCCTTATATTAGCATCCATCCTAGCGATCTGATCACATGTTGGACAGCTGTAAGTACAGTGTGACTGCAGGCATAATATATTTATGAAGCATTTATGATCTGACGTCCTCCACAACACGGGAAGTAGGTACATGGATTACATGCTCCATTCCATTTGATTAACTTTGGCTGTCTGACCCACCGAGGTAAGCAGCAGATGTTTGAGCATAAAGTCTGCTCAAGCCAATTTCACGATCAATCTAGTCACCGCAGTATCCCAGATATACATGTACATTTGCTCATTTTTAAGAGTTTTTGGATTAGGAGCAACTAAATGAATAAACTCTGATAATTAATTTTTGGAAATTCTAAATACTTCTCCTGGTTCAGATTTTATGTCAGCTAACATGAAACTGATGACAAATGAGTTCAGATTGACATACCTTTGCCGTTAGCCTTCTGTTACCTTCATTTACATTCAATGTGGTGGACGATGTGTTTCATGCTACTACCTCCATACATTTTCATGGATTTCCTACCTTATTCTGTCATTTACTTATTTGTTTGATATTTAAGTAATTTCTCCATTTCTAAAATGTATAATTTTTTACCTCCCTCTCATCACATCCTGTGTGTGAGAGACAAGAACAGGGATGAAGGTGTGTTTGTGTGTTTCGGATCAATCCAGACGTCATTCAGACTCCGCTGATGTTCCGCTGATGCTCTGTTTACTGACCTCTGCTTTGGTTTTTGTCCTCTCCTCCTTTCTCCCTCCCCCTGCCTCCCCTCTTCCCTCCTCTGCTCCTCTCTTCACACATTAATTGTCTCTTCATTTGGTCATATATCCCTTAATGTTGTACATTTCTCTTAAAACCCTCCCCGCTCTCACGTATATTTATGCCAAATTTCTTTCACCTCCTTTCCACTCTTCTCTCAATCCGGTTTGACCCGACTTTGGGTTTTGCTGTTTTGTCCCACAACCCCTTCTTGCCCTCCATCGTTTCTCAATCCTGCATCATCACGGAAACCACCACCTACCCCTTCGTCCAACGCTGGACGGTCTGATCTCTACCTTCGTCTCTCCTCTTCCTCCTCCTCTGCTCCTCTTCTTCCTGTCCTCTGCTCTGCGGTTTCTCTCTCTAAAGATGGTCACGCCTCAAAGTCTCTTTACCCTCTTCGGTATGTTCAACCTCTTCTATTCTATCTGTATATCTCTCTCTGTGAATCTAATGTTGTTCCACTTTCTCCGACGATGTTGAGGATACACTGTTCCTCACATCCTTCTGTATTTCTAAGCTTCCCTCTATCATATTGTACAAAGTTAAAACCTTCTGTCTCTACATTGAGAAAAAAATGAGTCTGAGATGTCCACTTTGTCAGCTTATTACCAAACTGATGAGAACAAAGACACCAGAATGATTCATGTGTTCTCCTTGAAGACAGACTATTCTGCTTTTTGATCCAGCCTTTAATCTGAAATATCTGCAGCTACAGTTTTGTCCGCTGATTGGATTATGTATGTAGCTTGTATTATGTATGTGGCTAAAAGTTGTTTATGTCCAATGGCAATGCACCTGTCTTACTCAATAACGTAGATTTCCTCTGAGTAAATGATAAGGCATTCATATTAACTTTTAAATAGGGTTTTCTGGGTCTAGATTTTGGCTGACATCTAACAGTAATTTATCCTCTGGGGGAAATGATGGATGTTTGTGTTTAGAGGGTGGAGATATGGATAATTTGCTCTTCCCTGCACCAGCCAATGCAGCTTGAGATGCAAGAATGGAGTTGGAGTTGAGACACGACATTAATGACTCTGTGCTGGAAGTCATAATCATTAAGCAGACAGGATTGGCTTAAATATGACATTATGCAAACTACAAACCAACTCGTACTTATAGAAGCATCTCTGTTTAATGACAGATTTGAGTAATGAATGAATGATCCCACCAATTTTTTTTCTACCTTTTTGTCTGTTGATGCTGATGGTAAATGAAGTCAGCTTAAAGAAACGGCTTCTTCCGTGTGTGGGATGTTGAAGGAGAAAGCTGAGCTCTTCTGCCTGCAGAGAACTCCAATAGATCTGCGCTAGCTGGATGTTGGCTGCTTATCAAAATAAAACAAATTGGGACACCTGATTTAAACAACCACAGGTAAACACATCCACGGAGGATAGCTGATGAGGGGTAACCGATTTGTGGTCACGAGGATATTAATTCATCCATGTTATCAGAAGACAAACACATGTCAGCGTAATTCCATGTCACTGGAAACGACAAATCGAGAGATCCCAGGCTGTTGAGCATAAAAGACTTATCAAGAAGCAGAAATGGGATATGTTATTAACAGCAATGTGTTTGCAGTGTTTCCATGACTACCTAGAGATGAAGACTAAATACCCAGGCTTAAAAAGCATGTACGTCCTTAGATCCAGCTGGATCACTGTTTCCGTCCAATGACAGCACCGGGGCTAGAAGAGCTCTGGAAGCTTGGAACTCACACAGGAATCCAGTTCGCATTATTTACCAATCAACACTGAATGGACATCTTTATCAGCACAGAGAAATTTCCCCTAAAATTGAGCTGGGACGTGTGGGGCGTGAAACCTCATGTTGATTTTACTGATTTTAAGGAAATCATTTTCGCTGATCGACCTCCTGTTTTAGTTTAAAGTAAACTTAAAGCCAGGGCCGTAAAAATCAGGATCCGGCATTTGTTGGCTGGAGAGAATGGGCGTTTTCTCCATGGCTGGTAAAATACATTTTTTTCTGTCTAAGCTAAGGCTGACGAAAATCTTTTCAACCTTCTCTCACTGCACTCCTCTTTTTTGTATTATCCAAAAGTTGTTACCAAAAAAAAAAATCTTTTCCTATTTGCTTATATTTCCTGCAATAAAATTTCAAATTAGATCATTAAAGCCTTCAATTTATGAGACACTTGGATTATCTGCAGTGTTCATGTTCTCACCACGTTATTGGTTCAGCTGATCATGTCAAACTAGTACACTCAACAAGACTCAAGCTAGCATAGAAAAGCTGCATCTCTTCCTCTCTTTTTGCTTTTTCCTCTAGATTTTGTATGAATCAGGTGAAGTCGTAGTTCAGATTTTAAGAAGGGTCGCGTCAGACTGTCAACCAGACCAATGAAACGGACGTTTGTGTCATTTTGACCACTTTTTAGACTTAAAATCTCCATCCGCGGTTTACCGTATGTTGACTGGTGAACGGTAGATCAGTCTGCAGTTCTTTAAAAATGTCTTTTTTTCCAACCCGCCAGTTACTGATTTCATATTTTTAACTTCCCGTTTTAAAGCTGGACGCTGGAGTTGTACCGTCTGAGGCCATAAACCGTTTCAGTGGTAAAGCTGAGGTGTTTCTTTGCTCACTGGTTGACAGTCTTTACATGATGGTTTTGATTTCATTTCTAGTGGAATTCAAATGGTAAGAGTCCATCTTTTCTTTTCATTTGTCTTTCTAGCACTAACTTTATTCCTTCCATCCTTCACACCTTTCCTTCTTATATCTACGTCAACTCCATCTCTCCTGCTCTGTCTGTTCTGTCCTCATCTTTTACTCCACCCTTCTTCTTTCTTGCTCTCTCTACCTCCTCTCTGTTGTTCTCGCTCTTGTTCTCTCTCTCTCTCTCCCTCCCCTACGTTCAGGAGTCTACGGTGATGTCCAGAGGGTGAAAATACTCTACAACAAAAAGGACAGCGCTCTGATTCAGTTGTCTGATGGTAACCAGGCTCAGCTGGGTGAGTTTTCATTGCATCTCTAGATGTTTTTTGTTTATTTTCATGTCACCTATGTGTTATTTAAAAATACATTTGACACCTTGTGAGATGCAATCTAGTTCATGAAAGTCAAGAAATGACTTAAGCTGAGGGCATTTGGAAAATTTTCCCATTTGAGAACAAAGGAATTTGCACATGGTCTGGACAACTGAACAGTAGAATCAGGTTAAAATGTTGGTTTATTTGTTAAAAGCTAATACAGAATTAGCTCTTGGTTTCAGGACTTCACACAACTCACTGCGTCTGTTTTCATTCGTGTAGCTATGAGCCACCTCAATGGTCAGAAGGTGTTTGGCAAAGTGATGAGAGTGACGTTGTCTAAACAT
Organism: Antennarius maculatus; assembly: GCA_013358685.1. Lineage (NCBI taxonomy): Eukaryota > Metazoa > Chordata > Actinopteri > Lophiiformes > Antennariidae > Antennarius > Antennarius maculatus. The sequence continues at coordinate 16,377,502 of CM023619.1, forward strand.
CAAACCGTGGCTCTACCAAGAGAAGGGCTGGACGACCAGCTACTAACTAAAGGTAACAGTCGCATTTTGGAAGGAAGCTTGTGTGATGTATAATATCTATGAAGTGTGATTATCCTCTAGTGTGAATAATGGGAGGGGAGGGATGTGGGTTTTGTTCATCTGATGTTTTTTTCCTGACCATATGACAAAAACTTGTCATTTTATTTACTGCATTTTTCCCACACTGCATTTTTTTTGTTTCTCAGAATAAGAGTTTCTGAGACATTATAAAACTTGTTGTGTACAAGAGAGGTGCCGACTGGTATTATAGTAATTTCAAACAGTTAATTTCATTATTGTATAAATGTTTAAATTTGGCATTGGTTAATTTTAAACACTTAAAATTGCCAATTGCTTTCTGGGGAATCTGTTTGAAAGCACATGAATGATGTCTAGAGACGTCAATTACGTTTTTCAACTGGGACTGGGGTCCAGTCTGGTGTAGCTTGTCAGACAAAAACAGTAGAAGAATTTTCACCTGACGTTGTTGTTGTTGTCTGTTTGTTCATATTGTTTATTGGACAGATTTTTCTGGCTCGCCTCTTCATCGCTTTAAGAAACCAGGATCCAAAAACTTCCAGAACATCTTTCCTCCCTCTGCAACCCTTCACCTCTCCAACATCCGGTAGGATAATCATGAAACCAATTATTCAAGTTCCATTCATGTTGTTGTTGTGTTGGACTTGCTTTACTTTGCTTAAAGATGGTAATAGCATAACTCCATGTCCAGGGATGGAGTAGGAGAGGATGATCTACGACTTCTGTTTTCTAACAGTGGAGGAACTGTCAAGGCCTTCAAGTTCTTCCAGTAAGAAGCTCTTCTACAAGCATCTTAGAAAACATTTCTAATTCTTTCATCTCTCATCTAGCTGGGAGTGCTCTATATTTTCTAAATGAGATACTTGGCTCGTCATGTTTTGGGGTTAGGCCGGTGCCTCGAAGAAATATGAATTTGCTTTATGAATTATTTTTCTATGATTACATGTCTGCTCCTTCCTCGTCAGGGACCGTAAGATGTCTTTGATTCAGATGTCGTCGGTAGAGGAAGCAATCCAGGCACTGATGGATCTTCACAACTATGACATGGGAGGGAATCACCATCTGAAAGTTTCCTTCTCTAAGTCAACAATCTAAGCCTGGCTCCTAAACCCCAAAATCTATCAGCAATGAGGAAGTCACCACCATTGGTCTACTTTCCAACATCTTCAGCTCTGCTCCTTAACTTCAATTGTACATTTTATCACCGAAATGTTCATCAAACATTGAAATTTGAAGTAGAACATGTAAACACCACCCGATTACACAGAATCAGTTTTGCACTTCTATCTTGTGGACAAATTTCCAGATCAGACAGTGTGGCCCAACTTCTCATTTATCTTTGGTAAATCAGTGATGTCACTGTTGGGCGTGGCCACAGGTGCAACACCTCCAACCACAGTCAACAGTGATGCGGGGACAACGAACACCCGCTTCCCTATCTGATACTGTTTTTAAAGCAGTTTTGGTATTCCGTGTAATCTCATTTTATCCAGTCAAATAGCTGTTTATCACTGAAGTGTGATTGATGTTCTTTTCTCATTTCTAATCTAAATATGGTCATTTTTACATTTCTGGCAACAGGTTTTCCTTCATAGGTGTTTTAACATCTCCCTAACCTAAAATTGGCTCAGTCCACAGGGGTTAATGGCCCTTTGCCTGCCGATCTGAGACGTTTACTGGTCCAGTCTTTAAACATGATTTATCGAGGCCACCTCAAAAATATTTACGTGCTTGATTGAGAAACTGAATTTTACTTCTATTTGTTAGATGTACCAACGTTTATTTCAATTACAATTTTCTACTCAAAACTCATTTTAGCTTTCTGTTTGTTTTTAACCGTAAGCAATTGTCAGAGGGAGTTGTTGAATGTCTGCTCCCCAACATGAGCTGATATGTTCTCTTGGACATGAGTGGTCAGTAATGTCGTGTGTTGAGACATTTTCTGATGTCGTGCTGAGCTGGAATTACTTAAACTCCTCTAGTCTTAGCCCGACTTAAGCCAGTTTTTAGTTTTAACAGGTGTGTTGCATGACAGAATCAATTTTAAATATGTTTCACGTATTAATTCCAAGGATGTAGATGAAACTGCTGGTTTTTGAAGTGTGGCGCAGATTCTAAATTTCAGGATTCAACTTTTTTCAGTTATCATAAGAGCTGAATGTTGGAGCTTATCAATCACGTAGAAGCCCTTTATGCATGATTTGTTTAAGGAGTGTATAAAAATAACCTGGGAAATCTTAATATTTATCTGACGCCACCCTTTTTGTTATTTCTTTTATCAAATTTGCTTGGACTGTTGACATGAACACGTTGATGGCTATGATGTATTGTTAAAGACCCAAAGGTGCAGCTTCCTGTTCCTCGTTCCTTTTCTAAATCCCCGTCATCGGCTGCAGACTGCAATCACGTCTGCGTTTTTAGATGAGATTCAACCTGGAATTCTGTTCTGATTTTTAGGAGAGCTGTTTGGGACCAGGTTGTGTTTAGTCTGATCTGATTGGAAATGTCTTTGATAATTAGTAATCTGTCTGTGCGCTGATAATGGTAATGTTTGTTGAATCTGAGTGTTTTGTTAATTATTTTTAAATATGAATGAGTGAAACCTGGTCTTCCCAGTTGGGTTGGTGTTAGCAGGCTCACTATTTCAGCTGGGACTCAATGTTTCTCTCATCTCTGGTTCTTATGAAGACAACAGTTTTCCTTCAGGAGATTGTTTTAAATTTTCTACATGAGTTCATTTTCTTTTGTAGTACAATTTCAAATCAGCCCAAATTAAATGTGTCTTTTCTACCAACAAGTACAGTTAAATTTGTGTGTTTGTTCAGATCCACACTCATCTGTATCTTACCTGTTAATAAACACCCGTCACTGTTCAGTTCTGTCTTACTGCTCTCCCTTCTTTCTCTCCACTTCTCCCTCTTTTACTGCCTCTGTCTATTTCTACGGAGATTTTACTTCGACCTACGAGGCACCCCCAGGACCAAATTCACTGATTTTCAATTTTTGATTTTAATTATTTCAGTCTGTTTAAAGACCAGTTGTGTGAAAATTGGCCAGGATTGGTTTTTCATTATTTTTTAAATTCTATTGTCCATTCAATTTCAATCAGTATCTTATCAGTATAAGATATTCACTTTTTATATTGGACACTCTTTACCCTAGTGTCCAGTTTGTCCAATTTCCAACCACATATTTTTGGGATTCGTATTGCCACCCTTACATATAAATATTCTTTTCCCATAAACCTGTTTTCCCTTCAAAATGAAGGGAAAACAGGTTTTGGTTTGATGACCAGAGATTAGGTGAATCCCCTCAGCCTGGTTTGTGAAAAAATAGTAAATATAGCGACAGAATTACTGTGAACTCACCTGTCACTGTGGTTTCCTTGTGTCATCTGTTATACAATAAATACTGTAGTTTGTTCTTGACATTTTTTAAAATTAAATACTGAAAATGAATAAAACAATACATGAACTGAATTGGAAAAAAATATCCAATATTTTGGTTTTTGGCTTCGTGGTTATTTTTGTTGTGTTGTTGCAGTCATGTGTTTCCTTCAACCTACCACGCTGGCTGTTACTACTACCATTACTAGTATTACTATTACTACTACTACTATTGCTATTGGCCTCCTCACCAAACTGGTAAACCATGTTAAAGGATATAACGGTTCTTTCCCATGAACAGACCTCCACCTCACCAGCTGGTTGCTTTCATCAGGAAATCTTTTTCTCAGTTGACATCCCAGATGCCTTGAATAAATTTTTTACACACTGAATTCTATATAATTTTCTCCATCACATCCATTAAGCAGAGATTTGAAGTGCTGCTTTATTCCAGAGAAGAAACTGAAGATGAAACAAGCTCTAAGTGAAATCTTTGCTCTCATCTTCCTACTCGCCTTTGAGTTCTTCAAATAATAATGAAGGTCCTGTTATAGTCTGACATGTCTTTAAAAGGGAAAGACAAAGAGCATTAGTGAAAGACGACAAAAGAGAGTAAATATAGACTAATGGACTCATTCTGGTTGATTACCAGCCTCTGGTTTAATCATGCGTAATCTGAACTGGAGCTGCTGTGGCCTCAGCAGCTGCCCAGACTGGTTTCTAGTTCCTGGAGAACAAAGTCAGTGGTTTCCAGGACTAACAAGCACATTCAATGACCCTTCACAAATGAGACTAATGAGAGAACCTGTGGTGAAACAGATTCTAGAGGCATACAAGCAAAATCTTATTCTGTGAGAACAAAATGCTGCCACAACTTGTTTTTATCTGTGTTTTAGCTGCTATGACAAGTCATATCATATGTCTGTAAAGGTCTGGTGAGGTTTTCCATGGAATTGGAAGCATTAAATCATTTGAATTACACATGAAATGAGATTTTATATAAAGGTTGAATTAAGGACCATTTTTTATGTGGCATCCAATCTGAGTTTAGCTGAGGTGGATGAGCTGCATGCTGGAACAGATCGAAAGAACAGACAGGCCATTTTCTTATCACATGCTGACATATCTAAGGGTTTGATTTTTTTTTTTTTTTCAAAATATTAAGAAATTTCTGAGCATTGGAGCAGCACTGAGACATTTTTGTTTATTGGTTTGTCTGACAGCAGGATAATACAAAAACTACTTGGAATATTTGAAATAACTTGCTGGAAGCAGGGCTTTGAACCAGTTCATGGAACGAAAACAAAAAACGGAAACTTTATGTATTTTTTTAATGTTCCGGAACAGAATCGGAACAGAAAATAATTGTAAACCGGTTACTACATTACCAGTTATTTTTTCGTTCTTGAAAAAAATATTTGACCTCATGTTTCACTTCCTGTCATTCACTGGACATGGGATGATAGCAGAGAGAAATAGCTGCTATCAGCAATAGTTAAGAAAAGGGAAGTCTCCCAGTCACAATTTAATCATAACAGGTAAACACTGCAGTAAGTCAATCTTAAAAATGTATGATTTAGACATTAACTCATTGGCTGCAGTCATTTTCAGTGCGGTGTGTTCCCCTACTGCCAGCACTTTGTACCAATACTGAGCTATGGGAGAAGCACAATGAAGATCTGTTGTTCAGCAATAAATGACATGGTGGAAGTTATTCTTGTCTTATTTCATGTAGTGTCTAAGTAGGAGGCATAAGCCTTAACTACAGTGATATAACTGTCATAAAGCAGAGGTGTAGTGCTGTGGTACTGTTTACTGTAGGGTAGAGACATATCTATAATTATAGTCTATAGTATATAAACTAATTGCTTTAGTTGACAATTTAAAAGTCCTTAAGTTACCGTATTTTGCGCACCATTCGGCTCACTTTATAAAGAGGCGCAATCTAAATAACGGAGTTTATTTCTGTACTTAAACCGGATACACGGCGCACCTTATTGTTTGGTACATGTTTGCTAACGGAAGCAAAAAGGTGACTGTGGTTGAACTGTGTTGTACTACATTTAATTTTCAAAAAATACACCGACATTATTTTTTAAGTATGTTTTTATTTCTTTATTTTTTTTGATAAATCTGTACTAAATCCTTCGAAGTCCTCATCTTCGGTCTCCATTGAACAGCTCGGTGATTTCTCTATCGCTGACGTCACGTTTCCGGGTGTCTGTCCGGTAATGATGCCGGCTTCAGCGAAACATCGGACAAAAGTCGAAGCAGACACGTTAGTCCAGGATCCACAATCCACGCACATATTGTGGGGGTGTAACTCGCTCGGCACTGCCTCCAATCCCGGTAAACGTGTGTCCACGTCTCTCATCCATCACTCCACGACACGCAGCTTAACTTTAAAGGCTCTGTTCACACCGATGTCCAGCGGGTGGAGTTCTTTCGTTAATCCTCCAGGATGATAACAAGCTCCGAATTCAGCCGCTTGATGTGTTTTTGACAGAAGCGGTGGTGTGTGTGTGTGTGTGTGGGGGGGGGGGCATGGAGTCACAGATCTAGAGAGATGGCGAAGCGTGAAAAAAGCCCCCCCCCGTCTCTTTACGTGAACCGGAACAACCGGAACTGATATCCTGGAGTTTACATGTTGCGTCGTAAGCGTGTCTCTTCGCTGACGTCATTGTCGGGGGTCTTTAGCCAATCAAATGTGGTTAACAGCAGACCTGCGGTACAGTACCGGCATTACCCTTTACCGGTACCTACCGGAGGTGTGCCGGATGCAGCCTTGCGTCGTGTTCTCTGATTGGTCCATCGCTGCAGACGTACGTAGTGACGTAATACGTCCTATGTCGGCGGACAATGGCAATCTGGCGGATCGCTGACTAAAATCACACAAAAACATTTTTACAGATTTTGGAACTCAGTGCACACATGAGACGCTTAATGTTACAAGGCGCAGCGTTGATTTTTGAGGAATTTTAAGGCTTTTAAGCGCGTCTTATGGTGCGCAAAATACGGCACCTACATATTTATATTTACAAGATACGTTATTAACCAGTTCAGGAACTTTTTTTTTTTTTGCTCTAATCGGTTCAGAAACGTCAGTTTATGGGTGGAACGCAAACCCGGAAACGTTATAATTCCGTTTCTGTTCGGAACGAAACGACTGGCAAAAAATTCTGGTTCAAAGCCCTGGTTTTTAGATACAAACTGTCCTTAGTTCCAGATTCAAATATCTCAATCAGACCAGTGGCAAAATGAGCTTTAATGCATCTAATTTTTGGCTCTTTTTTTTTTCTTGCTGCTACACACTATATTTTCTTTGAATTATTTTTGTGCCTGTTATTGGCCTGTGGGGAAAAATTTTCATCAGAAATTATAAAAGGACACAACCCACCCAGATTACACCCACTATTCCTGCCCTCAGGCAAACACGTCCGGTCAGAGGGTGAAGACTGAGGAGTTTCATCCCACAGGCAACACAGATCCTAAAGCCCGAATGACTCCAATGTGATTGTACTTATGTATATAAGAATGTTATGCTTATAACTGTATCATATTCACGTTCTATTTAATTTATGGCATTCATTTCTACTCTGTAGTTTACCAATTATCTAATGCATGTCACTGCTGCTGTACTTGTCCGGTCAAGCATGTGATGAATAAATGACTCTGGAATCCTCCAGATAAGAAGCGAACACACCTGATTTTTAAAAAGTATTTAATTA